>NC_069407.1:51802716-51849302 GCF_026875155.1 Cherax quadricarinatus | reverse complement strand
CATTCCATGAAAAAGGGTAACTGTGAAAAAGTGCATTTTTACACACAAAATGAATTCGGCCCCTTGTTTAAAATTTACATAATCCATCATGCCCCCCCCCTTTACACATTTTACTAAGGTCCTTTTCTGTTTTTCATGAGTACTTTAGTACGTGTATGCACTGTTTGGTAGTTTTTGAGATATAATGCTGTACGTCTCACTTTGCCCTATGTATGCTTTAAAAATATGGATTTAAAGGTTATCATTCCAGCTACTAGCCCGTCTTATTCCCGTCATTTATCTGTTTTTTGCCTCTGACAAAGTTTGAGGTCTGGATTTAATTTGGATAACCCACTTAAGAGCGCTACAATAAGAGCTTGTGTGCCACTGTTTTTGTTTAGGTATGCGGTTTTTGCCTACCTTGCGGCGATAGTGACATTTACTTTTCTGGTAGGATGGAAAAATTTTGGGGTTTTTTAGCCCAGGGCGCTTTTACCCCATTCATCTTTTCCACCCCCCATGCTGTTTTACTTTCTTCGGGAAATTTGAAGAAGAAATATAAATATAATTTGGCACCTGTACCCCCTATCCCTGCCATTTTCCTCTTGCTCTTTTTTTCATTTCAATAATATTTATTTTCTTTTCCCTTTCCTGTATTTAGTATCTGCTTTAGCAATCCCCAAAAATTTATAGTAAAATTTCCCTTTTTCAAAACCCTCTTCACTGCTCACTTTTCCCTTTTTTTTCCCTTCCAAATCCCCTCTTTTCCCCATTTATCGGGGTTGTGTGGTGTTGTTGTTCCTGCCTGTTTTGCGACTCAGCCATTTTTAAACACTGAGGATTTAACGCCCCCTAAACCTGACTTTCCTTGAGTTTTAGATATTTTGGCGTTTTCTGCTATGTTCTCCAATGTACATGGTCAGTGAATATAGGTCAGCTACTATAACATTAACCTGATTTTTTTAACTATTCATTTTTTCTTACACTGGCACTGAGGGATATCCGACCCATAACCCTTGGGGGTTTTGTACTTTGATTTTACGTGTCTCCTGTGTTTCCTCCTCGTCGCTAATCCAGGCACTCAAAATTGTATATTTAAAGATATCCTATCACCACAGGGCAAAGGAGGAGGGTGGTCATCCCCAAAAGTTCAGTGTTAGTAAGATGCAAAATTATTGAAAACGCCAAAACCCTACGTTTCCATCCCCAACATGCAGGAAGAAGAAACAGATTTTTTCAGAAGCCCCCAGCTAATCAGGGAAAAAAGAAGAAAGGTTTAAAAAAATCTTGCGCCACTCCCCACCAAACCCCAAGTCAGCAAGACTTTATGGTTTACCCAAAAACCCAAAAACCCAAATGTCCTATGAGACCCTTACTCTGGAAATTCGGCAGCGCCCCCCCACAGTCTGCGGAGTTTTGGCGAAATATTTGTCAAAGCTCCTGGGTACAATCAGTCAGGCTCATCTAAAGCATTCGGGTGACCTCCTTAACCGTATCAGGGATCTCGACATGAGTGATAAGAAGCTTGCAAGTTTTGACGTGACTGCCTTATTCACCAATGTCCAGTTGATCAAGCCATTGATCTTCTTCGCAGGGTGATTAAAGATGATACAGAGTTACCTGTACCCCGCCAAGATTTTGTGAGCTTGTCGAACTTTGTGTTCGTTATAACTGTTTTAGGTTTGAGGACAAGAAGTAAAAAACAACTCTTCGGATAGCCATGGGATCCCCCTTAGTGCAGTTCTTGCCAATTTATATATGGAGGACCTGGAATCAAGAAGGATCCTCAGTAACATCCCTCGCTCAGTTACATGGATGCGGTACGTAGATGATATTTTGGTCATTGTACCCAAAAATCTTGACGTACGGGGCATCCTCAACACCAACACTCTGGAACCTACTATTAAATTTACACTAGAGGAGGAGAAGGACAACCAATTACCTTTTCTCGACGTTCTCTTATGCACAGGGGAAAAATAAACTTTCTTTTAAAGTCTACCGGAAGCTACCTACAAGAACGATCTTCTACATTTCTTCTCTCACCATGACACAAGAACTAAAAGAGGGGTAGTTATTGGCTTCTTTCTGAGAGCCTACAGAATTTCCAGTCCACAGTTCCTCGAAGAAGAATGTACATACATCACCAACTCTTTTAGTTCACTGCACTTTCCCCTACACTTCATACGTGACTGTAGGAAACGTGCGGCACGTATCCTCAGCAAGACCAACACCTATCAAATTGAAGAAAAGCCTCCAAGTTACATCGTTTTACCGGTCAGCAACGTTGCCACTAATGTTTCAAACATGTTTGACGGAAAACTGGCTAAAATATCTACCAGCTCTTCAACTACTATTAGGAACCTGATACAAAAACCCAAGCATGATTCTGGCACAAGTGCAGGAATCTACACTATACCATGTGGGGGGTTTGACAAAGTATATGTAGGGGAAACAGCCAGAACTCTGGACATTAGAATAGCAGAACACAAAAATGCTTGCAGAAATGATGACCGCAAAAACGCATGTGTTCAACATAGAGACGATGTTGGACACCTCATGAAATTCAATGAAGCTAAACTAGTTATTAAAGAAGACGACTTAAGACGGAGAAAATGCATTGAAGCTGCACTAATTTCTGTCAGTAACACTATAAAGCAAAAATCCGGTAGTTACAGTATTTCAAAATTACTAAGCAAGAGGATATTACCCATCCTGGGAACTGGTGTTACTTGATGCCAGCAGGTCCCTCTCTTGCCTCACCTCCTTAGTTCCATTACTACTACTATTACTACTACTACTACTACTACTACTACTGCTACTACTACTACTACTACTACCACCTCTACCCACGCGTCACCTCACCTCACTCCTGCCACTATATATATAAATGTTTTCTTAGTTTTCTCTGTATTAGGACTGAAGAAGCCACTCGTGGCGAAACGTTTCCTTTAATAAATGTCCTGAACTGTACATAAGTGTCTTTTTCCACATTGCTGTCTTGGTTTAAGGTTGCTGCTCACCATAACCCCCAAGTCCTTTTCGCAATCTGTATGGCTAAGTTCTACATCAAAATGGTATACAATACCAACAGGTTGGTAGGTAAGACACATAGGCAACAGTTAGGCAACTTTATTTCGAAACGTTTCGCCTACACAGTAGGCTTCTTCAGTCAAATACAGAAAGTAGGCAGGAACAGTAGAGAAGACGATGTAATCAGTCCATCACCCTTGAAGTCGTAGAATTTGAGGTTGTCAGTCCCTCAGCCTGGAGAAGTTCAGTTCCATAGTCAGGAACTATCTGAAGATCAAGCGACAGTGCGGAGACTTAAATACTGTCGGAAGGAGAGGTGCAGAGTAGTAGTAGTAGTGAGAATGTAGCCACTGAGAGGTCAGGTCCCTCTCAGATCCAACAATTCTCACTTGAAAAGGTTGTCCAAGGTGTTTTCTATATCAAGATGCCATGTGTTGCAGTGTCTGACAAGATGAACATCAAAATGGTATACAATACCGACAGGTTGGTAGGTAAGACACATAGGCAACAGTTAGGCAACTTTATTTCGAAACGTTTCGCTTACACAGTAGGCTTCTTCAGTCGAATACAGATAGTTCCTGACTATGGAACTGAACTTCTCCAGGCTGAGGGACTGACAACCTCAAATTCTACGACTTCAAGGGTGATGGACTGATTACATCGTCTTCTCTACTGTTCCTGCCTACTTTCTGTATTCGAATGAAGAAGCCTACTGTGTAGGCATGTTGTACTGGTGCGCCTCTTGGTGAGCCAGAACCACATGACGCCTTAGACCACAGGACCACCCAATCCTACAAAGATGGCGTAGCAAGCAGAGCTAGCTGTTTGACAGCCACCCGAGGACATTCGGTGTTGTGGGAGCTTCTAGACTAATTTCATTCTCGTCCCTGTTTGGTGTACTAATCCACGAGCAGCATATATATATTATTGTGACCACGATAATATATATATGCGTATGTGTGCGTCTGTGTGTGGTATAATCATAGTAATTCTACATGAACTCAAGTTTGTGGGTTAAGAAGCTATCAGATTCAACCTTAATGAAATTCTTAATCTAGAATGGATTGAGGAAGAACAAAAAAACTAGTAGAATTTTGCAGAAATTTATTGTGCAATGATTAGATTTTAGATTTTGCCACCGAAGTGGCTAGTTTATTGTGCACCCCATATCCATCCTGTGGACGGTAGCGCGAGAGCATATGGATACACAAAAGGCCTAGGAACTAGGCCCCAAAGGGTTAACAGGAATACATATGGATTTATATCTACATATCTATAGTTCACTTATCTGTTACAAGCAAATTTAGGAAATTTGCTTAGTATATCTGGTATCTTATTTTCATTAATATGATTATCTTGACATGTCACATAGGTTATTATACTGTCTGTCTCTGTATTCCTCAATAAGTGGACAATTAAGCACATAGTGTTCAAGAGAATGACCATATGCCTGATCACATAATTTACATTTAGTTTGATCATCATCTGTGTGTCTCCCAAACTGCCAGAAGTACTTGTAACCAAGCCTAAGCCTGGCCACTACAACATCAGTCAGTCTGTTCACATTGCAAGTTGCTCCATTAAACATACTTATCTGAACATCAAAATGGTATACAATACCGACAGGTTGTTAGGTAAGACACATATGCAACAGTTTAGACATTTTATTCCGAAACGTTTCGCCTACACAGTAGGCTTCTTCAGTCGAATACAGAAAGTAGGCAGGAGCAGTAGAGATGTGAAGACGATGTAATCAGTCCATCACCCTTAAAGTCGTAGAATTTGAGGTTGTCAGTCCCTCGGCCTGGAGAAGTTCAGTTCCATAGTCAGGAACTATCTGAAGATCAAGCGACAGTGTGGAGGCTTAAATACTGTCGGAAGGAGAGGTGCAGGGTAGTAGTAGTAGTAGTAGTAGTAGTGAGAGGCAACTGAGAGGTCATGTCCCTCTCAGATCCAACCCTTCTCACTTGAAAAGCTTGTCCAAGGTGTTTTCTGTACCAAGATGGACTGATTACATCGTCTTCACATCTCTACTGCTCCTGCCTACTTTCTGTATTCGACTGAAGAAGCCTACTGTGTAGGCGAAACGTTTCGGAATAAAGATGTCTAACTGTTGCATATGTGTCTTACCTAACAACCTGTCGGTATTGTATACCATTTTGATGTTCATCTTGTCAGACACTGCAACACGTGGCATCTTGGTACAGAAAACACCTTGGACAAGCTTTTCAAGTGAGAAGGGTTGGATCTGAGAGGGACATGACCTCTCAGTTGCCTCTCTACTACTACTACTACTACTACTACTACCCTGCACCTCTCCTTCCGACAGTATTTAAGCCTCCACACTGTCGCTTGATCTTCAGATAGTTCCTGACTATGGAACTGAACTTCTCCAGGCCGAGGGACTGACAACCTCAAATTCTACGACTTTAAGGGTGATGGACTGATTACATCGTCTTCACATCTCTACTGCTCCTGCCTACTTTCTGTATTCGACTGAAGAAGCCTACTGTGTAGGCGAAACGTTTCGGAATAAAGATGTCTAACTGTTGCATATGTGTCTTACCTAACAACCTGTCGGTATTGTATACCATTTTGATGTTCATCTTGTCAGACACTGCAACACGTGGCATCTTGGTACAGAAAACACCTTGGACAAGCTTTTCAAGTGAGAAGGGTTGGATCTGAGAGGGACATGACCTCTCAGTTGCCTCTCACTACTACTACTACTACTACTACTACCTGCACCTCTCCTTCCGACAGTATTTAAGCCTCCACACTGTCGCTTGATCTTCAGATAGTTCCTGACTATGGAACTGAACTTCTCCAGGCCGAGGGACTGACAACCTCAAATTCTACGACTTTAAGGGTGATGGACTGATTACATCGTCTTCACATCTCTACTGCTCCTGCCTACTTTCTGTATTCCACTGAAGAAGCCTACTGTGTAGGCGAAACGTTTCGGAATAAAGATGTCTAACTGTTGCATATGTGTCTTACCTAACAACATACTTATCTACGTTCATGTTATCATAGTGGGTTATAGATCTACTCAGGCTTCTAACTGCATTCCTATAACAATCATTTTCATTATTTGCTTCTCTCCTAATATTATTCCTAATGCTAGACACAGTTATACCAAAGTTATATTCTACATTCTCCTTCTCGATACTCTTCTTGGCTAACATATCAACTTTATCATGAAGGGTAATCCAATGTGTGATGGGATCCATAGCAATTGTACATTAATTCCTTTGTCCCTAATTTTTGAGTATCTATACCTGGCTTCCCCAATGAGCATGTTGTTGGAGTCATTATATGAGCCAAGAGCCTTCAATGATTGTGCAATGCAAGTCATTCTGAGTGAACATTTGATAATAGTAACCTGTGTTCTTCAACGTTTGTTCCCCACCAAGTATTGCAGTAATACCCCCCCCCTCACCACAATAATACCCTCTTTAATAAAACTGACACAGAATCTACAAGAAAAAAAAGGTAAATATAAATATAAAGCTTTTGACACATCAAGTTAAGTTCTGCTGCGTTACTTTAGTGAGAGTCATTCTCTTAATTTATTGTTAAACAATAAATAAAACTGATAAATCAATTTAAAATTTACCTGCTGAGTGTGACTGCTGTGTTGCAAGCCAGTTATTGCAACCCAGTTCTCTGTTGCAACCCAGTTATTGCAACCCAGTTCTCTGTTACAACCCAGTATTGTGTTACAACCCAGTACTGTGTTATAACCCAGTACTGTGCTACAACCCAGTACTGTCAACACCACTCATACACCCAGTACTGTTGCAACTCAGTACTGTGTTAACAAATTCCTAACTAAAAAAAAAAACCCCCCCCAAAAAAAATTTCCCCCAAAACCCTTTTTAATTTAAAACCCTTTTTTAAAAAAAAATTTTTTTAAAAAAACCCCAACCCCCCCAATTTTTAAAAAAAAAAAAATTTTTTTAAAAACCCAAATTTAAAATTTTAAAAAAAATTTTTTTTAAAAAAGGGCCCCAAAAAAATTTTAAAAATTTTCCCCCTTTTAAAAAATTTCTAAAAAAAAAAATTTAAAAAACCCGGCCCCCAAAAAAAAAACCCCCCTTTTGGAAAACCAGAAATTTAAAATTTTTTTGGAAAAAAAAAAAAAAAAAAAAAAAACCCCCCCCCCGTAATCAAAACCCTTTTAAAAACCTTTTAAAAAACAAAAAATTTTAAAATTTAAAAAAAAATTTTTAAAAAAAAATTAATTTAAAAAAACCCCCAAAAAAAAAATTTTAAAACCCCTTTAAAAAAATTTAAAAGGGGAAAAAACCCCTTACAAAAATTTACCCCCAAAACCCCCAAAAACCGCCCCCTTTTTTTAAAAAAAAATTTTTTTTTCCCCCCAAAAAAATTTTAAAACCCAAAAAAACCCCAAAAAAATTTAAAAAAAAAAAAAATTTAAAAAAAAAAATTTTTTAAAACACTTTCCCCAAAATTTCCCCAAAAATTAAAAAAAAAATTTTTTTTAAAAAAAAAACCCCCAAAAAATTTTTTCCCCCCCTTTTAAAAAAAATTTTTTTCCCCCTTTTTTTTAAAAAAAAAAAACCCCAAAAAAAAAAAAAAAAACCCCCCAAAAACCCAAAAATTTTTTTTTTTTTAAAAAAAAAAAACCCCCCCCTTTTTTAAAACAAAAAATTTTGGAAAAAAAAAATTTTAAAAACCCCCCAAAAATTTTAAAACCCAAAAATTTTAAAAACATTTAAAAATTTTTTTTTCCAAAAATTTAAAATTTAAAAAAAAAATTTAAAATTTTTTTTTTTCCCCCCCCTCTTAAAAAAAAAAAAAATGAAAACCCCTTTTAAAAAAAAACCCCCATTCCCTTTTCCCCCCGGCCCCGTTTTTAAAAAAAAAAAAACCCCCCTTTTTTTTAAAAAAACCCCAAAAAAAACCCAAAAAAAATTTTCCCAAAATTTAAAACCCCTTTCCAAAAAGGGCCCCCCCTTTTAAAAAATTTCCCAAAAAGGAAAAAAAAAACCCCCAAACCCCCAAAAAAAAAAAACCCAAAAAAAAAAACCCCCCCAAAAAAAAAAAAAAAAATTTTAAACCCAAAAAAAAAATTTTCCCCCAAAAGGAAAAACCCCCTTTTCCCCTTTTTTAAAAACCTTTTTTTTTCCCCAAATTTAAAAACCCCCCAAAATTTTTTTTTAAAAAAATTAAAAGGGCCCCCCCCCTTTTTAAAACCCCAAAAAAAAAATTTTTAAAAAAAATTTAAAAAATTTTAAAAAAATTTTAAAAAACCCCAAAAAAAGGGTTTTTAAAAAAAAAACCCCTTTTAAAATTTCCCAAAATTTTTTAAAACCCCTTTTTAAAAAAAAAAAATACTTTAAAAAAAAAAATTTTTTTTTAAAAAAAAACCCAAAAAAAAAATTTTAAAAAAAAAAAAAAAAAATTTTTTTTTTTAAAAAAAAAAATTTAAAAATTTTAAAACCCCCAAAAAAAAAAAAACCCCAAAAAAAAAAAAATAAAAAACCCAAACTTTAAAATTTACAACCCCCAAAAAAAATTCCCCCAAAAAAAAAAAAAACTGAAAAAAAAATTTTAAAACCACGTTTTTTTTAAAAAAACCCCCAAAAAAAGGTTAAAAAAAAAATTTTAAAATTTTTAAAAAAAAATTTTAAAAAAAAAAAATTTTAAAAAAAAAAAAATACAAAAAAAAACCCCCCCCCAAAAAAACCCTTTTTTACAAAAAAAAATTTAAAAAAACCCCCCCCTTTTTTAAACCCCCCTTTTTCCAAAACCCAGTACTTTACAAAAAAAAATTTTTTTAAAAAATTTTAAAAAAAACCCCCTTTTTTTAAAAACCCCTTTTAAAAAAATTTTTAAAAAAACCCCAATTTACTTTTTCCCAAACAGAAATTTTACAACACTACTATTACAAACAGAATGTTAAAACCCCAATTATTTCCCAAAAATCAACAGAAACTGTTACAAAAAAACCCCGAAACCCTATTAAAACACAGAAATGTTAAACACTACTGTTACAAAAAAGTAAGGGGGGGGGGGGGGGTTTGGGGGGGTTGGGGGTTAAATTTAATTTGGGGGGGGGGGGGTAGGAAAATCAAAATTTTTAAATTGGGGGGAAGGGGGGGGGGGGGAAACACTACTTTTTCAACACTACTTTTAAACAAACTACTTTTACTACACATTTACTGTTAAAAACAAACTTTAAAAACACAACTTTACAACCCCTACTGTTAAACCCACTTACTTTTACAACACGTATTTTTAAAAAAACAGTATTTACAACACAATTTAAATCCCTTTCAAAAACCCACAAATATTAAAACACAGTACTGTTACAACACTACTATAAAAACCAGTACTGTTCCCCCCCCTACTATTAAAACCACAGTATTTTCAAAAAACTACTGTTTACAACAAAAATAATTTTTTTACAACATTTCTATTAAACACTTACTGTTTACAAAAATATTTTTCAACCCCATTTATTTTTCAACATTTTTCAAAATATTTTAACAACACAGTACGGTTTACATACACAAAACTTTAAAACACCAGTACTTTTAAAAAAACATCTAATACGTTATCAACAATACTTTATTACAAAACATACCGAAAAAACCCAGAAATGTTCCCAACCCATTTTAACCCTTATTTAAAACAACACTTTTTACCAAATTTTTAAAAACAAAGTTGTTTTACAAAAAAAATAAACAACACAACAATTACGAACAGCCTTTGTTACAAAAAAAATTCTTTAAAACAGTTTTCATTATAAAACCAAACACAGTATTTTTACAACCAATTTTCACAAAACAACCCCAAAACTAATACGAAATTAACATACTTTAAAACAAACTGTTACAATTTTACATTTTTACTTTAAACAACCCCCAAAACTTTTTAAAAACCATTTTTAAAAAAGCAAACAACAACCCAACATACAAAAATTAAACCCAGAATGTTAAACACTCCTTTTACACCCAGTACGTTACAACCCACGAAAAAACACTTATTTAAAACCCCACAACGGTTACAACACTACTTTTAAAAAATACCATTTTAAAACCCTTTCCCCCTATATTACAAACATTTCTGTTACTACACTACTTAAAAACCAGTACTGTTACAAAAAACCTATATTACAAACGAAACTGTTACAACATACTTTTCAGACAGTACTTTTACAACACTACTAATTAAAACCAGTATTTGTTACAACACAAATATTCCCACACAGTCCTTTTTACAACCCTTATTTTCAACCAATATTTCCAAAATATTTCCCAACCCCTCTGTTACACACAGTCCTGTTCAACAAAACTTTTCAACAATTTAACTTTTTATTTCCCAAATGAAAAAAACCCAGTACTGTTAAAAACCCTACTTTTTCCCAATTTTCTTTTAAATCCCTACTGTTACAACATACTTTACAACACTAATTTAATACAACCCAGTCTTTTTTAAAAAATACTATTAAAAGCACAGTACTTTTACCCAAATGTTACAACCCAGTATTTTAAACAAAATTTTTACAACATACTGTTAAAAACTTTATGTTACAACATTTTCTTTTTAACCCCTATTTTTAAAAACCAGAAACTGTTAAACACCTACTTTTACAAAAGCTGTTACAAACCTTTTACTTTACAACACAGAAACTGTTACAACACAAACTTTTTAACAACAAAACATTTTACTGTTTACCCAAAACCCGAAAAACCTTTTTACAACACAACGGGGTTAAAACCCACTACTTTTTCAACACATTTTAACTTTTTTACAAAAACTAAAATTAACAACCCCCAGTACTGTTTCCAAAAACTCCTTTAAAAACCAAGTACTTTTTAAAATTTTTCAAAACCCAAGGGAAAATTAATTTTTTACAACATTATTTTGTTTTTACTTAATTTCTGTTACAACATTTCTTTTACAAACAAGTACTGTTACATCCCCAAGAAAGTTTTTTTACAAAAATTATTTCCAAATTTTCGGGTTAAAATTACTTTTCAACACAGTCTTTTTTTACAAAAACAAAACTACTTAAGGGCCACGATTACTTTACATACCAAATTTTTTTAAAAAACCTTTCAAAACCCAAAAACTTTTTACAACAAAATTTTTTTACAGCAAATTTTCGGGTTAAAAAATTCTTTTTCAAGGCGGGGTACCTGTCAAACAATTCTTAATTTCCAAAATTTTGGGGTTTTTTTAAATCAAACCCTTTTAATGTTTAAAAGGGGTATTTAAAAAAAACAAAAACAAACAAATATTCGGACATTCAAAACTGTTTTAAAAACTTTTTCAAAAAAGGTAATGTTAAAAATAAATTTTAAAAACCCAATTTTATGGTTGAAAATTATTTTTTCCCCAAAGGGGGTATTTTTAAAAATTAATTTTAAAAAACCACCTTTTAAATTTTTAAAGGCTGTTAAAGACAACTTTTTAATATATTAAAAACTTTTTTAAAATTATTTTTTCCCCAAGAGTTTTTTAAAAACCCCCCAAAAATTTTTTTTAACGGGCCAGAGGGTTCAACACCCACTTTACAAACCCCCCCCTCTAAAAATTTAAAACCCAAAAACACAAATGTTTACAAAAAATATTTGTAAAACAAAACAATTACAACCCAACGTTACAATACTACTTTTACAACACAGAAATTTTAAACTTTACGGTTAACAACACTAATTCCCAACACAGTACGAAACAACACTACTGTTACAACACATACTTTTTTACACTACTTTTAAAAAAAACCCAAAACCCCCCCCCCCCAAAAAAAAATTACTTTTTACAACACTATTAATTACAACACGAAATGCCCAACCCTACTATTAAAACCCACAGTACTGTTTACAACACAAATTTTACAACACAGTACTAAAACCCAAACAAACTATTACAGCACTTATATTAAAACACCTGATAAACCCATTACGTTTCAACACTACTATTACAACACGTATTTTTTAAAACCCATAGTGCTAAAACATTTTAAATTAAAAGCACGAAAACTGTTACAACAAAAATGTTACAACACGAAAGGTTAAAACATACTATTACAGCACAGTACTTTTTAAACAAACTTTTTAAAAAAACATTTACTGTTAAAACCTTTTAAACCCAAAGAAATTTTTTAAAACCCCGTATTTTTAAAACCCCACAAATATTACAGCCCCCGTACTTTTTAAAAACCACTGTTACAACCCCGTCCCTGTTAAAAACCCTACTTTTCATCACGTAACTTTTACAAAAATACTGCTAAAACCCCCCGTACTGTTCAAAAAATACTATTAAGCACAGTACTGTTAAAAACACAACTGAACAAAAACAGTACTTTTAAAACACAATTTATTAAAAAAACACAGTACTGTTACAAAACTCCCAATTACAAAAAGGGAAAACTGTTACAACCCCAATATTAAACACAGGGGTTACAACACACTATTAAAACCCCGTACCGGTTACAACCAATGTTAAAAAACACAGTACTGTACAACACAACTTTTTACAACCCTGTATGTTACAGCACTAAAAATTCAAAACAGACTTTTAAACAACACATTTCGTTACAAACCTTTCAAATTACGGGCACAGTATTTTTTAAAAACCCATTTTACGTTCAAAACACTATTAAAAACACAGAAATTTTAAAGCACAAAACCTTTTACAACACAGAAAAATGTTTAACAACCCATTACGGGTTAAAAAACACTATAAAAAAAAAAACAGAAAACTGTTACAACAATTTAATTTACCACAGACGTTAAAAACCCCGTACTGTTAAACCCAGTACTCTTTACAACCTACCTTACACAATGTGTTACAACACAGTACTCTTACAACAGTGTTACAACACAGTGTTACAACACAGTGTTACAACACAGTACTCTTACAACACAGTGTTACAACACAGTACTCTTACAACAGTGTTACAACACAGTACTCTTACAACAGTGTTACAACACAGTACTCTTACAACAGTGTTACAACACAGTACTCTTACAACAGTGTTACAACACAGTACTCTTACAACAGTGTTACAACACAGTACTCTTACAACAGTGTTACAACACAGTACTCTTACAACACTGTGTTACAACACAGTACTCTTACAACAGTGTTACAACACAGTACTCTTACAACACAGTGTTACAACACAGTACTCTTACAACAGTGTTACAACACAGTACTCTTACAACAGTGTTACAACACAGTACTCTTACAACACTGTGTTACAACACAGTACTCTTACAACACAGTGTTACAACACAGTACTCTTACAACACAGTGTTACAACACAGTACTCTTACAACACAGTGTTACAACACAGTACTCTTAAAACACGGGAAAAAGTTTTCCAGTGTTAACAACAAAGTACCCTTTTACAACAGTGTTACAACCCAGAAATCCTTACAACATGTTACAACACAGACTTACAACAGTGTTTAAACACAGTATCTTCAACACAGTGTTACAACAACAGTACTCTTACAACACTGGTACAACCAGACTCCTACAACAGTGTTACAACACAGTACTCTTACAACAGTGTTACAACACAGTACTCTTACAACACAGTGTTACAACACAGTACTCTTATAACAGTGTTACAACACAGTACTCTTACAACAGTGTTACAACACAGTACTCTTACAACACTGTGTTACAACACCCACCCAAAAATTACTCTTACAACTGTGTTACTTTACAGTACTTTACAAACTGTGTTGTACAACACAGTAATCTTACAAACTCTGTGTTACAACACTGTACTCTTAATCACTGTGTTTCAACACTGTTATCTTAACAACACAGTGTACAACACAGTGAATATTAAACAGGGGTTACAACACAAGTCTCTTACAACCACAGTGTTACAAACACAGTCTTCTTACAACAGTGTTACAAACACTGTACTTAACAACAGTGTTACAACACAGAATACTCTTACAACAGTGTTAACAACAGTATCTTACAACACTGTGTTACAACACAGTACTTAAACAACAGTGTTACATGACAAATTACCTTTACATCAGCTGTGATCAACACAGTACTCTTACAACTCAGTGTTACAACACAGTACTCTTACAACAGAGTGTTACAACACAGTACTCTTACAACACAGTGTTACAACACAGTACTCTTATAACAGTGTTACAACACAGTTACTCTTACAAACAGTGTTACAAACACAGTACTCTTACAACCTGTGTTACAACAACAGTACTCTTACAACAGTGTTACAACATCAGTACTCTTATCAATCAGTGTAACACACAGTAATCTTACAACTGTGTTACAACCACTGTTACTCCTTAACAACACAGTGTTACAACCGCAGTACTCTTATTACAGTGTTACATCACCAGTACTTTACATCAGTGTTACATACTCAGTACTCGAAAACCTGTGTTACAACACAGTACTTTTACAACAGTGTTACAAAACAGACTCTTACAAACAGTGCTTGCAACACAGTACTCTCTACAACAGTGTTACAACACAGTACTCGCTAAACACAGCTGTTACAACACTGGTTACTCTTAAACTGTGTTACAAACACAGTACTCTTACAACGTGTTAAACACAGACTCTTTTCAACCGGTTGTACAAACTGTAACTCTTATAACAGGTTACAACACAGTACTCTTACAACAGTGTTTCTACCACAGTAATCTTAAACACTGTGTTACAACACAGTATATCTTACAACAGTGTTTACAACACTGGACTCTTACTACTGTGTTACAACAATCAGTACTCTTTCAACATGGTTACAATACACAGTATACTCTTTAACAACAGTGTTACATCACAGTACTCTGTACAACACAGTGTTACAACACAGTACTTCTCTATAACAGTGTACAAACAAGTTCTCTTACAACAGTGTTTACAAACTCAGTCTACTTTACCAACTCTGTGTTACATAACAGTACTCTTACAACAGTGTTACAACTCAGTTCTCTTACAACAGTAGATTACAATAACAGTACTCCTTACACAGTGGTTATACAACACTGTACTCTTACAACACTGTATTACAACACAGTACTATTATAATATGTTACTACAAAGTACTCTTACTACAGTGTTACACACAGTTCTCTTACAACATGTGTTACAACACAGTACTCTTACAACACTGTGGTATACATCACTGTTATCTATTTAACAGTGGTTACAACACAGTACTCTTACAACTGTGTTACCAACAGTACTCTTACATAAACGTGGTTACCAAACAACAGTACTCTTAATTCAGTGTTACAAACACAGTTACCACTTACAACACAGTGTTACAACAACAAGTACTCTTACATCACAGTGTTACAACTCAGTACTCTTACAAAACAGTGTTACAACACAGTATATATTACAACACAGTGTTACTACAACAGTTCTCTTACAACAACTGGATACAACTCTGTACTCTTACAACACCAGTGTTAACAAACAACATACTCGTAAAACTCAGTGGTACAACCAAGTTACTCTTACAATACACAGTGTTACAAAAAACACAGTACTTTTTTTTCTTTAAAACTAACATGTGTTTACAACACAGTTCTCTTACAACACAGTGTTACAACACAGTAATCTTTCCATCAGGTTACAACACAGTAATCTTAACAAACAGTGTTACAAACAACAGTCACTCTTACAACATGTGTTACACACAGCTACTCTTACAACACTGTGTTAAAACACAGTACTCTTACACAGTGTTACAAAAACAGTACTCTTACAACTGTGTTACAAACCACTGTACTCTTACAACAGTGTGTTACAAGACAGTATCTTTTTACGTGTTACAAACACAGTATCTTATTACAACAGTGTTTCAACACAGTACTCTTACAAAAGTGTGTACAACACAAGTACTCTTACAACATCTGTTTCTACAACACAGTACTCTTACAACAGTGTTACCACACAGTGTTACAACACAGTACTCTTACAACACAGTGTTACAACACAGTACTCTTACAACACAGTGTTACAACACAGTACTCTTACAACACAGTGTTACAACACAGTACTCTTACAACACTGTGTTACAACACTTACTCTTACAAAATCAGTGGTTACAAACATAGTACTCTTACAACTAACTGTGTTACAACACACAGTGTTTACAACACAGTGTTTTCAACAATGTGTTACAACTACAGTACTCTTACATCACAGTGTTACAACACAGTACTCTTACAACACAGTGTTACAACACAGTGTTACAACACAGTGTTACAACACAGTGTTACAACACAGTGTTACAACACAGTGTTACAACACAGTGTTACAACACAGTACTCTTACAACACAGTGTTACAACACAGTACTCTTACAACACAGTGTTACAACACAGTGTTACAACACAGTGTTACAACACAGTGTTACAACACAGTGTTACAACACAGTGTTACAACACAGTGTTACAACACAGTGTTTCAACACAGTGTTACAACACAGTACTCTTACAACACAGTGTTACAACACAGTACTCTTACAACACAGTGTTAAACACACCCAAACACATAATCTTTACAAACACAGTGTTACACACAAGTGTTACACCCAAAATACCCCAGTGTTTCAACACAGTGTTACAACACAGTGTTACAACACAGTGTTACAACACAGTGTTACAACACAGTGTTACAACACAGTGTTTCAACACAGTGTTACAACACAGTACTCTTACAACACAGTGTTACAACACAGTACTCTTACAACACAGTGTTACAACACAGTGTTACAACACAGTGTTACAACACAGTGTTACAACACAGTACTCTTACAACACAGTGTTACAACACAGTGTTACAACACAGTGTTACAACACAAGTGTTTACAAACACTGTGTTCAACACATGTGTTTCACACAGTGTTAAACACAGTGTTTCAACACAGTGTTACAACACAGTGTTACAACACAGTACTCTTACAACACAGTGTTACAACACAGTACTCTTACAACACAGTGTTACAACACAGTGTTACAACACAGTGTTACAACACAGTGCTTACAACACGTACTCTTACAACACAGTGTTACAAACACAGTGTTAACAAAACAACAGTGTTAAAAAAGCGTGTTACCACACAGTGTTACACACAGTGTTACAACACAGTGTTACAACACAGTGTTACAACACAGTGTTACAACACAGTGTTACAACACAGTGTTTCAACACAGTGTTACAACACAGTGTTACAAACACAGTGTTACAATCACAGTGTTAGAACACAGTGTTGAACACAGTGTTAGAACAACAGTAGTTACAAAACCGTGTATACAACACAGTGTTCTACACAGTGTTACAACAAGTGTTACAAACACAGTGTTAAAACACAGGGTTACAACACAGATGTTACAACACAAGTGGTTACAAACACTGTGTACCAACACAGTGTTACAACACAGTGTTACAACACAGTGTTACAACACAGTGTTACAACACAGTGTTACAACACAGTGTTACAACACAGTGTTACAACACAGTGTTACAACTACTGTGTTCAACTCAGGTGTTACAAACACAGTGTTACAACACAGTGTAAGAACACAGTGTATAGAACACAGTGTTAGAAACACAAGTGTTAAGAACAACAGTGTAAACACAGTGTTACAACACAGTAGTTACTACAAGTGTTACAACACAGTGTTACAACACAGTGTTACAACACAGTGTTACAACACAGTGTTACAACACAGTGTTACAACACAGTGTTACAACACAGTGTTACAACACAGTGTTACAACTCAGTGTTAATCCATGTGTTACAACACAGTGTCTACAAAACAGTGTTCAAAAAAACTCAGTAGTTACAAACAGTGTTACTACACAGTGTTTGAACACAGTGTTTCAACACAGTGTTTACATCACAGTGTTAATAACACAGTGTTACAAACTCAGTGTTACAACACAGTGTTACAACTCGTACTATTAAATTAACTATACACAAAATATTAGTCAAAACAGTCGACCACTTAAGAGAATATTTTTTAATTTAATCTTTCATTTTACTTTATAATAAATTTAAAATTACAAATTGCGATTTTTTCTTATAAGAAGATCACAGCAGGAGCACTGCAAGCAGCCTGCTGGCCCATGGTGGCAGGTCCATGGTCAACATCCTGGTTTAAACCAAATGTCCACCTAGTCAGGTCAGGTCACATCCACTTAAGGAAGGGTACGTCGTGTCGTCCACTACCATCAGACCTTATAGTAGCACAATGCTAGTCAGCGTTCCCAACTACACAACGTCTCAGCTCGTCTATGACGGTAATCGGGAGTTTCTTTCCACTAATCCCACAACTATTACCTCAAACACAAGTGCTGTACCTATATCCTTCCTGAATCTGAATTTTTCACTATTTAAAATATTACTGCGAGTCCTGTCTATGTTAGTTTATTTTCAGCACGACTATTTACTATCCAATTCATATTTCATTCCTGTTTTCATTTTATACACATCAATTATATTCCCCCTAATTCTACGCCTTCTAGTGAGTGCAGATTCTGTGGCCCTCTAGTCTATCATTATTGGGAAGATTTCTGATACATGGGATCAACTTTGTCCTCCTCCTTTGTACGTTTTTCCAGTGCATTTATCTATTCTGTAATAGAGTGACCAGAAACATCTGTTGTCTCGGGGGAAACTTTATATAAAACAATAGTAAAATATTCAATAATTATTATTCAGGTGTCAGAGAGGTATTAATTAGGTATTAAACAGGTATTAATAACTTTATAATTACTGTTAGGTTATCTACACTTGTCAACGACTCAAATTAAAATGAAAATGAGACAAATTAAATATGTTTTTGTAAGATCTTATAAATCTGACATTTTTAGGCACGGTTGTTATAGTTGGCGTGGTTGTTGTGATAGCATGGTTGTGATAGATGTTATGGTTGTTGGTATAGCTGGCTTGGTTGTTGTCAGAGTTGGCGTGGTTGTTGTTGAGATAGTTGACGTGGTTATGATAGCTGGTGTGGTTGTTGTGATAGGTTGTGTGGTTGTGATAGTTGGTATGGTTGTTGTGATGGTTCTTGTGGTTGTTGTTGTGATAGTTGGCGTGGTTGTTGTTGCCAAATTTGGCGTGGTTGTTGTGATAGTTGGCGTGGTTGTGATGGATGTTATGGTTGTTGTGATAGCTGGCTTGGTTGTTGCCAAAGTTGGTGTGTTGTGATAGTTGGCGTGGTTGTGATGGATGTTATGGTTGTGATAGCTGGCTTGGTTGTTGCCAAAGTTGGTGTGTTTGTTGTGATAGTTGGCATGGGTGTTGTTGAGACAGTTGACGTAGTTAGTATAACGGGTTTGTTTGGTAGGTGCTGCAAGCGGGTGGTTAATGATACGTCTTCGGAGGCTTCTTACTTTATTGTTAAGTCGTAGTGGGTACACAGGCTTGTGTGTTTGTGCCCATGGCCGGGCAGGGCCATCCCACGAGAGAGAGCTACTAGTACTTGTGTCTTCCTGCTAAGCCGCTGTGTGAGTGAGAGCGAGGCAAGTCTGGACATACTGAAGTGGCAAGGCCTATAGGTGGCAGCACCAGCATGGCGCGAAATATGAACTAAGCTGGCAGACAGCATGGACTGTCTGTGCAGACAGTACAGGCTGTCTACATACGCTCGGCCACCTACCGCGCATCGTCCCGACGCGACAATACTGGTAGTAAAAGAAACTCGGTCTCTCTCTCGTTGGAACAGGGCACAGAACACAAAATAAAAACATATATACATATGGACATGGAAAAAAAAACTTCCTACAGGGAGGGAAGGAAAAAACATGTGGGGTGTGCTAAACATCGTGGTCAAAGGCAGTGTGCATCGAAGGGCATCACTGCACGCCTTCCTGGGTCTGGACAGATACTACAACACGGGAGACATCGCTGCGGCTGAGCTGTGATGTAACAGGTTACGGTCTCCTCTGGAACGGTAAAGCAGACATCGTAGGAGTCGCTGCAGGTTTTCACTCAACCTGGGGCACGACATGCTGGTGCCCTCGAGTGAGGCGTCGACAAAACTCGGCAACTGGGCAGGACTTCTGGCAAGCGACTCAGGAGGACACTTCTCGACTGGTACTGTCGCTGGGCTGTCACTGCCAGTGAGCGTGGAGCGAGTTGTGGAGCGAGTCGTGGCAGAGACGACTGGGCGAAACATCTGGGAGTCGTAACATCATACACCAGACTGCAGTGAGAGAGCTAGCAGTCAAAGTAACATCTTCTTTGTGCAGGCTGCTCACTGAAGCTTGTGACACGAGGCTGACACAGCGCCTGCCGACAGGGCTAACTCCGGCTTGGCGAGTATCATTCGGCAGTTGGAGTTATAGCAGAGGTTAGTCTAAGCGTCCCCAGACTTGTTTCTCTACATATAACTGCACTCTGACGTTCTGGAGGTGAAGTGAAACAAATCTCGATGGGAATCGTAGCAGGTACGATTCTGCAGAACAACACGAGCGACGAGCATAAAAGCTTTCTGTACAAGAGGGCTTGGTCACTTGGAGCTGTCTTGACATCAGCTGTCAAACGTACTGGTCACATGGGTGACTTAGCACAGTGGTGCTACTCAGGTCTGGCTCAGACCTCACTGGACACAGAAACTTTAAAAACACACCGCAGTACAACATGGCTTAAACTAGCAAATGATGCTTTTCTGTGCATAAAACTGTCACTAAGACATATACTAAAATGTGAGAACACTGACTGAGAGGAATTAACACACGACATATATCTTCTCTCGATCTTCTCGACAATACTGAAATAATTACTGAACACTCGATGGTGACATCATGTGATGTCAGGTGTGATGTCGCGAGGTGACGTCAGCAGCACTGTGACGTCAGCAGACATCTCGAGGTGACGTCAGGCAGACATCATGACGTCATGAAGTCGGGCAGCATCGTGGGTGACGTCAATGTGATGCGGGCAGCAGACCACAGCATGTGGCCTGGGACATCTGGTAACTCACGTAGCTCGTAGGTCTACATGACATCGCCCACACCCACGTGGCGTCGTGATCCACGTGGTGTCATGATCTACGTGGCATGCTGATCCATGTAGCTTCGAGGGCCTCGGGCACTCGGATACACAGCTCTGGCAATGAATTCACATGGAAAACAGCAGAAAACACAGCAGAGGGAGTGGGCAGTGGTGAGTGGTGTATGGTAGACAGGTGAGCGTGAGTAGGGCGAGCATGGGCAAGGTGAGGAACAGCCACTTCCTCTCCTCTCCTCCCCCACCCACAAATACGTAGAGAACTCACACTGGACGCAGAAATCACCACAAAACTCACCTCTGGCTTGCTGAAACGGCTGTGCTGAGCTGAACAACAACAACAACATACAAGTGACGCTGAACATGTGACTTGAGAAACAGCGTGGGACGCTAGCGTGGGACGCTGTAGCGTGGGGTCACTGTGATGCCACTTACAATTCTCGGAGAATTTCAGCAAATTTCGGCCTGGATCCTGCTTGTACCTGTGTCTGGATGCTCAAACGTGCAGACACGACATCAGGATAACTTGTTGAGAGACGGAGGCTTCTTGCATGGGATGATGAAGTGAAGATGACTTCATCCCTCTTCCTTCCTCGCTTTGGGCAAACACACTGCTGCGACCACCGCTGGTACCAATATAACGGGTTTGTTTGGTAGGTGCTGCAAGCGGGTGGTTAATGATACGTCTTCGGAGGCTTCTTACTTTATTGTTAAGTCGTAGTGGGTACCCAGGCTTGTGTGTTTGTGCCCATGGCCGGGCAGGGCCATCCCACGAGAGAGAGCTACTAGTACTTGTGTCTTCCTGCTAAGCCGCTGTGTGAGTGAAAGCGAGGCAAGTCTGGGCATACTGAAGTGGCAAGGCCTATAGGTGGCAGCACCAGCATGGCGCAAAATATGAACTAAGCTGGCAGACAGCATGGGCTGTCTGTGCAGACAGTACAGGCTGTCTACATTAGGATAGCTGGCTTGGTTATGATAGCTGGCGTGGTTGTTGTGATTGGTTGTGTGGTTGTGATAGTTGGCGTGGTTGGTGTGATAGTTGGTGTGGCTGTTGTGATAGGTTGTGTGGTTGTGATAGTTGGCGTGGTTGCTGTGATAGTTGGTGTGGTTGTTGTGGCAGTTGGTGTGGGTGTTGTAATAGTTGGTGTCGTTGTGATAATTGGTGTGGTCGTCGTTGTGATAATATAATTTAAGTGTTTGTTCTGATAGTGTGATTGTAGTTGTTGTGATATTTGGTGTGGTTGCTGTCGTGATAGTTGTTGTAGTTGTTGTGATAGTTGAATGGTTGTTGTGATACTTGGAGTGGTTGTTGTGATAGTTGTTGTTGTTGTGATAGTTGCAGTGGTTGTTGCGATAGTTGTGTGGTTGTGATAGCATGATTGTGGTTGTTGTGATAGAGTGGTTATGTTAGCATGATTGTAGTTATTGTGTTAATTGGTGTGGGTGTTGTTGTGATACTTGGAGTGGTTGTTGTGATACTTGGAGTGGTTGTTGTGATACTTGGAGTGGTTGTTGTGATACTTGGAGTGGTTGTTGTGTTTTCTTGGAGTGGTTGTGATGTTTGGAGTAGTTGTTGTGTTACTTGGAGTGGTTGTTGTGATACTTGGAGTGGTTGTGATACTTGGAGTGGTTGTTTGTGATGTTGATGTGGTCGTTGTTGTGATAGTTGATGTGGTCGTTGTTGTGATAGTTGACGTGGTCGTTGTTGTGATAGATGACGTGGTCGTTGTTGTGATAGTTGATGTGGTCGTTGTTGTGATAGTTGACGTGGTCGTTGTTGTAATAGTTGATGTGGTCGTTGTTGTGATAGTTGATGTCGTTGTTGTGATAGTTGACGTGGTCGTTGTTGCTGTAGTTGACGTGGTCGTTGTTGTGATAGTTGATGTGGTCGTTGTTGTTGTAGTTGACGTGGTCGTTGTTGTGATAGTTGATGTGGTCGTTGTTGTGATAGTTGATGTGGTCGTTGTTGTGATAGTTGACGTGGTCGTTGTTGTTGTAGTTGACGTGGTCGTTGTTGTGATAGTTGATGTGGTTGTTGTGAAAGTTGACGTGGTCGTTGTTGTGATAGTTGATGTGGTCGTTGTTGTGATAGTTGACGTGGTCGTTGTTGTGATAGTTGATGTGGTCGTTGTTGTGATAGTTGATGCGGTTGTTGTTGTGATAGTTGACGTGGTCGTTGTTGTTGTAGTTGACGTGGTCGTTGTTGTGATAGTTGACGTGGTCGTTGTTGTGATAGTTGATGTGGTCGTTGTTGTGATAGTTGATGCGGTTGTGATAGTTGACGTGGTCGTTGTTGCTGTAGTTGACGTGGTCGTTCTTGTGATAGTTGATGTGGTCGTTGTTGTGATAGTTGACGTGGTCGTTGTGATAGTTGACGTGGTCGTTGTTGTGATAGTTGATGTGGTCGTTGCGATAGTTGATGTGGTCGTTATTGTGATAGTTGACGTGGTCGTTGTTGTGATAGTTGACGTGGTCGTTGTGATAGTTGTCGTTGTTGTGATAGTTGACGTGGTCGTTGTTGTGATAGTTGATGTGGTCGTTGTTGTGATAGTTGATGTAGTCGTTGTTGTGATAGTTGACGTGGTCGTTGTGATAGATGTGGTCGTTGTTGTGATAGTTGATGTGGTCGTTATTGTGATAATTGATGTGGTCGTTATTGTGATAGTTGATGTGGTCGTTATTGTGATAGTTGATGTGGTCGTTATTGTGATAATTGATGTGGTCGTTGTTGTGATAGTTGATGTGGTCGTCATTGTGATAACTGATGTGGTCGTTATTGTGATAGTTGATGTCGTTGTTGTGATAGTTGACGTGGTCGTTGTGATAGTTGATGTGGTCGTTGTTGTGATAGTTGATGTGGTCGTTATTGTGATAATTGATGTGGTCGTTATTGTGATAGTTGACGTGGTCGTTGTGATAGTAGATGTGGTCGTTGTTGTGATAGTTGATGTGGCCGTTATTGTGATAATTGATGTGGTCGTTATTGTGATAGTTGATGTGGTCGTTATTGTGGTAGTTGATGTGGTCGTTATTGTGATAGTTGATGTGGTCGTTGTTGTGATAGTTGATATGGTCGTTATTGTGATAACTGATGTGGTCGTTATTGTGATAGTTGATGTGGTCGTTGTTGTGATAGTTGACGTGATCGTTGTGATAGTTGATGTGGTCGTTGTTGTGATAGTTGATATGGTCGTTATTGTGATAACTGATGTGGTCGTTATTGTGATAATTGATGTGGTCGTTGTTGGGCTGGAGGAGTAGCCAGCGCCTCCACCTGGGAGTCTTGTTGGGCTGGAGGGGTAGCCAGCGCCTCAACCTGGGAGTCTTGTTTGGCTGGAGGGGTAGCCAGCGCCTCCACCTGGGAGTCTTGTTTAGCTGGAGGGGTAGCCAGCGCCTTCACCTGGGAGTCTTGTTGGGCTGGAGGGGTAGCCAGCGCCTCCACTCCAGACCCATAGATACTGATGTAATAAAAAATTCTCTCCAACAAACAAGCAATACGACATCATTTGTATTTACGAACACACAGGGCAATTCTTTTCATCAGTGGACTCCTCGAGAAGTCATATGCGATGTTTGTGGCCTTCACAGAGACCCCACATAAAAAAAAGCTTTGACAAAGAAATAAGGACATATTCACAAATAACCCCAGCAAAGAAAACTGAAACTTATGACGACAGAAAGAACAGGCAACAAGGGAGAGGTTCGGCCTATATGTCAAGAGTCATTCATCTGCACACAGTTACCCAACACCACGAATGATGTAGCTGAAATTTTAGTAATAATGATTGAAAGCCAAAACCTAGGCATTGTGCTTATATATAAGCTACCAGGTGCAACTTCCCAACAGTTCAATGAACAGTTACTGAAAATTGACCACTGTCTGGAAAAATCTTCTATCCCCAGCCCCAAATATCTTGTTGCTTACTAGGAGTATACCTTGTGATTTCAATTTAAGACATACAAAATGGAAGAATGTAGCAAATGATGTTATAACAGAGATAATCCCTGTAGGCAACTCAGATGAAAAGTCACACATACGAGCTGCCAAATATCTGCAATAAGTTTACCCTAAGCCAGCAAATAGTGCAGCCAACAAGGCTAGAAAGCACACTTGACCTTACACCAATAATGATGACCTGGTATGAAATATAAAAGTATTAAAGACAGTTAATTTAGACCACAACCTATTCGAAGTCCAGACTTGTATGCATAGAGGTCTGGACCAACAAAATGCACGCAGTTACGAAGATGCCTTCACCAAATTCAAATCTAACAACAAGAACATAAACTGAAATCTAATAAATCATGTCCTTAATGAAACATGCTGAGAAGTTATATTAAAATAACATGGATCCAAAGCAGTCTTGGGAACTGAAGTATGCTCAAACATATTCTTCTAAGGAAAAAGAAGAGAAGATGTAAACTGGAAAGAGAGAGATATTCCCTCTTCAGATGAAGGTGAAGAATCACTGAGCTTCTCAAGGGGGCTAGACTGTCTGAAATACGGAAGGAAGCATTGACTGGGGAAGTGGAAAATATTGAACATAGGTTAAATGATTCACATAGGATCCAGGAAAGACAGGATCTAAACACAATAAATGAAAGCACAAGAAATCAAAATATTCTTTTCATATGCCTGACCAGCCGGGCTTTGGCTCGTACGTTGGATTGCGTGCAGCCAGCAGTAACAGCCTGGTTGATCAGGCTCTGATCCACCATGAGGCCTGGTCACAGACCGGGCCGCGGGGGCGTTGACCCCCGGAACTCTCTCCAGGTAAACTCCAGGCATGCCAAAAACAAGGCATTGAGCCCTTCCTCAAGCAAGATAGGACTTACACGAATGACAGCAAAGAAATGAGTGAGATACTGAAGTTTCGGTTTGGCAATCTGAATGAATTTTTCATGAGTCACAAAACTTTTTCAATATGTGCCAAATTTTTTACTTGACATGCTATTGGAATGTGAGAAAGGTAACATTTATGAAGGAATTCAGGGAAAGTGGTTGGCCAGACCCAAGTCCTGCAGGGGCAGAGATATTTGCAGTTTTGATCTGTAGTATCGGTGCACTTCTGGTAATACAATGATGATGGAAGTGTTTCTTCTTTTTCGGGTCACCCTACCTCGGTGGGAGACGGCTGATGTGTTGAAAAAAAAAAACCAAGTCCACTGGACTTCGAAAAAACCATTGACAACATGCCCACGCAATCTGCCCTAGGCCCAGACTCGTGGAACTCCGCGTTTATCAGGAACTGAAAGAAACCCTTTTTGTGTGCTTTAAGTATGGTATGGAGAGGGAGCCTGGACATGGGTGCCATCCCACAGGCAATAAAAACAACGGATATTGCCCCGCTCCATAATATTGGTAGCAAAGCAATAGCAAAAGAATTATAGACCGATAGTTACAATATCCCACATTATTAAAAATTTAAAGAGTTTTAAAAAGCATGATTGCCAGACACTTAAATTCTCAACAGTTGCACGACTCAGGGCAACATGGGTTTAAAGCAGGTCGCTCCTGCTTCTCACAACTACTGGACCACTATGACCTGATCTTGGATACACTGAGGACGAAATGAATGCAGATATAGTATACACAGACTTTGCAAAAGCCTTTGACAAGTGCGACCATGATGTAATAGCGCACAAAATGTGGGCAAAAAGTAGACAGATGGATCTTTAAATTTCTAACCAATAGAACACAGAGAGTATTGGTACACAGAATTAAGTCGGAGGCTGCCGCAGTGAAAAACTCTTTTCCACATGATACATTACTTGCCCTCATCCTTTTCCTCATCATACCTGACATTAGAAAGATGCAAACCATATCACCGTGTCTTCCTTTGCAGACGTTACTAAAATCAGCATTAGTGTCATCCATTGGGGACACGGTAAATCTTAAATCGGATATAATCCAAATTTCCAAGTGGGCCTCGGAAAACAATATGATGTTCAGTGAGGACAAATTTCAGTTACTCCGTTACGGAAAGCTTGAGGAAATAATAGCTAGAGTGGAGTAAACAACAAATTCTAAGCACACAATAGAGCGAAAAACTAATGTGAAGGACCTGGGAGTGTTAATGTCAGAGGATCTCGCCTTCAAGAATCACAACAGTGTTACTATATCTGTGAGGAAAATGATAAGATGGATAATGAGAACCTTCATAACAAGGGATACCAAGCCAATAATGATCCTTTTTAAGTCACTCGTTCTCCCTAGGCTGGAATACTTCTGTACACTAACAGCCCCATTCAAGGCAGGTGAAATTACAGATCTAAAGAATCTTAACTGCATGTATTAATTGAATCAAGCACCTTAATCACTGGGAATGTTTGAAGTCCCTTGACCTATACTCTATGGAACACAAGCGAGAAAGATGCACCACAATCGGCACCTGAAAAATTCTAGAGGGACTGGTCCCAAATTTGCATACATAAATAACTCCCTAAGAAAGCAAAAAGACTCAGTAGATGGTGTAACATACCCTAATGAAAAGTAAGTATAGGTGCCATGAGTACACTAAGAGAAAACACAATAAGTGTCCTGGGCAAGACTCGTCAACAGCCTCTCATCATATATACTGGAAATTAACAACAGAATGGTTATCTTCAAGAGGGAATTGGAGAGATACGTAAAGTCAGTGCCAGATCAGCCGGGCTGTGGTTTGCATGTTAAAAATAATAATAATGATATCTTTATTTACTACAAGTACATATACAAGGTATACAGTGGTAGCTGATATCAATGACATACTACTATATAGAAAGCCATTTGTTATGCTGAGCATTTCGGGCAAATTAGGGCAGTTTTGTCCCAGGATGCGACCCACACCAGTCGACTAACACCCAGGTACCCATTTTAAACTGATGGGTGAACAAGGACAGCAGGTGTCTTATGGAAACACGTCCCTAATGTTTTCCAGCCGTACCGGAGGAGATTCGAACTCCGGACCTCAGTGTGTGAGCTGAGTGCGCTAGCGATCGAACTACGGGACTGCCAATGGCCACCAGTAATAGCCTGGTTGATCAGTCCTTGATCCAGCGGGAGGCCTGGTCGAGGCACGGCCGCGGGAGCGCTGACCCCAGAACAACCTCCAGGTACAGTTGGTGTGGTTGTTATTGTGATAGTTGGAGTGGAGGTTGTGATAGCGCGGTTGTTGTGAAAGTCAGCGGAATGTTCTTAAGAACATAAGGAAGGAGCACTGCTGCAGGCCTACTGGCTCATTCTAGTCAGGTCTAACTCACTCCCACTCATGTACTTGTTTAACTTGTTGTCTTCTGATAACATAAACAAACTTCTGTTATATATATTCATGTTTTATTTAATGTTATACCGCAAATGTTTTTCTTCATAATTTATAGTATTATTTGTTTTATATATTTGGTTACATTATAAAGTAGGATGTTTCACAAGAACATAAGAAGGAACACTGCAGAAGGCCTACTGGCCCATGCGAGGCAAGTCCAAGTTACCTACCGGCTTATGACACTGACCCAACCTAGTCAGGTCCGGGTCACATCCACTTAAAGCAAGAGCACGGCATCAGACCTATTATCCCAGCAGCTTGGAAGAAGGCTACCATCGTACCAGTTCCAAAGCACAAGGACCCAGGCAGTATGAGACCCATATCGCTGACCAGCTGCTTAGCCAAGACTGCTGAGAGGATGGTGTTAAACCGCCTCCTGTGGAAACTTGGACCCTCTCATCATCACATATTCGGCTTCACCAAAGGGTGGGTACAGCAGAGTGCATAACCACCCTACTAAGCCAGATTACTGAGAGTAACAAAAAAACGTAGTATCGTCGTCTACCTCGACCTTGAGAAAGCATTTGAGCTAGCCAGTCCCACAGCAATTCTAGCAATACTAGCTCGGAAGGGAATCAAAGGACGCCTCCTGACCTGAATAGAGTCCTACCTTAGGGACAGGCACGCCTGTGTCAGCTTTCAGGGACACTACTATTCCTTTAAAACCCTAGAAAACGGCACGCCACAAGGAGCTGTGCTCAGTCCTACCCTGTTTAACGTCCTTATGCAGGAACTTGTGAGCCTTCCCTTTCATAGTGGTACGCAGCTACTCAGCTATGCTGATGATCTTGCACTCGTTGTGAATGGGAAAGGCAATTTGGAGCGACAGGCTCAGAAAGCTTTGGACCTCATAATGCAGTCTTGCAAGGAACTAGGCATCAAGATCTCTGCCGAGAAGTCTCTTGCAATGATGTTCAAGGGACCAGATCCTGTGAATAGATTACGTATCCAGGATATTGAACTTGAGTGGACAGGTTCCTACCTATACTTGGGAATCTACATTGATAAAAAGCTGACCTTTCAGAAACAGGCCGAGTATGTCAGATCCCGTGCTCTACCCAGACTCAACGCCATGAGAGCCATGACGAGGCACCGTGCAGGGGCGAGCAAAGAAGTACTTCGCTTGTACTATATACAAGCTGTGTGCTCTCTCAGTGACTGCGGTGCACCGGCGTTAGCTCATCTCTTTCCACAGAGCAGGCAAAGGGTGGAGGTCGTACAAAACCAGGCGATAAGAATTATGCTTGGGGTCCCCATCTTGACCAACACAGTATGTCTCAGACTTGAAGCCCGGCTTTCTTCCCTGGCTGACAGAGTAAGATACATAAACGCCTGCAAAGTAGCCACGATTCTGCACCGGCAGCAAGGTACCCCACCGAGAAGACGGATGTTGGCAACCATGATATAAGATCCAACTCTCTTCACGGACTACTCCTGGATTCGTTCGTTTTGTGCTGCTGGGCGGAAGCTATTGCCTATACAACTACTCCTTGAGAAGAGTTGTGACCTTCCTGTTGCTGGGTATCATCCACCACCTCCCTGGCACCCAGATCCAGCCGATGTTTGCGTCATGCAACTACCTACCTCTAAGCGTCTCTGCAGTCAAGACACCCTCACCAATCATGCTGAGACGAGCATGGCACTGGCAGAGGGACGCACGTGTGCAGTGTATTTCACAGATGGCTCTGTCGACCCTGACAGGAAGAGAGCAGCAGCTGGACTATACCACAATGGTCACACAAAGCTGGCGACTCCCTGACCACTGCACGATCCTTCAAGCTGAGCTGGTGGCGATTCAGCAGGCATTGTCACATGCCCTACGACATCGACTCCGACCTGTCATACATGTCGACTCCACCTCTGCAATCAATGCCCTCTCCCATCCCCAACCACAGGACAATGTTCACCTCATTACATCAATTCTGAGCATAATGACAGCCTTAGAAGCTCAGGGTAACAGATCGACATTGAACTGGATCCCCAGCCTTGCTGGCATTCAGGGAAATGAGGCAGCGGATGATGCAACCAAGGCAGCAACAGATTATCCACGTGTTGGGATTACTGTCCCCATCAGCCTACGACAGACCAAACTGGTAACCGCCAGAGCAATGAAACTTATGGAGGAGGTCCTAGGTGATACCCCATCTCAACAGTGGTACAGAGCAGCGACTCAGGGAGAACCCCCTCCAAATGATGGAAGCTGGTCCAGAGCGCAGTGTACCGCCATCCATCGGCTTCGTTTGGGCTTTCCCACAGCCAAGACGATGGTAAACAAGGCTGGTGAGGAGATGTGCCAGCACTGCCAGCACGTTGTACAGCGCCCCCTAACAAACTATCTTCTGGAGTGCGAAGTTAATGACACATTCAGCAGGCAACTAGCACTGATGTCCCCTCCCGAAGAGGACCCAGAGATGGCTGCGGCTACACTAGTGTACCATGGAGTCAACGAACCAGACAAGCTGTTGCCAGCGATAACGACATATCCTCCTCCTCGCTAGTGTCCACATACGGTGTTGTTGCTTTTGAGATGCACCAGATGAACTGACCAGAAGAGTGCTTGAGCAGCATACGTTGCAACATTGCAGAACAGTTTCTCCTTTGGGAGCAAGAGGCGGGTCATTGCAAGATTAAGACCCATGCCAGGACTCCGGTCTTGGCGAACATTATACATACAGACCTATTAACACAAGCTAGTCAGCTCCAATTCACACCCACCCACACCGATTCATGTATTTATCTAACCAATTTTTAAAAGTACACAACATCTTAGCGTCTATGACAGTACTCGGGAGTTTGTTCCACACATCCACAACTCTATTACCAAACCAGTGCTTTCCTATATCCTTCCTGAATCTGAATTTTAACAATTTTAAACCATTGCTGCGAGTCCTGTCTATGTTAGATATTTTTAGCACGCTATTTACGTTGCCTTTATTAATTCATGTTTTCCATTTATACACCTCAACCATATCCCCCCTAATTCTATGCCTTTCAAGAGAGTACAGCAATGAAGATATAGAACTTTGGGCAGGTATCAGAAAGGTACTAAGGAGAGTAATAAATGATAAAAATAATCAAGAAAACAAAGATGACCTCTTGGATAGTCTACCAAAAATATATAAAACATGGGAGCAAGAGATAGGAGTGAACCAAAAAATGCAGAATGCCCATACCACAACAGATGACTCGAAACTATCTAGTCACCCACATAGTGCTCAACCAGACCCATCCCTCAGTTATAGGACTAATACCCACAGCGCTGGTGCTGGCCCAGGCTCAGCCCCCAGTGCTGACTCAGTCTCAGCCCCCAGCCTTATTGCCAGTCCAGACTCTATCACAGCCACCACTAAAACCGTAAATATACAACCATCATTGCACAAGACCATAGCCCACAGTACAGATGTAGGGGAGGAGTCTCCTCCTTCTTCCACTACTGAGGAAAGTAGATGGAATCCAGGACGGGGTGGCCCTGGCTTGGATACTGAGGATTATAGTGCAGTCCCTGAACCTGCAGAAATTGACAGCACACCTCCCAACAATTCTGTCCAACCAAAAGTGAAATTGTGCAAATATGCTTAGGGTATTTGTAAACATGGAATATCAGGAAAAAAATGGGACATACAACTTTGAGCATCCCAAAAAATGTAGCGACCTCCTGTCTAAAGGAGTGTGTCGTTCTTCTTCCTGTGCTTTCTTACACCCAAAAATGTGTCACTCCTCGGTCCTCCAAAAGCAGTGTTACAACATCAACTGCCCTGTATACCATCTAAAAGGGACCAGGAGGCACAGACCCCACAGGACAAACAATAGTAGCTACGACAACCCAACTCCAGGTGATTTTTTAGTGGCAGGAAACGGAAAAAGAAAATGAAAGGAAATAAAAATAGTCCACCACCTTGGAGTCTTGTTGGACTGGAGGCGCAGCCAGTGGCCACCCATGGCCCTCCAGAATTACAACTACTGATGCCAATAACAAAATCTCCCCAACAAACACAGAATACAACTTTGTTCATATTTGCTAATATACAGGGCCTTAAGCCATCCACCAACAACAAAATACCTTTTATCAGTGAACTTCTAGAGGAGTCTAATGCAATGTTTGTAGCCTTCACAGAGACCCACACAAAAGATCACTTTGACAGTGAAATATGGAGAAGTGGGTACAACCTTTTTAGGTGCGACAGAAAGAACAGGCAACAAGGGGGGGTTGGCCTGCATGTCAAAGAGTCGCTCATCTGCACAGTTACTGAGCACCACAAATGATGTAGTTGAAGTTCTATCAATAAAGATCGAGAACCAAAACCTAGTCATTGTGGTTGTATACAAGCCACCAGATGCAACCTCACAACAATTCAAGGAACAGTTACTGAAAATTGATTACTGTTTGGAAAACCTTCCAGCTCCATCCCCAAACATCTTACTGCTTGGTGATTTCAACCTAAGGCATACAAAATAGAAGAATGTAGCAAATAATGTTATAGCTGAAACAATCCCCGGAGGTAGCGCAGATGAAAGGTCACACACACATGAGCTACTAAGTCTCTGCGAAAAACACACCTTAAGCCAGCAGATAGTGGAGCCAACAAGACTAGAAAACACAATTTGCCCTTATCTTCACAAATAATGAGGACCTGGTACCTGATCACAATCTAATCGAAGTCCAGACGTACATGCATAGGGGTCCTGATCAGCAAAATGCATGTACCTGTGAAGGTGTCTTCACAAAATACAACTTCAACAACAAGAACATCAACTGGGACCAGGTAAACCAAGTCCTAAATGAAACATGTTGGGAAGATATCTTAAATAACATGAATCCAAACCAGTGCCTTGAAAGGATCAACTTCCTGGTAGCTGAAGTATGTTCTAGGCATATTCCCCTAAGAAAGAAGAAGAGCAGGAGTAAACTGGAGAGAGAAAGACGCTCCCTTTACAGAAGACGACGAAGAATCACTGAGCTCCTCAAGAGTGCTCGAATATCTGATACACGAAAGGAGGCGCTGACCAGGGAAGTGGAAACTATCGAACTTAAGTTAAAGGACTCTTACAGGAACCAGGAGAGACAGAAGGAGCTTGAAGCTATTAGTGAAATTGAAAGGCATTCGAAATATTTCTTTTCATATGCCAAAAACAAGGCAAATATCACATTTAGTATCGGGCCCTTACTCAGACAGGATGGGACTTACACAGATGACAACAAGGAAATGAGTGAAATACTGAAATCCCAGTATGACTCTGTGTTTAGTGAGCCACTAATCAGTCTGAGGATCGACGACCCAAATAATTTCTTCATGAATGAGCCTCAAAACTCCATAAATGTATGCCAGTTTTCCGACATTACTCTAACTCCGATAGACTTTGAAAAAAGCCATTGACAACATACCCATGCACTCAGCTCCAGGCCCAGACTCGTGGAACTCTGTGTTCATTAAGAACTGAAAGAAACCCTCTCACGTGCCCTAAGCACACTATGGAGAAGGAGCTTGGACATGGGTGAAATTCCAGTCACTTAAAACAACAGATATAGCCCCACTCCATAAAGGTGGCAGCAAAGCATTAGCTAAGAACTATAGACCAATAGCTCTGACGTTCCACATCATAAAATCTTCCAAAGAGTGCTAAGAAGCAGGATTGCAAACCACCTGGATTCCCAAAAACTGCACAATCCAGGGCAACATGGGTTCAGGGCAGGTCGCTCCTGCCTCTCACAACTACTGGATCACTATGATATTGTCTTGGATGCACTGGAAGAAAATCAGAATGCAGTTGTAATAAACACAGACTTTGCAAAAGCGTTTGACAAATGCGATCATGGCGTAATAACGCACAAAATACGTGCTAAAGGAATAACTGGCAAAGTGGGTAGATTGATCTTCAACTTCCTAACCAATCGAACACAAAGAGTAGTGGTCAACAGAGTTAAATCGGAGGCTGCCATAGTGAAGAGCTCTGTTCCACAAGGCACAGTACTCGCCCCTATCTTATTCCTCATCCTCATATCAGACATAGACAGAGATATAATCCACAGCACCGTATCATCCTTTGCAGATGATACTAGGATCTGCGTGAGGCTGTCATCTGCTGAGGACGCGGTTAACCTCCAAGAAGATATAAACAAAGTGGGCAACGAAAAACAATATGATGTTCAATGAGGACAAATTCCAACTTACTCCTTCTTGCCTCACTAAGGCATTAACTCAAGCGTGTAGCAGACAGTATGTCTCAGACTGGTCCTATGTTTGCTGATCTTGTATATACCGTTCCCAGAACTGATCTAGATTCTTAAAGAATATCTAGATTAGGCCTACACCAAACCAAAAGAACGTCCAGGAAGACACGTTCACTTCCCTACTCCTATGAACTCAGGTCTATATTCAGAAGAACAGCTTGATAGAGGCACAGAGGAAGTTTAATGAAGAATTCAAAAGAGAATCTGTTGTCAAAGAACAGATTGCTAATTCAGACACAACGAAGCAAGTATTTAACATCCAAAAAAGCACGTCAATGGGTCCCAAGTTGATTGAGAGTGACTTGGATATACACTTTGATGTATTCAAGGACCAGTCATGCAGTGAATTGGCCAAGCCAACACTGGTTGCCTCTGTACAGGTAAACACAGATTTGTACAGCAACACTACCACTTGATCAATATTCAGATTATAAAACTGCTAAGGAGATCATACTTGAAACTTATAATTTGTTACTAGTGAGCTATCAACACATTTCGTAGCATGCAACGAAAGCCAGGACGGAGCTGTGTAGAGTTGACCCGTGAAAAGAAGACAGAGCTTGAGAGATGATTACAGCCACCAGTACACACTCATTTAAGATGCTGTTTCCGTTGATACTGTATGAACCTTACGTGCGGCCACCAGTAACAGCCTGGTTGATCAGTCCCTGATCCACCACGAGGCCTGGTCTCAGACCTGGCCGCGGGGGCGTTGACCCTCGAAACCTTCTCCAGGTATACTCCAGGTATAATTGTTTTACAGCAGACATATAGGAATATCTCACTAATCATACAAAGTCAGATATTCTAGAGACAGCAGTTTTAGCTAACGATTAAAAAAATAACTAACAAAATTGTGGGGTCTACAGCACACAAAGCCAAAGGTAAAAAAAAAAAAAGCTGGTAAATATAATATTGGCCAGGATAGCGTCCTGACACGGGTCTCCATCAACGGCCCGGCTAAAACTCTCCCTCACAAAACTCGCATATCAATAAAGCAAATTCTACACAGCCAACTGGACGTCACACCTCTCAACTTGTCTCAGGAAGAAGACTGAAGTCTAGTAAAAAAAAAGCGAAACGTTAAAAATGCACGTATTATACAAGAAGACGGTCACATGAGAGAAATATTAGCACATACTAGAGACAGTTACGAGACACGATTGTCTGACACACCTACTCAGACCATCCATTCCAGTTCCTTACAAGAAGGATACACGAGTTTTGTCGATTTGCCAATTTCTGCGACTTCACTGTTTATCTCGTGTAAGGCTGACATTCATCCCAGATGACTAGATTCAGAGAAGTTGTCTGATGTTAAAAAATTCGCTCAGCAATGAGGCTTTACCTGTCTAGAGGAAAGATTCATTTAAACGAAACAGAATTAACAAATGCAGTTACCTTTCTAGACACAGGGAGCTATGTCACCTTGTTGAGAGAAGATATCTCATAACACCTATACTAAGATAAGTGCCCTTTTATAAGCTTATGGTTTAGCTGTGATTAAAGTGCCACCACTCCAGAGAGTTTACATGCAAACAACCTACAATACAGGTTTATCTCAGGAATGTCAGGCGCTTTTCCTGCCAAAGAAACCGGTTTGTTGATGGGTAATGGCGTACTGCAATCTTGCATCTGTACAAAAACCACACGCGATTGAAAACGCTTGATGAGTGAGACTTAGGCGACATAAGGTTACAGAAAAAATCTTACTTGACCTCCTCGTAATGCAGTCACTGGAGCTATGTCAAAAGTTAAGCAAACATCTTTGCCACCTGCCGAGTTAGTTGATAATGATGAACTGGGTTTGAATATGATCTTTACTGGCGTTATGCACCCTTCATCCTTAGCATTTGCTTCTCCTAAACGTGAGCCTAGTCAGGACAAGTTGAAATGTCAAGTTTCCCTTACGAGGACTTGATCAAGGATCAGTTTGTTGATCAGTCTCTAGAAGGACAAAGAGACGAGAAAGAAGCAAAGGCTCTTAATGATTGTAGTGGTGCACTGATGGAGAAATGTACTACCAAATCCATAGCAGACAAAACTGCCACCGTGATGAAGTAACGTCAGTGTTACTAGAAACATTTAGTGAGCAGGCTATTGAATTTGCTAACAGCAGTCAGTAGGAAGGCATTTGGGTGTTAAGAAAACACTCGGCAAACTTGCTAAACATTTCATGTCGCCTAAAACGAAGGAAACTGTCTCTGATCATGTGCAGCAATGCCATATCTGGCAGAAGATCAGCAAGCATGTCCATACTCCGCCACCACCAGCCCCGCCGATTCCTATCCCAGCTGTGGATGAACCTTTTTCACCTCTAATTATAGGCTGTTGGTCCTCTACCTGGAACTAAGTTGGGAAACCAATACCTATTTAATCTTATGGATACAACGACACGCTATCCCAAAGCAATTCCTGTGAGAAAGAATAATTCCCGTATTATTGATATTTTTCTCACAGGTTGGTCTACTACGAGAGATTCAGTCGGATGTGGGATTCAACTTCACCTCCAAAATTTGTCATGAGGCTTTATCCCACCTAGGAATTACATCTGTGCTTTCAGCAAGTTATCACCCACAAACTGAAGGTGTTTGAAAGAGATTTCATCAGACGTTGCTGTATAGCCCTTGTGGCTTAGCGCTTCTTTTTGATTATAATAATAATTCATCAGACGTTGAAGTCAATAATAAGGGCTTTCTGTGAACACTTTCCTAGAGACTGGGATAAAGGGATACCTTTATTTCTATTCGCTATTAGAAAAAGAGGGCGAAAAGAACCTTAGTTTTAGCTCTTTCAGGCTGATATACGGCCATTAGGTTCGTGGAATGAGTAATTCATTTTTGAGCACCTCACCGTCAAAATGCAACAACACTTAATAACCGCTAGAGAACTAGCAGCAAAAAACTTGGTTGCTGGTCAAGCCAGGATGAAGCAGCAGTATGATAAGTAGACTGTCCCGCGTTCTTTCACAGCAGGTGATAAGGTGATGCCTCAGGAAATAGTACCAGGTAATGCTTTACAAGCTCGGGATGATGGTCCCCTAGAAGTAGTCAGAAAGCTGAGTGACGCAAATTGATTAGTATTTACACCTGGGAAAAAGAAACTTGAATATATTTACCACGTTAATCAACTCAAGACATACTACTTTTTTTTTTTTATTCGCCGGTACTCTCCCGGCCCGGGTCTTTTCCAAGTAGTGGTGACCCGGCCTTGGCTCCCTATCTCGGGAGTGTCTCCAGACCTAAGTGTCCCATGGGAGGAGGTACAAATACCCCCTCATCTTTGGGACCACCTGTCCCCAGGCCTAGCCACATTCCCCGCCCTCACGGGGCTCGTAGGGAGAAGCTAGGCCTCTGGTCTGTCATCTTCCCCGCCCTAAAGGGGCTCGTGGGGATGGCAGTCTTATGAGCTGCAGATGGTAGCAAGCTCGGCTAGACATACTACTCTAAACCTGTTCCTGCTACGGCTGTACTTCCTATGCCAGAGGAAGACCACATTAGTATGCCTGGTGTCTCTTGGGATATATGTAGAAGTACGTTTGGAAAATTCTGTGACACTGCAATTACTTAATAAATTTCTAGGCGACCTTGATACAGATAAGGCTGATAACATAAAACAGATGAAGCTTGAATATTTAGTTAGTGCAGCAGTATTCGTAGACAATATTTGTAGACAATATTTGTAGACAATATACTCTAGGAGTTACCTGGAGGTTACCTGGAGGTTATTCCGGGGATCAACGCCCCCGCGGCCCGGTCCATGACCAGGCCTCCCGATGGATCAGGGCCTGATCAACTAGGCTGTTACTGCTGGCCGCACGCAGTCCGACGTACGAGCCACAGCCCAGCTGATCCGGCACTGACTTTAGGTATCTGTCCAGCTCTCTCTTGAAGGCAGCCAGGGGTTTATTGGCAATTCCCCTAATGCTTGATGGGAGGCTGTTGAACAGTTTTGTGCCCCGAACACTGTACATGAAGATGGACAAAATATATCTCTTACTAAACGTAAAGCACTAATTAAAAAAAAAAATTGACTTTTTTCTATCACATGGGTTGGCAGAGAGCAGTAAAAGTCCTTGGGCTTCTCCATGTATAATAGTTTCCAAACCTGATGGCACTTTTGTAAGGTGAAAGCAGTTAGTTACAGTACCAGATGGACACCCATACCCACATATAGATGAGCATATTGATCGTGTATGGAGAGTTTTGTATGTCAGTCTCTTGTACCTTTTATGAGGATATTATCAGGTCCCGCTTACCGAGTACACTCTGCCTTCACTCTTCAGCATGGACTGTTCAACTATTTCGTCACTCCATTTGGGATGTGCAATGAAGTCTCCAGAGACTTGTGCACGATTAGACATACGATGTAGAACGTGTTGAAGCGGATCTGGATGACCTGGTGCTAGTGGTTTATAGTGATGAATGGAAAGAGCACCTGTCGTGCCTCGGAACACTGAGAGATTTGCACACTACATGTAACTGCAAGTTTTGGACTTGCCAAGATAAGTGTCTTGGTTTTTGCATTAGTCAAGGAGAGGTTGCTCCTGTGAAAGCTCAAGTTCTTGTCATTTCTAAATTTCCTGTTCCTCAATATAGAAATGAAGTCCAAAGGTGTCTTAGAATGGTAGGTTATTGAGATAAATAGTATAAAATACCGTCACGATGGAAAAAAATAGACGCAAATGCAGTACAGTGCCATCCTTTGTTGACTACTTTTCGCCCACACAATGGCCTTTGTCAAATCACAAACAGATCTACCGATGAATTTGGAGATTTGTTTTCGGCTTTATAAAGTGTGTGGGCGAAACGTAATCAATAAAAGATTGCATTATACTACATTTGTATCTATTTTTTGTCAGAACTTTCTCACACTGCTGCTTCTTCCACTGAGTTTACAAGTAGCAAGGTGTATTTTCAGTGGATTCCTGATTGTGATGTTGCTTTCTCTAGGTTGAAGCTTTTACTTTCCCCGGCTGCTGTTCCTATAAAGCCTAACTTCAACCTTCCATTTCTTGAGTAACTATGCCATTCGGGATCTTCTTTTGCAGAAATCGTCACCCAGTGACACACTCCATCTTATATGTTACTTCTCCTCTAACCTTAAATATCGTCAGAGAAGCTACGCTAAGAGTGAGAAAAAGGCGCATTATCTCCGGTGGCGTAGAGCAATTTGACATACTCGGGCATTTCTTCATTTAAAATAAAAGATATTTATAAACTACAATACCGCTCACCTTCATCAAATGATCATATCGAAAAATGATAGGATAATGAGATGGTTTTTTTTATATCCAGCCTTTTATGATTAGTATTCACCATATAAGTGGTGCACGTAACGTAACTACCGATGCTCTCTTGCGTCTTTGAGTTGTAAATATTAACTTAAAAGGTTGATGCCCAATACAGATTGTTAATCACATTAAATACAATGGTGTAACTTTTACACTGAGCCCATTCATCACCAACCTTATGTACATATTTAACTCCGTTAATAACAGTTTCTTTATATACGAATCAGCAGTGGTGATTCATGTTAAATTGGCATGCAGCTGACTGAGACATGCTGAGTGGAATGGTTAGTCTGAGGAAGTGTTGTATTTGGTGGTGTTTCACACTCGTGTAGTAGCCACTCTCACCGGTCCCATACTACACACTTCACTCCTCTGGCAGGCACTCCAGACTCTATATTCCACCATCACTATACACTTATTGTGCTAGAGTGGAATGGTATCCGTCTCCAGTATATCTGTTCCCAGCCAATCAGCCACCGTAGATTGCAAGCTACTTATGCAGCTTTCACTAGTGTCATGGATCCACAGAAATCACTTCCGGCACCTGCTTATCAGGAAATGTGTCACATGCCGTGTTACATAGTGAATACATACTATCTACGGAAAAGTTAGTCTGTGGCATGACAACTACAGTGATACAGACACTAATTATTATGTATTTTCTGGTGTTCAGGCATATTTGTGATGCCTGGGTCAAACTTTTACTGAGACATAGTATTAACATAAGGTTACAGAGTTGAAGTTTGTTGACTCACCAAATCGTAATGACACGATTGCATATAAACCCTACCACGGGCGGGGCTTGAACCCCGTCGGGGATATATCGCGTCGGTCTGGAGTTTTATGACTCTGATCGCGGGTTCTATCCCCTCCCATGGTATAGTTTGAAGTTTGTTGATTGTACTACCAGGTGCGAGTGTTTGTCATGGGGTGGGGTGTTGTGCCTTTTGATAATATAGACACAATTCTGTTATATATGTATTTTTAATGTTTTATCACAAATGTTTTTTCATTAGTGGTTAAAACAAAGATCTCGTGCTTTATAGTATTATTTGTTTTATATATTTAGTTACATTATTAGGTAGGATGTTCACACACTACACTTTCTGAGCCGGCAGATTCAAGGTTCTCAAATAACCCGCACATAAAAGACAGAAGCTTACGACGACGTTTCGGTCCGACTTGGACCATTGACAGTCTTTTATGTGCGGGTTATTTGTGTATCGTTCCAGTCACGGTATTGTGCCTTTTTGTTATTTATTCAAGGTTCTCAATGGTTGTCCCGTTCAGTTACACGCTTGTTAGATTGTCTGCCAATTGTGGTACATTCTGGGATGCGTCAGTCTCAGAGTCAACTTTACTTCGCACCGGCAACTGCATAAGCTCTCTGTCTAGTCTTACAGAAGGCAAGATGTCTGCTTCTCTCTCTCTCTCTCTCTCTCTCTCCAGACAGTCTGCGACAACTCTGTTCTTCTCTGCTCTTATGATGTAGACTCCTTTTGGGACAGAGTATGATCTCATTGGTGATCTGATTCATACTTCTTGTTATAGTGTAGTAGCACACTAAATGCATGATAGAGGAATAACAGGAAAAGTTGGTAAATTGATCTATAAATTCTTAACAAATAGAACACTGAGAGTAATAGTGAACGCAGTAAAGTCAGAGGAGGTTACAGTGAGAAGCTCTGTTCCATAAGGCACAGTACTCGCCTCTATCCTTTTCCTAATCCTCATATCTGACATAGACAGAGATGTAAGCCACAGCACCGTGTCATCCTTTGCTGATGATTCCAGAATTTGCAAGGCAGTGTCATCCATCGAGGACGCTGCAATTCTCCAAGTGGACATAAACCAAGTCTTTAAATGGGCGTCAGAAAACAATATGAAGTTCAATGAAGACAAATTTCACTTACGCCGCTATGGAAAACTCGAGGAAATAAAAAGTGTATCGGATTATAAAGCAAATTCCAACCACAAAATAGAACGAAAAGCTAATGTGAAGGACCTGGAAGAGAATCTCACTTTCAAAGATCACAACAGTATATCTACCACATCTGCCAGGAAAATGATAGGATGGATAATGAGAACATTCAAAAACCAGGGATGCCAAGCCAATGATGATTCTCTTCAAATCGCTTGTTTTCTCTAGGCTGGAATACTGCTGTACACTAACGGCTTCTTTCAAGGTATGCGAAATTGCAGGCCTGGAGAATATACAGAGAACTTTCACCGCACATATAAGCACTATGAAGCACCTGCACTACTGGGAATGGTTGAAATCCCTTGATCTGTTCTCCTTGGAACGCAGGCGAAAATGATACATGATAATATACACTTGGAAAATCCTAGAGGGACTAGGATTTTCCAAGTGTATATTATCACGGAAATCACTCACCACGAAAGCAAAAGACTCGGCAGGCGGTGCAACATCTCCCCCAATGAAAATCAGGGGCGCCATGAGTACGCTAAGAGACAACACCAAGACTGTTCGACTGCCTCCCAGCGTACAAAAGGGGTAATACCAATAGACCCCTGGCTGTCTTCAAGAAGGCGCTGGACAGACATCTAAAGTCAGTACCTGACCAACCAGGCTGTGATTCCGGAATACCCTCCAGGTATTCCTCAGGTGCCCTTTGATAAACTGTTCTCACAAACTAATTTAGAATTAGTGATTTTTGACATTACGTGGCTGTGTCGTAAGACTTAAGATGATACAGATACAAAACATAACTCTTCATCTAACTTGCTCAGATTGGCGTCTAAACACTGTCGTAGTTGGTGTCTGGAAGTTGCTGAACTCAGAGTTTTGGGAGTTTTGTACCTTTTATGGAGGACATACTGACTGTCATCAGTTAGGTCGATTTTTGTCTCTCTCTTCCTTGCCAATTGTTGTGCTACTTTGTGTATATTGCTGACTGGTGAACCGATCGCTACTTCGTTCAAGCAAGCTGTGCTTACTGCCGCTTTAATGTCAAGTTAGTTCAGTTAGGGATTATTTGGTTTTGTCATTAGCATTTTCTGCTGATTGTGCCGCACATATTACATATTCAAGTACCTTAAGTATTCTTCTATATGGTAATGTGAGAGATGGTGCAGTTAATAACTACTAGTACTTAAAGTGCTTGATACATAACAAGTATTGCACCCAGGGGTACACTTAAACCTAATGTACGGTTACACAATTATATAACCTAAGTTTATATGCATCTCTCTCTCTCTCTCAATATATATATATATATATATATATATATATATATATATATATATATATATATATATATATATATATATATATATATATATATATATATATTCAACAAGTCGGCCGTCTCCCACCCAGGCAGGGTGACCCAAAGAGAAAGAAAATCCCCAAAAAGAAAATACTTTCATCATCATTCAACACTTTCACCTCACTCACACATAATCACTGTTTTTGCAGAGGTGCTCAGAATACAACAGCTTAGAAGTATATACGTATAAAAATACACAATATATCCCTCCAAACTGCCAATATCCCAAACTCCTCCTATATATATATATATGTGTGTGTGTGTGTGTGTGTACGCAGTCGCAGAAAAGCGATCTTAATGGAAGACAAGCCACGGGGGATGGGGGGGGGGTGTTGGAAATCTTTAGCTCAAGTACCTTCAGACTTCTCAGTGCATCATCAGGAGCTATGCAATGTTGCAAGAACAGCAACTTAAGAAATGAGGGGAAGTTTTGTCAGTGTAGCGCAGCGCTGGGTGACACCACCTCAAGCGTCTGTCAGAATGTGAGAGGCACCGGTCCGCTTGTCACCCACCCACCACCCTCCCCCACCCACCACCCTCCCCCGCCCCACCTCAAATGGGGTAGACGAGGGTCTCCGGGTTTACGGAAACCGGAAAATAGGAAAATAGGTGATATAATAGCCAGCCATAAGCCTTTTCCTAGTTGCTGAGAACGAGTCATGTGACAAAAGAGAGTACGTTGCATTAGTGGATAATATACATACGGAATACTATTTTTCTGTGTAACTTTGGAATTAATAAAAGTAAAGAAATGAATGCACTCTTTTGTCATTTTAAAAGTAGTACGTCTCTGGTTCTAGAATGTTCCAAGAAATACTCGGAAGTATCCCTTCATATATTCCTAAATCCTGCCTACCAATATTTTCAGTATCCATTATGTCTCTATTATTTGTGAATTTTATGTAACATTCTGATAATGTTCTTAAAATATTCCAATTTTCGAATATACTTTAACACCACTAACAGCCTAACTTTATTATCCACTGGGCTAGTTGCAACCACCATGGTGCAGTCAGTTATGTGTACCTATGTACGCCTGTACCTAGTAGGGTTTAGGACCTCCATGGAAACAAGTCACTCTATCTGCCTCCCTCGGGCCATCCTAGGTGAACCACACACATGCCGTCATGTATGACAGCTTATGCAACTGCATCCATGCACATCCCTACCTGAATAAACCCACCTGCCTACTTACTATTAATGTTTATATATTATATAGATCATATCATCACTGATTGCAACCGCTTAACCCTGTGTAACTGTAAACGTACGATACTGTAGCAACTAAACGGGTTATATAATATGCCACCATTCACGACGGACGTAACATGATGTTCGGTGTGCAAAACACTGATCGAATGTCAACATAGCATTAAGAGATCCCATGGCATAATGAGCAGTCCTGTGATTTTGTGTAACATTTTTTTTAAGGTTGTGCACAATGGACTCCATTAAATAGCTATCGAGCTTGTACGACCCATAATTTGAGTTATATCCAGCATTCCTATCATGTTTCAAGAGAGGATTCAGTTATATTTCTTTCCCTGATGAAACTGTTGGGTACAATGATCTGGGCAACAGCCCACCCCGGTGGGTGATTACAAGAACTGACATGGTTAAACACAGCATTCGACTCCTGGCCTGTCCTAACTGAGTACTGGTATTTGGATAATCTAGTTTCCAGAGGTTTACCTGTTTGACCAATGTATGAGAGTGGGCGAAGAGTACATCGAACCTTGTAAACACCACCCACGTTATTAGAAGGCGTGTTTTTAATCAACCTATGTTTCACTGTCTCAGTATTTTTGAAAGCAAGGTTTATATTGAACTTTTTTTAGTGCCTCATGCAGGCAGACCAAATTCTCATTGTAGGGTAAAAACCAATACATTTTTCCCGGCAGACACTTCCTTAGGTTCAGTCCTGTAGAAAGTTTTCCTAGCTGACAACGGTGCCTGCTCGACAATATCACTAGGATATCTCAGTTTTTTGGCTTTTAAACTGACAGAATGCATTAATTTCGTTTTTTAATTAGGTTACACAGAATAGCAGCATTCCGTACGTGTATTATCCACTAATACAACGTGTTCTCTTATGTCACATGAGTTGTTCTCAGCAACTAGAAAAAGCTTAGGGATGGCTATTATATTTCATATTTTCTATTTTTCGGTTTCTATTAACTCGAAGGCCCTCGTCTACCCAATATTGGGTGGGGGGGGGGGGGGAGGGTGGTGGGGGGGTGGCAACCGGACCGGTGCCTCTCACATTCTGACAGACGCTTGAGGTGGTGTCACCCAGCGCTGCGCTACACTGACAAAACTTCCCCTAATTTCTTCAGTTGCTGCTCTTGCAACATTTCATGGCTCCTGATGATGTACTGAGAAGCATGAACAATACTTGAACCAAAGACTTCCACCCCTCGTGTGCAGGAAACTATGACTCCAGTTTAGGTTAATTTCAACGTATGCATTTTTTCCCTTAGTAATCTTTATATAGATTATCAAAGTTCTCAGACTTCTAGTAGCCAGTATTCTAGTATTTCTTCTCTTATTTTTCTACTTTTTATGGAAACCCTATAAAAGTGGTTCACACATAGTAAATTATCCTACTCCAGTGAGTCTCCAGTGGTCTGGTGGCTAAAGCTCCCGCTTCACACACGGAGGGCCCGGGTTCGATTCCCGGCGGGTGGAAATTCCGACACGTTTCCTTACAACTATTGTCCTGTTCACCTAGCAGCAAATAGGTACCTGGGTGTTAGTCGACTGGTGTGGGTCGCATCCTGGGGGACAAGATTAAGGACCCCAAATGAAATAAGTTAGACAGTCCTCGATGACGCACTGACTTTCTTGGGTTATCCTGGGTGGCTAACCCTCCGGGGTTAAAAATCCGAACGAAATCTTATCTTATCTTATCTTAACACAGGCAGATACGTAACAAGCTAGAAAGAGGCTAGATGCTAGAGGAGTCTTAATAGGTTGATCTAGTACTGCATGGTCAATAATTAAGTTATAGTTATCGTATTGTAACAATGGTTGTTGGTGGTAATAATAAGAGTGGTTATTATAATGTAAATAGTTGTTGTGGTGGATGTTGAGGTTGTCTATATAGTGGGGCATATGTTAGTAGCTGATGTGGTAGTTAATGTGGTAGTTGATGTGGTGGTTGATGTGGTGGTTGATGCCATAGTTGATGTCGTAGTTGATGTTATTGATGTTGTAATTGATGTAATTGATGTCGTTCTACTGGTAAGAGACATTGTTAGATGTTTAAATAAAGGCTTACTATTTTGTCGAGTCCTGTTGTGGTGATGTGGTTCGTGGTTGTTGCTGGCTCGTTGTTGTCTGGCTGGATGTTGTCTGGCTGGTTGTTGTCTGGCTGGTTGTTGTCTGGCTGGTTGTTGTCTGGCTGGTTGTTGTCTGGCTGGTTGTTGTCTGGCTGGATGTTTCTG
>NC_069407.1:51769306-51802216 GCF_026875155.1 Cherax quadricarinatus | reverse complement strand
AAACAGGGGAGCCCGAGTCCCTAAGACAACACAAAAATTCCGGGCCCCCAAACGTTCAAGTCCTCCCACATACAAAAGGGGGGATTCCAATAGACCCCTGGCTGTCTTCAAGAAGGCACTGGACAGACACCTAAAGTCAGTACCTGACCAATCGGGCTGTGGTTCGTACATTAGCTTGCGTGCGGCCAGCAGTAACAGCCTGGTTGATCAGACCCTTATCCACCATGAGGCCTGGTCTCAGACTGGGCCGCGGGGGCGTTGACCCCCGAAACCCTCTCCAGGTAAACTCCAGGTATACAGTAAGTTTTTTCAGGTGTACATAAATACAGTTACATATATTATCATACTTAGTGTTTACCTGGAGAGTTTACCTGGAGAGAGTTCCGGGGGTCAACGCCCCCGCGGCCCGGTCTGTGACCAGGCCTCCTGGTGGATCAGAGCCTGATCAACCAGGCTGTTACTGCTGGCTGCACGCAAACCAACGTACGAGCCACAGCCCGGCTGATCAGGAACCGACTTTAGGTGCTTGTCCAGTGCCAGCTTGAAGACAGCCAGGGGTCTGTTGGTAATCCCCCTTATGTATGCTGGGAGGCAGTTGAACAGTCTCGGGCCCCTGACACTTATTGTATGGTCTCTTAACGTGCTAGTGACACCCCTGCTTTTCATTGGGGGGATGTTGCATCGTCTGCCAAGTCTTTTGCTTTCGTAGTGAGTGATTTTCGTGTGCAAGTTCGGTACTAGTCCCTCTAGTACCTGGAATAACCCAAAAAAATCAGACAAAGTGACTTATTTCCATTGGGGTCCTTTTAACACCTTATTATTATACTATGAAAGTGCTATACCAGGAATAAGGTAAAATGAGTTATTTATATTTACATGTGTGTTAGCTAAAAAAAAAAAATCATTCTTCTCCCTTTCTGTCGCTACATTCATTAGGCGCCTTTTGGCAGTCTTCTTGAACTGGTTCATACTATGACTGGCTTTGACATGTGGAGACAGTCTGTTCTATTCCTTTATTGCTGTACAATAAAAGGTGTTTGACGCCTGGCCACTGACTGTGGGTACTACAAAGTTGTGCTCTCTCCCTCTAGTACTATGATTGCTGCGGTTCTCTACCTTGACAAAACTGACAGCAAGATATTCTGGACACTGTGTGTGAGGAATTTTATAAATTTGATTTAGCTTCAGTTGTTTTACTCTGTCTTCAACATTCAGCATATCCAACTGCTGTAATTCATCCTGGCCTACATGTTCTCTTGGTCCCAGTCCCAGGATGAATCTTACGATTTTGTTCTGGGTGATTTGCAGTCTATCTTTCAGTTTTTTTTGGTCAAGGCAGAGTACCATGAAGAGCAAGCGTAGACCATATGACACTGTATAAGGGCTAGACATGGGGTCCTGCGAGCCTCAGTAGGTAGACACTGTGCTTGTCTATAGAGGAATTTCAGTCTGGCATTCGCTTTCTATTCTGCACTGTTCCCTATCAGTTCTCCTGACATGCATGGGTCAAAGGGGATTCCCAGATATTTTACTAAGGAAACTGAAGTGATGGGTTCCCCATTACACCGAACATTAAAATCATTTACCCTTCTCAGTAAATCAACATTAAGGCCATTAGCTCAAACCTTTAATCATTATTACCATGCGAATGAAGATCCTCGTAAAGGCAACCTTTGGATTAATAATCCCTTCATAGAGAATATCAACTCATGCGCACTTAATACTTATGAAAAAGAAAACCTGATCGAGTTGTCTTCTGATGTCACTCTGGTGTCCAAACATTAAACACAATCATTTTCTCAATTTGGATATTACTGGAAAAAGAATATCCATCTCAGTTATAGAGCTATTAAATTTTTGGTCTTATTCTTGTCTTCAAACACTGTGTGAGAAGACTTTCAGCCATGTCAGTGATAAAAACCAAACAGAGAAACCGAATGGATATCAGTGCAGCGCTTCGTCTGTCAGAAACAACTCTTGAGCTACGGTTATCAAGCTTCATCTGTCAGAGACAACGCTGGAGCCACGGTTATAAGATAAGAGAGATAAGATTTCGTTCGGATTTTTAACCCCGGAGGGTTAGCCACCCAGGATAACCCAAGAAAGTCAGTGCGTCATCGAGGACTGTCTAACTTATTTCCATTGGGGTCCTTAATCTTGTCCCCCAGGATGCGACCCACACCAGTCGACTAACACCCAGGTACCTATTTGCTGCTAGGTGAACAGGACAACAGGTGTAAGGAAACGTGTCGAATGTTTCCACCCGCCGGGAATCGAACCCGGGCCCTCCGTGTGTGAAGCGGGAGCTTTAGCCACCAGGCCACCGGGCCTGTCAGAAACAACGCTGGTGCCACGGCTGGAGCCACGGTTATCAAGCTTCATCTGTCAGAAACAACGCTGGAGCCACGGTTATCAAGCTTCATCTGTCAGAAACACCGCTGGAGCCACGGTAATCAAGCTTCATCTGTCAGAAACACCGCTGGAGCCACGGTAATCAAGCTTCATCTGTCAGAAACAGCGCTGGAGCCACGGTTATCAAGCTTCATCTGTCAGAAACAGCGCTGGAGCCACGGTTATCAAGCTTCATCTGTCAGAAACAGCGCTGGAGCCACGGTTATCAAGCTTCATCTGTCAGAAACAACTCTGGAGCCACGGTAATCAAGCTTCATCTGTCAGAAACACCGCTGGAGCCACGGTTATCAAGCTTCATCTGTCAGAAACACCGCAGGAGCCACGGTTATCAAGCTTCATCTGTCAGAAACACCGCTGGAGCCACGGTTATCAAGCTTCATCTGTCAGAAACACCGCAGGAGCCACGGTTATCAAGCTTCATCTGTCAGAAACAACGCTGGAGCCACAGTTATCAAGCTTCATCTGTCAGAAACAACTCTGGAGCCACAGTTATCAAGCTTCATCTGTCAGAAACAACTCTGGAGCCACAGTTATCAAGCTTCATCTGTCAGAAACAACGCTGGAGCCACAGTTATCAAGCTTCATCTGTCAGAAACAACTCTGGAGCCACAGTTATCAAGCTTCATCTGTCAGAAACAGCGCTGGAACCACGGTTATTAAGCTTCATCTGTCAGAAACAGCGCTGGAGCCACGGTTATCAAGCTTCATCTGTCAGAAACAACTCTGGAGCCACGGTTATCAAGCTTTATCTGTCAGAAACAACTCTGGAGCCACGGTTATCAAGCTTCATCTGTCAGAAACAGCGCTGGAGCCACGGTTATCAAGCTTCATCTGTCAGAAACAACTCTGGAGCCACGGTTATCAAGCTTCAGCTGTCAGAAACAACTCTGGAGCCACGGTTATCAAGCTTCATCTGTCAGAAACAACTCTGGAGCCACGGTTATCAAGCTTCATCTGTCAGAAACAACTCTGGAGCCACGGTTATCAAGCTTCATCTGTCAGAAACAACGCTGGAGCCACGGTTATCAAGCTTCATCTGTCAGAAACAACTCTGGAGCCACGGTTATCAAGCTTCATCTGTCAGAAACAGCGCTGGAGCCACGGTTATCAAGCTTCATCTGTCAGAAACAACTCTGGAGCCACGGTTATCAAGCTTAATCTGTCAGAAACAACTCTGGAGCCACGGTTATCAAGCTTCATCTGTCAGAAACAGCGCTGGAGCCACGGTTATCAAGCTTCATCTGTCAGAAACAACTCTGGAGCCACGGTTATCAAGTTTCATCTGTCAGAAACAACTCTGGAGCCACGGTTATCAAGCTTCATCTGTCAGAAACAACTCTGGAGCCAGGGTTATCAAGCTTCGTCTGTCAAAAACACCGCTGGAGCCACGGTTATCAAGCTTCATCTGTCAGAAACAACTCTGAAGCCATGGTTATCAAGCTTTATCTGTCAGAAACAACTCTGGAGCCACGGTTATCAAGCTTCATCTGTCAGAAACAGCGCTGGAGCCACGGTTATCAAGCTTCATCTGTCAGAAACAACGCTGGAGCCACGGTTATCAAGCTGCATCTGTCAGAAACAACGCTGGAGCCACGGTTATCAAGCTTCATCTGTCAGAAACAACGCTGGAGCCACGGTTATCAAGCTTCATCTGTCAGAAACAGCGCTGGAGCCACGGTTATCAAGCTTCATCTGTCAGAAACAGCGCTGGAGCCACGGTTATCAAGCTTCATCTGTCAGAAACAACGCTGGAGCCACGGTTATCAAGCTTCATCTGTCAGACACAACGCTGGAGCCACGGTTATCAAGCTTCATCTGTCAGAAACAGCGCTGGAGCCACGGTTATCAAGCTTCATCTGTCAGAAACAACTCTGGAGCCACGGTTATCAAGCTTCATCTGTCAGAAACAACTCTGGAGCCACGGTTATCAAGCTTCATCTGTCAGAAACAGCGCTGGAGCCACGGTTATCAAGCTTCATCTGTCAGAAACAACGCTGGAGCCACGGTTATCAAGCTTCATCTGTCAGAAACAACTCTGGAGCCACGGTTATCAAGCTTCATCTGTCAGAAACAGCGCTGGAGCCACGGTTTTCAGACTTCATCTGTCAGAAACAGCGCTGGAGCCACGGTTATCAAGCTTCATCTGTCAGAAACAACTCTGGAGCCACGGTTATCAAGCTTCATTCTGTCAGAAACAGCGCTGGAGCCACGGTTATCAAGCTTCATCTGTCAGAAACAACGCTGGAGCCACGGTTATCAAGCTTCATCTGTCAGAAACAGCGCTGGAGCCACGGTTATCAAGCTTCATCTGTCAGAAACAGCGCTGGAGCCACGGTTATCAAGCTTCATCTGTCAGAAACAACGCTGGAGCCACGGTTATCAAGCTTCATCTGTCAGACACAACGCTGGAGGCACGGTTATCAAGCTTCATCTGTCAGAAACAGCGCTGGAGCCACGGTTATCAAGCTTCATCTGTCAGAAACAACTCTGGAGTCACGGTTATCAAGCTTCATCTGTCAAAAACAACTCTGGAGCCACAGCTATCAAGCTTCATCTGTCAGAAACAGCGCTGGAGCCACGGTTATCAAGCTTCATCTGTCAGAAACAACTCTGGAGCCACGGTTATCAAGCTTCATCTGTCAAAAACAACTCTGGAGCCACGGTTATCAAGCTTCGTCTGTCAAAAACACCGCTGGAGCCACGGTTATCAAGCTTCATCTGTCAGAAACAACTCTGGAGCCACGGTTATCAAGCTTCATCTGTCAGAAACAACTCTGGAGCCACGGTTATCAAGCTTCATCTGTCAGAAACAACTCTGGAGCCACGGTTATCAAGCTTCATCTGTCAGAAACAACTCTGGAGCCAAGGTTATCAATCTTCATCTGTCAGAAACATCTCAGGAGCCACGGTTATCAAGCTTCATCTGTCAGAAACAACTCTGGAGCCACGGTTATCAAGCTTCATCTGTCAGAAACAACTCTGGAGCCAGGGTTATCAAGCTTCATCTGTCAGAAACAACTGTGAAGCCACGGTTATCAAGCTTCATCTGTCAGAAACACCGCTGGAGCCACGGTTATCAAGCTTCATCTGTCAAAAACAACTCTGGGGCCACGGTTATCAAGCTTCATCTGTCAGAAACAGCGCTGGAGCCACGGTTATCAAGCTTCATCTGTCAAAAACAACTCTGGAGCCACGGTTATCAAGCTTCATCTGTCAGAAACAGCGCTGGAGCCACGGTTATCAAGCTTCATCTGTCAGAAACAACGCTGGAGCCACGGTTATCAAGCTTCATCTGTCAGAAACAACTCTGGAGCCACGGTTATCAAGCTCATCTGTCAGAAAACAGCGCTGGAGCCACGGCTATCAAGCTTCATCTGTCAGAAACAGCGCTGGAGCCACGGTTATCAAGCTTCATCTGTCAGAAACAGCGTTGGAGCCACGGTTATCAAGCTTCATCTGTCAGAAACAGCGCTGGAGCCACGGTTATCAAGCTTCATCTGTCAGAAACAACTCTGGAGCCACGGTTATCAAGCTTCATCTGTCAGAAACACCGCTGGAGCCACGGTTATCAAGCTTCATCTGTCAGAAACAGCGCTGGAGCCACGGTTATCAAGCTTCATCTGTCAGAAACAACTCTGGAGCCACGGTTATCAAGCTTAATCTGTCAGAAACAACTCTGGAGCCACGGTTATCAAGCTTCATCTGTCAGAAACAGCGCTGGAGCCACGGTTATCAAGCTTCATCTGTCAGAAACAACTCTGGAGCCACGGTTATCAAGCTTCATCTGTCAGAAACAGCGCTGGAGCCACGGTTATCAAGCTTCATCTGTCAAAAACAACTCTGGAGCCACGGTTATCAAGCTTCATCTGTCAGAAACAGCGCTGGAGCCACGGTTATCAAGCTTCATCTGTCAGAAACAACTCTGGAGCCAAGGTTATCAAGCTTCATCTGTCAGAAACAACGCTGGAGCCAAGGTTATCAAGCTTCATCTGTCAGAAACAACTCTGGAGCCACGGTTATCAAGCTTCATCTGTCAGAAACAACTCTGGAGCCAAGGTTATCAAGCTTCATCTGTCAGAAACAACTCTGGAGCCACGGTTATCAAGCTTCATCTGTCAGAAACAACTCTGGAGCCACGGTTATCAAGCTTCATCTGTCAGAAACAGCGCTGGAGCCACGGTTATCAAGCTTCATCTGTCAGAAACAACTCTGGAGCCACGGCTATCAAGCTTCATCTGTCAGAAACAGCGCTGGATCCACGGTTATCAAGCTTCATCTGTCAGAAACAGCGCTGGAGCCAAGGTTATCAAGCTTCATCTGTCAGAAACAGCGCTGGAGCCACGGTTATCAAGCTTCATCTGTCAGAAACAACGCTGGAGCCACGGTTATCAAGCTTCATCTGTCAGAAACAACGCTGGAGCCACGGTTATCAAGCTTCATCTGTCAAAAACAACTCTGGAGCCACGGTTATCAAGCTTCATCTGTCAGAAACAGCGCTGGAGCCACGGTTATCAAGCTTCATCTGTCAGAAACAGCGCTGGAGCCACGGTTATCAAGCTTCATCTGTCAGAAACAACGCTGGAGCCACGGTTATCAAGCTTCATCTGTCAGAAACAACGCTGGAGCCACGGTTATCAAGCTTCATCTTTCAAAAACAACTCTGGAGCCACGGTTATCAAGCTTCATCTGTCAGAAACAGCGCTGGAGCCACGGTTATCAAGCTTCATCTGTCAGAAACAGCGCTGGAGCCACGGTTATCAAGCTTCATCTGTCAGAAACAACGCTGGAGCCAAGGTTATCAAGCTTCATCTGTCAGAAACAACTCTGGAGCCACGGTTATCAAGCTTCATCTGTCAGAAACAACTCTGGAGCCAAGGTTATCAAGCTTCATCTGTCAGAAACAACTCTGGAGCCACGGTTATCAAGCTTCATCTGTCAGAAACAGCGCTGGAGCCACGGTTATCAAGCTTCATCTGTCAGAAACAGCGCTGGAGCCACGGTTATCAAGCTTCATCTGTCAGAAACAACTCTGGAGCCACATCTATCAAGCTTCATCTGTCAGAAACAGCGCTGGAGCCACGGTTATCAAGCTTCATCTGTCAGAAACAGCGCTGGAGCCAAGGTTATCAAGCTTCGTCTGTCAAAAACACCGCTGGAGCCACGGCTATCAAGCTTCATCTGTCAGAAACAACTCTGGAGCCACGGTTATCAAGCTTCATCTGTCAGAAACAACTCTGGAGCCACGGTTATCAAGCTTCATCTGTCAGAAACAACGCTGGAGCCACGGTTATCAAGCTTCATCTGTCAGAAACAACTCTGGAGCCACGGTTATCAAGCTTCATCTGTCAGAAACAACTCTGGAGCCACGGTTATCAAGCTTCATCTGTCAGAAACAACGCTGGAGCCACGGTTATCAAGCTTCATCTGTCAGAAACAACGCTGGAGCCACGGCTATCAAGCTTCATCTGTCAGAAACAACTCTGGAGCCACGGTTATCAAGCTTCAATCTGTCAGAAACAACGCTGGAGCCACGGTTATCAAGCTTCATCTGTCAGAAACAACGCTGGAGCCACGGCTATCAAGCTTCATCTGTCAGAAACAACTCTGGAGCCACGGTTATCAAGCTTCATCTGTCAGAAACAACGCTGAAGCCACGGTTATCAAGCTTCATCTGTCAGAAACAACTGTGAAGCCACGGTTATCAAGCTTCATCTGTCAGAAACAACTCTGGAGCCACGGTTATCAAGCTTCATCTGTCAGAAACAGCGCTGGAGCCACGGTTATCAAGCTTCATCTGTCAGAAACAGCGCTGGAGCCACGGTTATCAAGCTTCATCTGTCAGAAACAACTCTGGAGCCACGGTTATCAAGCTTCATCTGTCAGAAACAACTCTGGAGCCACGGCTATCAAGCTTCATCTGTCAGAAACAGCGCTGGATCCACGGTTATCAAGCTTCATCTGTCAGAAACAGCGCTGGAGCCAAGGTTATCAAGCTTCATCTGTCAGAAACAGCGCTGGAGCCACGGTTATCAAGCTTCATCTGTCAGAAACAACGCTGGAGCCACGGTTATCAAGCTTCATCTGTCAGAAACAACGCTGGAGCCACGGTTATCAAGCTTCATCTGTCAGAAACAGCGCTGGAGCCACGGTTATCAAGCTTCATCTGTCAGAAACAACTCTGGAGCCACGGTTATCAAGCTTCATCTGTCAGAAACAGCGCTGGAGCCACGGTTATCAAGCTTCATCTGTCAAAAACAACTCTGGAGCCACGGTTATCAAGCTTCATCTGTCAGAAACAGCGCTGGAGCCACGGTTATCAAGCTTCATCTGTCAGAAACAGCGCTGGAGCCACGGTTATCAAGCTTCATCTGTCAGAAACAACGCTGGAGCCAAGGTTATCAAGCTTCATCTGTCAGAAACAACTCTGGAGCCACGGTTATCAAGCTTCATCTGTCAGAAACAACTCTGGAGCCAAGGTTATCAAGCTTCATCTGTCAGAAACAACTCTGGAGCCACGGTTATCAAGCTTCATCTGTCAGAAACAGCGCTGGAGCCACGGTTATCAAGCTTCATCTGTCAGAAACAGCGCTGGAGCCACGGTTATCAAGCTTCATCTGTCAGAAACAACTCTGGAGCCACGGCTATCAAGCTTCATCTGTCAGAAACAGCGCTGGAGCCACGGTTATCAAGCTTCATCTGTCAGAAACAGCGCTGGAGCCAAGGTTATCAAGCTTCGTCTGTCAAAAACACCGCTGGAGCCACGGCTATCAAGCTTCATCTGTCAGAAACAACTCTGGAGCCACGGTTATCAAGCTTCATCTGTCAGAAACAACTCTGGAGCCACGGTTATCAAGCTTCATCTGTCAGAAACAACTCTGGAGCCACGGTTATCAAGCTTCATCTGTCAGAAACAACGCTGGAGCCACGGTTATCAAGCTTCATCTGTCAAGAAACAACGCTGGAGCCACGGCTATCAAGCTTCATCTGTCAGAAACAACTCTGGAGCCACGGTTATCAAGCTTCATCTGTCAGAAACAACGCTGGACCCACGGTTATCAAGCTTCATCTGTCAGAAACAACGCTGGAGCCACGGCTATCAAGCTTCATCTGTCAGAAACAACTCTGGAGCCACGGTTATCAAGCTTCATCTGTCAGAAACAACGCTGAAGCCACGGTTATCAAGCTTCATCTGTCAGAAACAACTGTGAAGCCACGGTTATCAAGCTTCATCTGTCAGAAACAACTGTGAAGCCACGGTTATCAAGCTTCATCTGTCAGAAACAGCGCTGAAGCCACGGCTGGAGCCACGGCTGGAGCCACGGCTGGAGCCACGGTTATCAAATATTCTAGGGAAGAAGCAGCCGCAGAGTTTCCACTAATTTTTCCATGAATTAAATAAAAAAAAAAATTGGATTAAATATTGCTTTTTAAAACGTTCGGAACTTTCTATTATTAAATAGTATTTGCATTTTTGTTTACTCTTCGATTTCTGGCTATTTTAAGTAGCTATAGTATTTTTATTTTATATTATTAGATTTAAAAACTAATACACAAAATAAAAAAATAATTCTATACTATAATTATATAAATATTAGGTTTTTATTTCTGCTGTCAGCTAAATATTTCTCCAATTTTTACCGGTTCACTGGAGTCAGAAGGTCGACAACCACTGGTTAAGTTATCCACCCAACAGCTGTATCACCCTCCCTACCCACTCACTTTAATCCACCACTCCCTACTCCCCCTATTCCTGTCTCCTCTTCTCGCTCCCGCTCTCCCCCTCTTTATGTGAGTATACACACACACACACACACATATACAACCTCACATAAACACACATACACATATATACCATCACACATACACATACATATATATATATATATATATATATATATATATATATATATATATATATATATATATATATATATATATATATATATATATATATAGAAGCATCAGGGAAGAGAGAGGTGAAGGTTTATAAACTAAAAGAGGAGGCAGTTAGGGTAAGATATAAACAGCTATTGGAGGATAGATGGGCTAATGAGAGCATAGGCAATGGGGTCGAAGAGGTATGGGTAGGTTTAAAAATGTAGTGTTAGAGTGTTCAGCAGAAGTTTGTGGTTACAGGAAAGTGGGTGCAGAGGGAAGAGGAGCGATTGGTGGAATGATGATGTAAAGAGAGTAGTAAGGGAGAAAAAGTTAGCATATGAGAAGTTTTTACAAAGTAGAAGTGATGCAAGGAGGGAAGAGTATATGGAGAAAAAGAGAGAGGTTAAGAGAGTGGTGAAGCAATGTAAAATGAGAGCAAATGAGAGAGTGGGTGAGATGTTATCAACAAATTTTGTTGAAAATAAGAAAAAGTTTTGGAGTGAGATTAACAAGTTAAGAAAGCCTAGAGAACAAATGGCTTTGTCAGTTAAAAATAGGAGAGGAGAGTTGTTAAATGGAGAGTTAGAGGTATTGGAAAGATGGAGGGAATATTTTGAGGAATTGTTAAATGTTGATGAAGATAGGGAAGCTGTGATTTCGTGTATAGGGCAAGGAGGAATAACATCTTGTAGGAGTGAGGAAGAGCCAGTTGTGAGTGTGGGGGAAGTTCGTGAGGCAGTAGGTAAAATGAAAGGGGGTAAGGCAGCCGGGATTGATGGGATAAAGATAGAAATGTTAAAAGCAGGTGGGGATATAATTTTGGAGTGGTTGGTGCAATTATTTAATAAATGTATGGAAGAGGGTAAGGTACCTAGGGATTGGCAGAGAGCATGCATAGTTCCTTTGTATAAAGGCAAAGGGGATAAAAGAGAGTGCAAAAATTATAGGGGGATAAGACTGTTGAGCATACCTGGCAAAGTGTATGGTAGAGTTATTATTGAAAGAATTAAGAGTAAGACGGAGAATAGGATAGCAGATGAACAAGGGGGCTTTAGGAAAGGTAGGGGGTGTGTGGACCAGGTGTTTACAGTGAAACATATAAGTGAACAGTATTTAGATAAGGCTAAAGAGGTCTTTGTGGCATTTATGGATTTGGAAAAGGCATATGACAGGGTGAATAGGGGGGCAATGTGGCAGATGTTGCAGGTGTATGGTGTAGAAGGTAGGTTACTGAAAGCAGTGAAGAGTTTTTACGAGGATAGTGAGGCTCAAGTTAGAGTATGTAGGAAAGAGGGAAATTATTTCCCAGTAAAAGTAGGCCTTAGACAAGGATGTGTGATGTCACCGTGGTTGTTTAATATATTTATAGATGGGGTTGTAAGAGAAGTAAATACGAGGGTCTTGGCAAGAGGCGTGGAGTTAAAAGATAAAGAATCACACATAAAGTGGGAGTTGTCACAGTTGCTCTTTGCTGATGGCACTGTGCTCTTGGGAGATTCTGAAGAGAAGTTGCAGAGATTGGTGGATGAATTTGGTAGGGTGTGCAAAAGAAGAAAATTGAAAGTGAATATAGGAAAGAGTAAGGTTATGAGGATAAAAAGATTAGGTGACGAAAGATTGGATATCAGATTGGAGGGAGAGAGTATGGAGGAGGTGAATGTATTCAGATATTTGGGAGTGGACGTGTCAGCGGATGGGTCTATGAAAGATGAGGTGAATCATAGAATTGATGAGGGGAAAAGGGTGAGTGGTGCACTTAGGAGTCTGTGGAGACAAAGAACTTTGTCCTTGGAGGCAAAGAGAGGAATGTATGAGAGTATAGTTTTACCAACGCTCTTATATGGGTGTGAAGCGTGGGTGATGAATGTTGCAGCGAGGAGAAGGCTGGAGGCAGTGGAGATGTCATGTCTGAGAGCAATGTGTGGTGTGAATATAATGCAGAGAATTCGTAGTTTGGAAGTTAGGAGGAGGTGCAGGATTACCAAAACTGTTGTCCAGAGGGCTGAGGAAGGGTTGTTGAGGTGGTTCAGACATGTGGAGAGAATGGAGCGAAACAGAATAACTTCAAGAGTGTATCAGTCTGTAGTGGAAGGAAGGCGGGGTAGGGGTCGGCCTAGGAAAGGTTGGAGGGAGGGGGTAAAGGAGGTTTTGTGTGCGAGGGGCTTGGACTTCCAGCAGGCATGCATGAGCGTGTTTGATAGGAGTGAATGGAGACAAATGGTTTTTAATACTTGACGTGCTGTTGGAGTGTGAGCAAAGTAACATTTATGAAGGGGTTCAGGGAAACCGGCAGGCCGGACTTGAGTCCTGGAGATGGGAAGTACAGTGCCTGCACTCTGAAGGAGGGGTGTTAATGTTGCAGTTTAAAAACTGAAGAGTAAAGCACCCTTATGGCAAGACAGTGATGGAGTGAATGATGGTGAAAGTTTTTCTTTTTCGGGCCACCCTGCCTTGGTGGGAATCGGCCAGTGTGATAAAAAAAAAATATATATATATATATTATATATATATATATATATATATATATATATATTTTATATATATATATATATATATATATATATATATATATATATATACAGTGGTCCCTCGTTGTTCGTAATTAATCCGTTCCTGGAGCCATTACTATAAACGAAATTTACGATTTACGAATCAATTTTCCCCATAAGAAATAATGTAAATACAATTAATCCATTCCTGACACCCAGAAGTATTAAAAAAAAAAATTTAACATGAAATATACATGTCGTACATAAACAATACAATGGGAAATGATGAATGAAACATTAACAGCATAACACTTACCTTTATTGGAGATTCTTCTTAGTGTATGGGAGACTGGAGGAGGAGAGAGAGTGGATTGTTTACAGTTTGGAAGGGGAATCCCCTTCCATCAACACCTCAGGTACCATTTGCTTTTCTGGGGTTGCTTCTCTTCTCTGTTTCTTAATGCCACTAGTACCACCTTGAGAGTCACTGGAGTCCTGTCTCACAAAATAACTGTGGAGAGAGCTCTGTTTCTGGCATCTCTTTAACACTTCCCTAAAATGGCCCAAGACTTTGTCACTATACATGTTGCCAACCTGGCTTACAACAACCTTGTCAGGGTGATGTTTCTCAAATAAAGCTTTCCATCTTACCCCAAATAGTAAAATTCTCTTTAATTTCTGAAGAAGGCACCTTCTTCCATCTCTCTTCCTCCTCCTCTGCAGCAAGATTCTGAGCTGCGATGTGTTGCTCTTCACAAATAAACGAAGTCATAAGAGTATCTCCTGCTAATTGTTTCACATTTATCCACACCAATAATAACTTCTCAACCTCTTCCAGTACTGGTGATCTCATTTTTGTCAGCATAGTTACTCCCTTTGCAACAACAGCATCCTTTATTTCATTTTTCTTGGCCACTATGGAACATAAGGTTGTGTAGGGTTTCTCATACATCCTGGACACTTCGGCCACACTTGTACCACTTTCATATTATTCAATGATGGTTTTCTTAAATTCAATCGTATTTCTCACCTTCTTTACCACAGGCTTGGCACTAGGAGCTTTCTTTGGAGCCATGGTAGCTTATTTAGTACTTGCAAGCACTAAAATAAATGGAATATTATGAAATATTTTGCTGGAGCACGCGAGGGGACCTTCGCTCACTGGTAAACAATGCCAGACTGGCTGCCGCCCTGACCCACACCGTGCGTACGCGTCCCGGACGAACTACGACTCGCGAGTCAACCTATGAAAAGCGAGTCCATGTTTATATGAAAATACCCCTATGATTGGCGAATTTTACGATTGCCGGGAACTACGAAAAGCGGGGGACCACTGTATATATATATATATATATATATAAAGTGCCAAGGTTTGCTACAAGGCTAGTTCCAGAGCTAAGGGGAATGTCCTACGAAGAAAGGTTAAGGGAAATCGGTCTCACAACACTGGAGGACAGGAGGGTCAGGGGAGACATGATAACGACATATAAAATACTGCGCGGAATAGACAAGGTGGACAAAGGCAGGATGTTCCAGGGATGGGACACAGAACAAGAGGTTACAATTGGAAGTTGAAGACTCAGATGAGTCATAGGGACGTTAGGAAGTATTTCTTCAGTCATAGAGTTGTCAGGCAATGGAATAGCCTAGAAAGTTACGTAGTGGAGGCGGGAACCATACATAGTTTTAAGACGAGGTATGATAAAGCTCATGGAGCAGGGAGAGAGAGGGCCCAGTAGCAACCGGTGAAGAGGCGGGGCCAGGAGCTAAGACTCGACCCCTGCAACCACAATAGGTGAGTACACTCACATACACACACACACACACACACACACACACACACACACACACACACACACACAGACACACACACACACACACACACACACACACACACACACACACACATTCACATACTCATCCCTTCCCCAACACACACACACACACACACACACATTCACATACTCATCCCTTCCCCAACACACACACACACGCACATTCATGCATGATAAAGCTCATGGAGCAGGAAGAGTGATCTGGTAACGACCAGTGAGGAGGTGGGACCAGGCGCTGTGAATCGACCCCTGCAACCACAACTAGGTGAGTAAATTACTCCCTACACATACATAAACACACACATGCACACAAATGTACAAACACACACACCAGCATACATAAGACGGATTACCAATAGACCCCTGGCTGTCTTTAAGAAGGCTCTGGACAGTCACCTAAAGTCAGTACCTGATCAACCGGGCTGTGGTTCGTACGTCGGTTTACGTGCGGCCAACAGTAACAGATTGGTTGATTAGGCCCTGATCCACCATGAGACCTGGTCACAGATAGGACAGCGGGGGCGTTGACCCCCGAAATCCTCTCCAGGTATACACACATTCACACATAGTGTTCACGAGAGTGTGAGGTGTAGAGCAGACTAGCGAGGGGTAACGTAGTATTACTACCGGTAGTTATTAGCAGTATGAATACTTAGGAAGCTAGGAAGTCCTCTCTCAATGTGAGCAAGGAATAGGATAATATGAGATTAAGACACATGTGAAGGTTATGTACATGTCCTCAGAATTCTGAGGACATGTACATAACCTTCACGACTACGACAACTACTACTACAACTAACCCATCTCTTTGGGAAGGACCTACTTCCACTGGGGAATCCCGCCTACCAGTGAATATGCCCTCGTCTGCTACACCTGACGTTACTATATAAGCGCCAGGATCCTTTCTTCTGCTTCAGAATCTCCACGACTATGGTGCTCTTCGCACCTACTCCTAGGTTGAGGGACTGATTACCTCATCTTCTGTACATAGTTCTACTGTCTTCAAGTTATGTCCTAGAATTTGTATTGATAAAGCCACTGGATGGCGAAACGTCTACAATAAAGATACCCAGATGTTGCACATGTGTCTTAATCTCATCTTGTCGGTATTATATACCATTCGTACACAATAGGATAATAACCAGCAGTAACTGATACTTAAATCCAGAAAGGGCAATAAGTGGAGAGAGCATTACTAGGAAAGACAACTGGGACTAAATATGAGCCTACACGACAGAGAGGCATAATAGATCTTTCATCCACAACAACCCCTCCCCTAAGCCCCTAACCATCACGAACACACACACATACGCACACATATACACAGATACACACACCTCTACTAGGTGAATACACACACACACACACACGAATCATGGTACGTGAAGAGGTATCACAGTGGGCGCCTGTTACGAGCGGGGTCCCACAGGGGTCAGTTCTAGGACCAGTGCTATTTTTGATATATGTGAACGACATGATGGAAGGAATAGACTCTGAAGTGTCCCTGTTCGCAGATGACGTGAAGTTGATGAGAAGAATTAAATCGGACGAGGATGAGGCAGGACTGCAAAGAGACCTGGACAGGCTGGACATGTGGTCCAGCAACTGGCTTCTCGAATTCAATCCAGCCAAATGCAAAGTCATGAAGATTGGGGAGGGGCAAAGAAGACCGCAGACAGAGTATAGGCTAGGTGGACAAAGACTACAGACCTCACTCAGGAGAAAGACCTTGGGGTGACCATAACACCGAGCACATCACCGGAGGCACACATCAACCAAATAACTGCTGCAGCATACGGGCGCCTGGCAAACCTGAGAATAGCGTTTCCGATACCTTAATAAGGAATCGTTCAAGACACTGTACACTGTGTATGTTAGGCCATACTGGAGTATGCAGCACCAGTCTGGAACCCACACCTGGTCAAGCACGTCAAGAAGTTAGAGAAAGTACAAAGGTTTGCAACAAGGCTAATCCCAGAGCTCAAGGGAATGTCGTACGAGGAAAGGTTAAGGGAAATCGGACTGATGACACTGGGAGGACAAAAGGGTCAGGGAGACATGATAATGACATACAAGATACTGCGGGGAATAGACAAGGTGGACAGAGATAGGATGTTCCAGAGAGGGGACACAGGGACAAGGGGTCACAACTGGAAGCTGAAGACTCAGACGAGTCACAGGGACGTTAGGAAGTATTTCTTCAGTCATAGAGTTGTCAGCAAGTGGAATAGCCTAGCAAGTGAAGTAGTGGAGGCAGGAACCATACATAGTTTTAAGAAGAGGTATGACAAAGCTCAGGAAGCAGAGAGAGAGAGGATCCAGTAGCGATCAGTGAAGAGGCGGGGCCAGGAGCTGAGTCTCGACCCCTGGAACCTCAACTAGGTGAGTACACACACACACACACTTTCTTCAGCCACAGAGTAGTCAGGAAGTGGAATAGTTTGGGAAGCGATGTAGTGGAGGCAGGATCCATACATAGCTTTAAGCAGAGGTATGATAAAGCTCACGGTACAGGGAGAGTGACCTAGTAGCGACCAGTGAAGAGGCAGGGCCAGGAGCTTGGAATCGACCCCTGCAACCTCAACTAGGTGAGTACACACACACGCACACACTCACAGTGAAGAGGCGGGGCCAGGAGCTAGGACTCGACCCCTGCAACCTCAACAAGGTGAGTACATACACACACACACACACACACACACACACACACACACATCACATCACATTGAGGACATCACATGAAAGGCCCCTTGGAGCTAGTGACCACGTGGTTCTGAGCTTTGAATACATTGTGGAGCTACAAGTGGAGAGGGTACCAGGAGTAAAAAGGAAAAAGCCAAACTATAAAAGGGAGGACTACACAGGTATGAGGACCTTCCGGCAGGAGGTCCAGTGGGAACGAGAGTTGGTAGGAAAGTCAGTAAACGAAATGATGGACTACGTAACAACAAAATGCAAGGAGGCAGAGGAAAGGTTTGTTCCTAAGTGTAACAGAAATAATGGGAAGAACAGAACGAACCCTTGGTTTACCCGAAGGTGTAGGGAGGCAAAAACTAAGTGCGTTAGAGAATGGAAAACGTACAGAAGGCAAAGGACTCAGGAAAATAAAGAGATTAGTCGACGAGCCAGAAACGAGTATGCACAGATAAGGAGGGAGGCGCAGCGGCAGTACGAAAACGACATAGCATCGAAAGTCAAGTCTGACCCGAAACTGCTGTATAGCCACATCAGGAGGAAGACAACAGTCAAAGACCAGGTAATCAGGTTTAGGAATGAAAGTGAGATCACAAGAAATGACCAAGAAGTATGTGAGGAGCTCAACATGAGATTTCAGGAAATATTTACAGTGGAGGCTGAAGGGACACTGGGAAGACAAAATAGTTGGATACACCAACAAGGGATATACCAACAAGTGTTGGATGAATTACACACAATGTGACAGGTATATCAGAGGTGCGACAGGTATATCACAGGTGTGACGGGTGTACCACAGGTGTATCACAGGTGACAGGTGCATCACAGGTGTGGTAGGTGTATCACTGGTGTGACGTTAACACCGTGTCCCTGCCTGGGTTACTATCCTTCAACTTTCTATTCCTTCCTTATCTTCAAGCTTAGACTCGCCTCGCTATCTAAAAGAACCATTTACAAAAAGGTTTCGCATTATGTTTACAGAATTTATTGCAACACAACTTCAGTCTTGTTGGGAAGGGAAAACTACAAGTGATATTTGAACATTTTTCTTGGGGAAGTATGTGTGTTCACATCTCCCCTTTAATGTTCTTGAAGATCAGAGAAACTTCAGCAGTTTAGGGGGACTTGCTTTTTCCTTTTGTACTGCAATGCATCTGTTATTACTTAAATCAGTGAAATAGTTGTTAGTTTTTGTTCTGATGATGTACAAGAAGCCTGTGCTCAAGATATCTTCCCATCTATTGAGGCACATGTCACACCATGAGTGCAGGGCACGTATGATTATACCTGAGTTCGATGAACCGATGCGGCTAAGATAAACAAACTTTGATGTTCAACTGTTCGTATACATCTGTTGAAGCGCGTCCATATTTCTGTTCCTCATTTAAAAGATATAAACTTTCTGACTCAAAATACAAACAGTTTTGTTTTATATAAATGTTTTCTCTTTCGATAATTTAGACTTTCTTGCTTTCTTTTATTTGTTATTTTAACATTACGTTGCACATTGCACAAATACACCTCATTATGGAATTTAATCACAGTGAATGATGTTAACAGAATCTGATATGGAAAAAAAATAAGCAAAAATTAAATACAATATGAAAATTACATACTATGCAAACATATTGATAAGTATGACACATGTGCAACAGTCAGGCATCTTTTGCCTACACTGTAGGTTTCTTCAGTCGAGCACAGAGGAGTTTGTAGATGTAGTAGAGATGTGAAAACGATGTAATCAGTCCATCATCCTTGAAGATGCAGTTCTGAGGTGGTCAGTCCCTCAGCCTGGAGAAGAGTTTTGTTCCATAATCTGGAAAAATGTAAAAGTGAAGCGACAGTATGGAGACTTACTGTCAGAAGGTGAGGTGTAGTCCACTAGTAGAAGAAAGAATATAATAATTGAGAGGGCAGGTTTCTGTCGTGGGACCTTGATCACTTCTAACATACAGAGATTAAAAGACATTATACATAGGCAGAGAGTGAGGTGTGAGTGACGCATGGTGACCTGAAGAATGCCACATTGGGATGAGGACAGGGAGACAATGTGATCACGTGACTCCTGTGTTATGGGTAGGTGGTGCTTTGCCTGGTTGAGTATCATGTATGCTAATGTTTCAGAAATTTTGTAATCTTTCTCTTTCACATTGTAAAGGAATAGCAGTGTCAGTGATAGAAGGGCCATCTTACTGTATATATCACAGATGCACCAAATTCAGCTGCAAGTCCCATGGAGCACGTCCCAGAGGCCTCCTGCAGTGCATCTCACTACATGCCCACTCTCACGTTTCTTTGTATACAGCACTAGACTGTGTCAAATAAAGAGTGACATATCATATCAAGCTGAAATGGTTTGCCAACACAGTTTAAAATTCTCAAAAATTATATTTATTATGAATGAATAATGTCGTGAATAATTATACAAATTGTGATCAACACTATTTCTTTTTATAAAACTCGATTCTAGAATAGAGTTCTGGATTGAGAACAATGAAACGTGAGTTAAGATGCAATGCAGTAAGCCAACTGACCCATGTTACTCGAGTAAATCACTTGAATATAGTACATCTGCTATATAAGACACCCTTCGTTTCGAACTGAGATTAGTTGCAAGTGCAGGTAACATTGATACTTTTGCCATAACTGAGACGTGGTTTAATATGAAAAATCGGGACATGCCTGCTGAATGTCACGTTTAGGGTTTTAAATTGTTCCAAGTAGACAGAAGAATTGGAAAGGGGGGTGGGGTGGCACTCTATGCCCGAGATCGTTTAAATTTTTGCATAAAAAGCGGGTTGCTGCTTACCATAACCCACGAGTCTTTTTCACAATCTGTATGGCTAAGTTCTACGTTATTTAACTTATATGTGTTAGGGTTATGGACACTCCCGAGCTTCAGAAACTTGCATTTATCTACAATGAACTGCTTCTGCCACTTTTCTGACCCCGAATTGAGTTTATCTAAATCCTCCTGAAGTTCCGTGACATCTACGTTTGAATCAATTATTCTACCTATCTTTGTGTCATCGACGAATTTGCTCATATCACTTGTAATTCCCTCATCAAGGTCATTTATATACATGTACATTATAAACAACAACGGGCCCAAGACTGATCCCTGTGGAACGCCACTTGTTACAGATCCCCACTCGGATTTAACCCCATTTATAAGCACACTGCTTCCTATTGGTGAGCCATGACTCGATCCATGACAGCACTTTTTCCCAAGTGCCATGAGCTGCCACTTTCTTTAACAGTCTCTGGTGTGGTACTCTGTCAAAAGCCTTACTAAAATCTAAATAAACAATATCGAATACTTTTACTGAAGAAAGTTGATAAATTAGTAAGGCAGGAACGGCCCCGCGAATCCATGCTGAGTATCATTAATTAATAAAATTATGCTTATTCAGATTGCATCTTATAATACCAGTTATAATTGACTCTAGTAATTTGCCTACAATTGAGGTCAGGCTTACTGGGCGGTAATTTGACGGTAACGACTTGTCCCCTGTTTTAAAAATAGGAATTACATTAGCCATCTTCCACATATCAGACACTACACCTGTTTGAAGAGAAATATTAAAAATATTAGTTAATGGTTCACAAAGTTCCTTTTTACACTCTTTAAGAACCCTTGAAAAAAGTTCATCAGGTCCCTGCGACTTATTTTGCTTCAGTCGGACTATTTGTTTCTTAACCATTTCGCTAGTGACTATGATTTTACTTAATTTATCATCATCAGGCCCACTACAAAAATTAACTACTGGGATATTGTTAGTGTCTTCCTGAGTGAAAATCAAGAGAAAATAATTGTTAAGAATCGAGCACATTTCATTCTCCTTGTCAGTGAGATGCCAAGAGTTATTTTTAAGGGGACCTATCTTATCCCTAACTTTTGTTCAATAAATCTGGAAAAAACCTTTTGGGTTAGTTTTCAGATCCCTAGTAACTTTAATTTCGTAGTCCCGTTTACCTTTTCTTATTCCCTTTTTACCGTCCCTCTTAATGTCAATATATTAATTCATAAGATGACCTTCACCTTTTCTGATGCGCCTATAAATTCCTTTCTTTTGCCCTAAAAGATAGTTGAACCTATTATTCATCCGTTTTGGGTCATTTTTATTCAATCTAATTTCTTTATACGGGATAAATGTTTTTTGAGCAGCATGTACAGTACTCAGAAAACTCTCATATTGATAGCTCTCTTCGTTACCCCAGTCAACAGATGATAAGTGTTCTCTAAGCCCATTGTAATCTGCTAAACGAAAATCTGGGACTGTTACTGTGTTGTTCCTACTGTCATACTTCCATTCAATGCTTTAAAGGTAATTGATTTGTGGTCGCTTGCACCGAGTTTCTCTGTAATTTCTAAATTATTAACAAGGCTTTCCTTGTTTGAGACTTTATACCTGTTTTTATGCAACAGTTTGAACGATCCACTTATACACCTCGATGATATCTCTCCTCATTCTACGTCTCTCCAGAGAGTAGAGATTCAAGGCTCTAAGTCTATCTTCATACGGGAGATTCCTTAAACAGTAAATCATTTTAGTCATTCTTCTCTCTATGTTCTCTAATGAGTCTATATCCATCCTGTAGTAAGGGGACTAAAACTGAGCAGAATAATCTAAATGAGGCCTCACTAGTGATGTATAGAGCTGTAAAATAACTTTTGGACTTCTGTTACTTATACTTCTTGAAATAAATCCAAGTAATCTGTTAGCCTTGTTGCGCACACTAAGGCACTGCTGTCTTGGCTTTAGATTTCTGCTTACCATGACTCCCAAGTCATGATCAAGCTCCACTTCACCTAGATTATAGCTTCGAGGATTATTTTCATTACCAAGGACTATTACCTCACACTTATCCACAATGAACTTCATCTGCCATTTTCCAGACCAAGACATTAATTTGTCCAAATTCTCCTGAGTTCATTGGTATCCTCCTCAGAATGAATCATACTACCTATTTTTGTATCATCAGCAAATTTGCTCATGTCACTTGTAATTCCTTTATCAAGGTCATTAATATAAATTATGTAAAGTAAAAGGACACAAGTGCAAAAAAAAAAAAAAAAAAAAAGTCACATTAGTTGTACTTGTGTCTTTTTACTTTGCGTTTCGCTCGTGGAGCAGTGCCGCGTGCCTCGTTGTGCTCCGGGTTTTCTCGTGTTTACACGGTCGCTCTTACGTGCTAGAACTTTAATTTGTGCCATCAATCCTATACGATACATCCCTCTAGCGCCTGGAACCAATCTTGGGCGGAAAACATTATATACTGAGTCAAAAAAGGAGAATTAGTGTGCACTACCTAGCAGAGTTTACTGCCAGAGTGGGAATCATAGGCCTGTGTTTCGTGTGCAAAATAATAATAATAGAACTTTTCTTTGTCAGAGGAAAGAAAGTCTCCCTGATAACATTGTGTATACATAGTGTATAGTGTACACTACAGTGGCTCCCTAGTATATAGATGATAAAGGCTAAAGTGTCATTTGAAAACAGGTGAATTTGTAAATGAAGTGATAAGCCTATAGAGGCAGGTGCCAGAAGTCGCCAGAATCTTACCACAGGTCAGCTGTTTTAATAATCTTCCTGGCTTGCTAGTGTACTCGCATATAATCTAGTGATACCAGTGAATAGCAGAATACAGTGTTGTAGTAGCAACTAACCAGTATTATAATGGTACTTAGTGGAGTGGAGTGACTTTTATTAGTTTCTTTTTTCTTGAAATACCAGACGTATACTGTGAATTTCATATAACCTGTAGTTACCAGCGGTCGCAATATACACAACGAGAAGCAATTATTACTACAGAAAAAACGTCCTTTCTCCAAAATTTCCACCAGTCAACTATAGTGATAATATAGCATTTATTGTGGTGGAGACAAAAAAAAAACTAGAAAAGCTAGATACAGCAATTGATAAACAAGGGTTGAGGCTCGACCGTTCGTCACTGTAGGAGCTGCCAGAAATCACCGGTTTCTTCAACACGCAAGTTATACTTTTGTATCAATCAAATCACATATTACTCGGGTAGATAATTTCAAGTAGATCCTTCATGTGTTAGCCCAAATCACCGACTAGTATGTTTTAAATAAGTGACCCACAGATCAGATCAGATCGACTGGTCCGAACCCTCGACTGGTCCGAACCCTTGACTGGTCCGAACCCTTGACTGGTTTCAAACAGTTTCGTTGGACAATAAAGCAGACTGTAAACGGATGGGGTTGTAGGCGCCCTTATCAAACACAAACAATAAATATAAATCAGGAACGTACACGGTAAGTTGTCCAATTAGTTAGAAATAGAAATACAAATAGCTAGAGCTTCATTTAAGGAGGTTATTAATAAAGTATTCAAGAGGTTGCTAGTAGAATTACAGTAAATCAACCACTCAAATCATTATGAAGCTCTGTATAGTCTGCAGTCAATCAAACAAACGGGCTTCCACATGGATAAATTGTCATTTTTGTGGAAATTGGTGTCACGCCCCTTGTGCAGGTATCCAAGAACTAGCTACAAGCAGTATTAAAACAGGGAAGTGTTTTTGGGTATGCCCAAATGAGGAAAATCTGTGGACTAAAATCACAAGGGTATTAAAAGAGGACAACATCAAAGCTGCTTTCATAGACAATCTGGAAGCTTTCTACAACAGATGGGAACATAAAAAGTCTGGGCTGAATGGTACTGCCCTTGATACTGGCCATGTAGTCAGAAACTGTAAGGCTGGAGGTGATGTCCTGGTAGTCAGTAAATGTGGGGCTGATAGTGCTGTCCTGGGAGACAGTAAATGTGAAGCTGGAGGTGCTGTCCTGGGAGACAGTAATGGTGAAGCTGGAGGTGCTGTCCTGGGAGACAGTAATGGTGAAGCTGGAGGTGCTGTCCTGGGAGACAGTAATGGTGAAGCTGGAGGTGCTGTCCTGGGAGACAGTAATGGTGAAGCTGGAGGTGCTGTCCTGGGAGACAGTAATGGTGAAGCTGGAGGTGCTGTCCTGGGAGACAGTAATGGTGAAGCTGGAGGTGCTGTCCTGGGAGACAGTAATGGTGAAGCTGGAGATTTTGTCTAGGTAGTCGGGAACTATACGCAGAAAGGAATACATATAAATGACCTCATAGGGGACAGGAGCCGTAGTGGGGAAACAAGTGTAGTCAAAGATAAGATAAAACCAATGTTGCAAACTAGAAATACCACAGGAAATAGCAAACAAGAGGACTCCACTAGCTATAGTGAGGATATATTACCAAAAACAACTGGTGGGAGCTCCATTGTTGGTGCTAGGGAGGACAGGAATAAGACAGGGAAACATGCACCAACAGGGAATACAGTCACAGAAACCCAAGGCAAACGGAAACCAAGCCTGTGCACATACTATGCACTTGGTATCTGCAGACATGGGAAATCTGGAAAAACAGACGGGACGTGCAACTATGACCACCCTAGAAAATGCCATGCCCATATGACAACAGGAAAATGCAAACTCCCTTCCTGTAAGCTTTTTCACCCTGAAATGTGTACCTCTTCAGTACAGGAAAGACTGTGCTATAACTTAAATTGTCAGGCACACCATCTATCTAAAGGGTACAAAAAGATACAAAACATCCAGACCATGGGAAAACCTGGATAGCCACAGCCACTCAAGAGGTTAGTTTAAGTTTAATATGTTTATTATGCACCCCATACCCACCCTGTGGGCGGTAGTCAAAAGATTACAGAGGTACATAATTGGTCCAGGGACTGGACTCCAAAGTTTTGATAGCTGAGCAAGTTACAAAGGTAATGAACTAGATCTGGTCATAATCATGACCAAGTTACAAAGGTAATGAGCTCCAGGTTGAGCTGGTCACACTCATGAATAATTGCAAAGGTAATGAATCATAAACACATTAATCATGAGAATTTACAAAGGTAATGAGCTCCAGGTAGAGCTGGTCACAATCATGACAAGTTTCAAAGGTAATGAATGATAAACACGTTATGACATGATTACAATCATAGACAAATTACAGAGTAATGAGCAGTTAACAAACATAGTAGGGAATTCATCCATTGCCCCAACAGATGTTGCTAGGTGCCTGTCTCTCCTCGGCAGACAGCCATTGCAAACAGCAGCAAGTTGCCCCGGGATCTGCTGCTTGCACGAGCACCATCGACCCTCCCCAAGAGGTCCAAGAAGCCAGTGACTCCGTTAGCAGCCCGATGGAGAGCTGTACTAGGGACATGTCAGCGTCCTGGTGGACGCCAAGTTGACTGAAGATCCCAGGCCCTCGTGTGCACGGATGTTGAAGCTTGAGGAACTGAGTACACACTGCCTGTGGCACACCTGACAGCTACCTCGCGGTCGAACTCCACGATGCTGTCCCTGTAGTGGAAGTTCCTGTGAGCTCGGCACTCCCTGCAGTGCCATCGCTGACATCGTGGGATGGGAGAGAAGTACCCTCTACAGGGAGAGGGAGAGGTTTTTTATTGCCAGGAAGGAAAAAAAACTGGCAGGAAATGGCAGAAGTCGTACACCAAATCCAGTCATTTCTGGAGTGAAACCACAGTCGATGGCCTCCACTCCAAACCAACAGATACAGATACTAATGCCGGAAAAAAAATCGCCCCCCCCCAGTACCAACAATACCACCAGTCCGATGACATTCTTCTTCGCAAATATACAGGGTCCAAAGCCAGCAACAAACAACAAAATACCTTTCATCCGTGGACTGCTTGCAGAGGCAAAGGCAATGTTCGCGGCTTTCACTGAGACCCACATAAAGGATCACTTGGAGAACGAAATATGGATCCCAGGTTACAACCTATACAGATGTGACAGAGTGAACAGGCAAAAGGGGGGTTTGGCCTGTACATTGCAGAGTCACTTGTTTGCACAGAACTGCTAAATGCCTCAAATGATGTAGTGGAAGTTTTAGCAGTAAAGGTCGAGGACCAAAACCTAGTCATTGTGGTAGTCTACAAGCCTCCGGATGCAACATCCCAGCAATTCCAGGAACAGCTGTTAAAAATTGACCACTGTCTGGAAAATCTTCCAGCTCCTGCACCCAACATCTTGCTCCTGGGGGATTTCAACTTAAGGCACCCAAAATGGAGGAATATAGCAAATAATATTGTTGCAGTAATAACACCAGGAGGCAGCTCTGAAGAAAACTCACACTCACACGAGCTTTTAAATCTCTGCACAAAAATCAATTTAAACCAGCAAATAATAGAGCCTACTAGACTGGAGAATACACTAGACCTCATCTTCACTAACAATGATGATCTGATAAGAAATGTCACCATATCAAAAACAATATACTCAGATCACAACATAATTGAGGTTCAAACATGTATGCGTGGAGCCCCAGACCGACATAATGAGACTAGTCACGAGGGAGCATTCACCAAATTCAGCTTCAATAACAAAAACATAAAGTGGGACCAAGTAAACCAAGTCCTAACCGATATAAGCTGGGAAGATATACTAAGCAACACAGACCCCAACGTATGCCTAGAACAGATTAACTTGGTGGCACTCGATGTATGCACAAGGCTTATTCCTCTAAGAAAAAGGAGGAGTAGATGTAAAATAGAAAGAGACAGGCGCTCCCTTTACAGGCGACGGAAAAGAATAACAGAGCGGCTAAAAGAGGTCAATATATCTGAAATGCGTAGGGAGACACTGGTCAGAGAAATAGCAAGCATCGAACTCAAGCTAAACGAATCTTATAGGAGTCAGTAATCACGGGAAGAACTAAAAGCCATAAATGAAATCGAAAGAAACCCAAAGTATTTCTTCTCCTATGCCAAATCAAAGTCGAGAACAACATCCAGTATTGGGCCCCTACTTAAACAAGATGGGTCCTACACAGATGACAGCAAGGAAATGAGTGAGCTACTCAAGTCCCAGTATGACTCAGTTTTTAGCAAGCCGCTAACCAGACTGAGAGTCGAAGATCAAAACGAATTTTTTTTTATGGGGAGAGCCAAAAAATTTGGGTTTAAACCCAAAGGGCCTATCCGATTTTATCCGACGAAAAAATGACTTGAACAGGCGAAAAAATGACATCCCCATGCACTCTCCCCCAGGGCCAATCAGGGAACTGTGTTCATCAAAAACTGCAAGAACCCCCTTATAAACAAACCTTTTTTCCATCCAAATGGAGGGGGGGGGGACAGGGGGGTCTTTCCCACAGTTACTAAAAAAAACCGGGAACATACCCCCAAACTCCACAAAGGGGGGCAAAAACCCCCCAAACAAAAAAAGAACTAAAAGCCCGATAGCAAAAAACATCCCATATCATAAAAATCTTTGAAAGGGTCCTAAGAAGCAAGTTTCCCACCCATCTAAAAAAACCCATCAGTTAAAAACCCGGGGGAAACATGGGTTTAAAACAGGTCGCCCCTGCCCTGTCCCCAAACTATTGGATCACTACAAAAGGGGTCCTAAATGCACTAGAAGTTTAAAAAAAATTTCTGATGAAATATTACCGGACTTTGCAAAAACCTTCGACAAGTGTGCCAGGGGCGTATACCCCAAAAAATGCTTTGGCTTAAAAAAAAAAAAAAAAAACCCAGGAAAAAAAAGTGGTCGTTGGTTCTTTTAATTTTCCCACACAAAACAGAACACAGAGAGAAATCGTAAAAAGAGAAAATCAGAGGCAGTTTAGGGTTGGAAAAAGCTCTTTTTCCAAAGGCACAGTACTCGCCCCCATTTTGGTTCCTAAATCCTCATACCCGAAATAGACAAGGATGTCAGCCACAGCCCCGTGTTTTCCCTTTGCAGATGACACCCAAAATCGGGCATGACAGTGTTTCCCATTGAGACGCTGAAAAGGTCCAGGCGGAAATAACCAAATTTTTCAGTGGGTCCCAGAAAAAAAATATGAATTTTCAACGATGGGGAATTTCAATTACTCAGATATGGTAAACACGAGGTTTTTAAAATTCTTAAATCAGAGTACAAAAAAAAATTCTGGCCACAAAATGAGCGAAACCCCCAACGTTTAAAAGACCTGGGGGTGATCATGTCGGAAAGGGTCTCAAACCTTTAAAGGGCCCTAAAAATTTTATCCCAAAGCCCCCCGCTAGAAAAAAAGACAGGAGGATAATGAAAACCCTTTAAAACTAGGGGGCCAAGGCCCCTGATGGGCATCTTCAGGCACTTGTTCTATTTTAGGCTGGAATATTGTGCACACTAAAAGACCTTTCAAGGAGGTGAAAAATTTCTGACCTGAAAATGTACAGAGAACCTTCACGGGGACCATAACGGAGATAAAAAAACCTCAATTACTGGGGGCGCTTTTAGGTTCCTGAACCCGTTTCCCTGGAAAGCAGGCGGGAGAGTACATGAAAATATACACCCGGAAAATTTCCCGAGGGGGCTAGTTTCCCAACTTTTCAAAAACGAAAAACACTCCATAAAAGAAAAACAAAAGACTTGGCAGGGCGATTTCAAATCCCCCCCCTTTAAAAGCAGGGGTGTCACTTAAACACGTTTTAAAAGACCTACAATAAGTGTCAGGGGCCCGAGGGCTTTTTCCTGCCTCCAGAATTTTATAAGGGGGGGGTTCCCAAAAGGGCCCCCGGCCCGTTTCAAGCTTTGGGAGGACAAGCACATAAAGTCGGTTCCTGACCAGCCGGGCTGTGGGTCGACGGGTTTGGGTTTTCGTTCAGCCGGGGCAAAAAGCCGGTTGGGTCGGGTTGATCCACCAGGAGGCCCGGGGTTACGACCGGGCCGGGGGGGGTTGGGCCCCCCGGGAAACTCTTCCCCGGTAAAATCCAGGGAAAAAATTTTTTAGGTAATGCTACCACATAATTTTTGGGTGTTAAAGAGTCTTTCGCCCTGCCGCAGTGCCACCGTGTTCTTTGTGTTTTTCACAAACTCTCTTGCGTGCTGGAACTTTAAACTGTGCCAGTGAACTTATAAATATATCCCTCCAGCGCTTGTAACCAATATTGCAGAAATAATATCTACCGAGTCAAAAAAAAAAAAAAGAATGAGTGTACAATAACGCAGCATAACCTACTCTCAGAGGGGAAACTTAGGCCTAGGATGCCAGTGAAAATAATATTAGAACTTTTTATCAGAGGAAAGACAGTCTCCCTGATATATAGTGTGTTATACATAGTGTTGTAGTGGGGTACCACAGTGGTACCCTAATATATGGATAATAAATGATAAGGTGAAATTTAAAACTTAAATGTTTGGCCCAAGAGACAGTTCATGTTGTAAACAGTTGTCAGCAGTCGTCAAAACCCGTCCCACGCAGATCTGCTAGTGTCCCTGACTTATAATTACTGATACCAGGGAGTAAAACATACTGTTGAAATACGAAGAGGTGCAAAATCTCCAGGAAATACGAAAGGTGTACAGTTTTGTAGATATGTGATAAACAGGTATAGTTTTTAGTACCTCAACAGAACACAAGATCAAAAAACACATGGCCATAACACAAGGCACAGATCACTCTTTGATGTTCCTCGTGTCCACCCACACTATGTAAAAAACTCAATGCACAAAAAAGGGCCCCAAAAAAATCTGGAATTCATTCCCTGTGAATATAAAAGAAACACTGTCTATCAATTCAAGTCTCTTCTTAAAAATCACTTACTCAACCACAACTAAATAAATACTGAATAATTGTATCTCATAAATGTTTAACCTTGACCCAATCAAACTTTTTTTTTTAATTACATTACCTAACAGAATACTCAATTCTACTGAATGCTCAGCAACTCAGTAAATGACCATATGACCTGTCTTTGACATACTCATTTGTGCTTAATTGTTATTTGCTTACTATTAATTTTTACCACTGAATATATCATTGCTTTCATTGTCCTCATCTCTTTCGGGCCGTGTGGACGTGCTGCGCAGACGCTCCTGATTGAGTTGGTTTTTGCGCAGTTTACCTGTTTTCACTTGGACACCAAAATGGCGGAACGTACAGGACGGAGGATAAATACTGTCTGCATTAAGCTGGTTCGTGGTATATTAAGTGGTGCTACGATGAACGTCCTTCTCCCTGGCATCATCAGGGATGCATATGGTATTCCCAATGAGGAATTGTATGGCGTCGCTCTGAATAGTTTGACAAGAATCTTTGTGAAATTTGTACGAGCCGGCTTCTACACAAGAATCGTCGAGAATTACCAGGAACAACAAGTGAGTGTGAATTCAGCAGTGGATGTCGTTTTACATGACGTCTCTAAGTACTTTACATGGATGAAGGTACGAAATGTATCCTTCGAGGCTATGGCGTATGATCTACAGGAGTTTTTCAGCAGTTATGGGACAGTGCATTCTGCAACCATGGAAGTGTGGAGGGATGGTCTGTATGAAGGGCTGCAGGAGGGTTCTTGCACCCTCAAAATATCTTTAACAAGGCCTATACCATCCTATGTTACGATGACCGGTATAGGACACAGTTTTTTGTGTACTATGCTGGTCAGAGGAAAACATGTCGTTTGTGTAGCTCCTATGAGCACATGGCAGCCCAGTGTCCTAGGAGGCAGGCTCCTCGAGTTCTGGGGCCTCCATTTGTGATTCCGCAGCCGTGCGATTTGGTGCCTAGCTCTGGTGCTTCGGGAGGACGGAGGACTGACTTCTGGAGCGAGGGAGGTGGCGGCGGCGGAGATGTGTGTCACTCTCCCAGGGGCGTCGGGGGAGATGCAGGTGACACCTCAGGAGTCTTCGGTTCAGGAAGCTACGACCCAGGATGGTTTATTGGCGGATGTGATCAAGGGTTTTTTGGATGGGGAGGAGCCCTGTGCAGAAGGTGTTCTCAGTTTATGTGAGGATGGAGCGCTGGAGGGACAACAACACGTGGAGAAAGCCTTGAGTAAGAAAGGACTGGAGCATGTGGTGGTCGTGGAGGTACATCAGGAGGATTCGACTGATGGTGATATGTGTGTAAGCGGAAGTTCTAGGAAAAGAACTGCTGCGTCAGAGATAGACGAGGTCATCACCCCCGGGCAGAGGCCGGGGAAGAAGTCATGGGCAGGTGTAGTGGAGCCGATGGCTCATAGTGGTAGAGGCGAGCCTGAGTTGCACAGTGGGAGAGGGGGAGGGAGAGGTGAATGCACAGGAAAAAACGAGTGACAAAGGTACATGTAATGTGAAAGGTGCAGTGAGTAAATCCCAGCGGCATAGGGGAAAGCCACCCCTTCTAAAACTTTCAGATGTGTCACACTTAATGTTAATGGCCTTAAGACAGAGGTCAAGAAAGTTTGGTTGGTGTGGTTTTTATGGAGGTTTGATGTCGACATTTGTTTTTTGCAAAAGCATAATCACAGGGCTGGAAGTGAGTTGAGGTTGAAAGGATATAGGATGTATGTTAGCAGTGGTTTGCAATTGGAAGGTGGGGTAGCAGGTAGCGGTAAAGGAGACCAGCCCCTTATGTGTCATGGGTTGGGAAGAGGGGTGGGTGGGAGGGTAGTGAGGGTGGATGGTGTCTGGGGTGAGAGTTGGGCAAGTTTCGTAGGTGTTTACATGCCAGCAACTAGCAATACCAGGGTAAAAGTAGATTTTGTCAGGGAGGTATTGCTGTATCACTTGAGAGGTTTACCTGCTATAACAGTAATAGGAGGTGATTGGAATTGTGTGATACAGAGTGGTGATGTCGAATCGAGAGGGGCGGGTTGTGTGTTGAGTGTTCTGAGGGATGTATTGCGGGATATTGGGATTGTTGATGTTGTGGGGAGGGGGGCATACCTAGTGGAGCATACGTTCGTCCATAGGGGATATGAGGCACGATTAGACAGAATCTATGTTAAGCAGGGTATAGATGTGGTGAGGGTGAGAGCCTTCGATGTGGGGTTTTCTGATCACAGGGCGGTAATTGCAGATCTGATGTGGGATGGAGTGGTGTGTATTTATTCTCGGTACTGGAAATTAAATGTAAGGCTTTTAAGGAGGAGGGGGAGGGGCCTTTTTTCAGTGATTGGTGGTTACATTTTTGGGAGGCTAGGGATAGGGAGATAGATCTGTTAGATTGGTGGGAAATGTAGGCCAAGCCTGAGATAGCACATTTTTTTAAGGTTAGAGGACGAGAAGTGGTGAGGTGGCATTTTGAGTTGCAAAATTATCTGGAGTGACAGTTGCAAGACTGTTATGATGGGGGAGGTGGTAGGAGGGATGACATGGATAGTCTTCGGAGTAGAAAAGCTGAAGTACACAATGACAGGTTTGATGCAATCAAGGTTAGGGCGGGGTTAGAGGATGTATTGTGGGGTGATAAGCCGTCCGGGTTTGTTTTACGTAAATTTCGAGACCGTCAGACGGTAACCACCATACTACAATTGGAGACAAGCCCTGGGTTGGGAGGGTACCCAGAGGGTCGGGTCCTATCCAACACGAAAAGTATGAGTCTCTATGCTGATAGTTGGTTTATGGAGAAATGGAGTAGGAGGGGAGGGGAGGGTTCCTGGGAAGAAATTTTTGGAGGGGGTTCCATAGGTTTTAAAAGGGGCAGGATAGAGTGGGGTTGGAGGGGGGGTATAATGAGGCGAGGCGGAAGAGGGAGTTTTAGGGATGAGCCGGTAAAAAACCGGGGATAGACGGTTACAAATGATTTTTTTTTAGGCACATTTGGAGGGTATGCTTTTTTTTGTTGGGG
>NC_069407.1:51729232-51768806 GCF_026875155.1 Cherax quadricarinatus | reverse complement strand
ATATCACCTACCTCTTCCATTAAAACATCGACTACCTCTTCAACTTCAACATCAACTCCCTCTACCATCATAACTACCTCTCTCATTATCACATCAAGTACTTCTCCTGCCACAACATCAATTACCTCTTCAACCTCAACTTCTACGACTTCTTCCACCATAACATCACCCACCTTGACCACCGCAAAATCAACTATCCATACTACCACTACAACTTCCACTCTCACTACATCATCTACTTCTTCCTCGACATCAACTATCTCTTCCTTCACTATTTCTCGTTTTACTACAACCACATCAACTTCCTTTAGAACTTCACCATCAACTTCGTCTACTACCAAAACATCAACAACCTCTACAACAACTTCATCAACTACCTCTTCTACCACTTCATCAACTGTGTCTTCCATTACATCATCAAGTACCTCAATCACCACACCGACTATGTCTACTGCATCAACTACCTCCTCGAGTGAAACATCAATTACCTCTTCAACTACAACATCAACTTCCTCTACCACCACATCAACTACCTCTTCCATTATACCAACTACATCTCACACCAAGTCAAGTACGTCGGCAATAACGAAATCACCAAGGTCTTTCACATCAACTACGTCGACCACAACAATATCAGCTATCCCTACAACTACTAAATCAACTATGCCTACAACTACAAAATCGACTATGTCTAACACCAGACCATCAAGTATGTCGACTACTTCAACACTATCTTCAACTACGTCAGCCACCACAATATCAACTTTCCCTCCTATCAGCACATCTACAGCCACTATCACTATCACATCGTCCACCACACTATCAACTACGTCTCTCACCACAGTATTAATTTCTTCTACCACCACTATGTCCACTACCTTTATCTCGACTGCATCAACTCCCTCTGCCACCTCTACTTCAACTATGTCTTCCACTAAGACATTGAGTTCCTTTATTACCACAACATTAACTACCTCTTCGATCAAAACATCGACTACTTCTTCAACTTCAACATCAACTACGTATTCAACCATAATATTAAGTACCTCTTCCACCACAGTATCAACGTCCTTTCTACCAACCACATCAACATCAAGTACATCTATGAAAGCATCGACTGTCTCTACCACCTCCATATCAACTACCTCTCCCACCACCACATCATCTTCCTCTACTACAACATCATCTACCTCTTCCACCACCTTATCAAGTACCTCTTCGATGATAACATCAGCTACCTCTTCCACTACAACATCAACTCCCTCTAGCACCACATTATCAACTACCTCCTCCACTGCCACATCAAGTACCTCTTCCACCAGAACATCAACTATCTTTCCCACCACATCATCTTCCTCTACCACCATAATAACAAGTACCTCTTTGACAGTAACATCAAGTACCTATTCCACTACAAGATCATTATCAACTTCTTCGGCCACCTCACCATCAACTATGTCGACCACCTCGCCTTCAATTACCTCTTCACCTTCAACATCAACTTACTCTACCATCACATCAGCTACTTCTACCGCCACTGTTTCAACTCCCTTTACCACCACAACATCAATTTCCTCCCCTATGAGCACATCTGCCATTATGACATCAACCACTTATTCCACCAAACATTCAATTACGTCTTTCACCACAGCATCAACTTACACCACCGCAACATCTACAACTCGTGCCACCACCACATCAACTACCTTTACCACCACTGCTTCAACTAAGTCTTCCATTACAACATCAAGTACCTCTACCACCACATCTACATCCTCAACCCTTACCACAATTATTTCTACCACCAATGCATTAACTTCCTTTATCACGTCCTCATCAACTACCATAAACAATTCTACATCAACAACCTCTCTATATACGTTAACTACTTTTACGACTACATCAGCTACCTTTATCACTACAACATCAACTACCTCATCGATTGCAATATCAACTACCTTAGCCACGATATCAACTACGCCTACCACCACATCAACTACATTTTTAACTTCAACAACAACTACATCTACATCCTCAACATCAAGTATTTCTTCGACTACAACATTAATTATTTCTTCCGTCACTTCAGGTACGTCTACCGGCCCAACGTCAATTGGGTCTACCACCACAACACTGACTACATCGTCAACTACAACATCAACAAGTTTTTCCACCACAACATCGGTTTCTTCTGTCGCCAGAAAATCAACTACGTCTGCTACTTCAACCTCTACGTCTACAATATCAAGTAACTCCTTCACTACGTCGGCTATATTTTACACCGCAACTTCAACAACCTCTAAAACCATTACACCAACTGCGTTTACCACCACTAAACCAACTACCTCTACCACAACTACATCAACTACCTCTACCACAACTACATCAACGACGTTTTCGATTACAACAACAACCAACCATACAACTTCAGCAGTTAACTCCACCTCTGCTACATCAACTTCTCCCTCTACAACATCAGCTACCTCTTCCACTATATCTTCCACTATTTCGACTACCTCTTCCACTTCAACTTCTACTTCGTCTATCACTTCCATATTACATACCTTTCCCACTAGAGCATCAACTACCTATATCACCACAATATCAGTTTCCTCTTCCACCACAATTTCAAGTTCCTCGTCGACTGTAACATCAAGTACCTTTTCCACTTCAACATCATATACCTCTACCACCGCAAAATCAGGTTCATCAACGATTATATCATCAACTACCACTACCACCACAGTTTCAACAACCTCTCTCACTATCACATCAACTATTTCTGCCACAACAACATCAACTGCCTCTACCACCATAATATCAAGTACCTCTTCAACCACAACATCAACTGCCTCTACCAGCATAATATCAAGTACCTCTTCAACCACAATATCAACTACCTCTGCCACCGCCACATCAACTACGCTTATAACAACATCAACTATCTCTCCCACAACCACATCATCTTCCTCTACCACGATAATAACAAGAACTTCTTCCACAATAACATCAAGTAACTATTCCACTACAAGAACTACTTCTACCACAACAATATCATCTACATTTGCCAGTACCACATCTAATACTTCTGCCACAACATCAGTTACCTCTTCAATCTCGTCTACCACTTCTTCAACTATAACATCAACCACTTCGACCACCACAAAATCAACAATGTCTACCACCGCTGCATCAACTCTCTCGACCACCACCACATCAACTAATTCTACCACCCCCACATCAACTACATCTATTACAACATCGACTGTCTCTGCAACCTCCACATCAGCTACCTCTCCCACCACCACATCTTCCTCTACTACCACAACATCAACTTCCTCTACCACCACAGTATCAGCTACGTCTGTCACTACAACATCAAGTACTTCTCCCACCACAACAATTACCTATTCAACTTCATCTACCACTTCTTCAACCATAACATCAGCTACCTCGACCACCACGAAATTAAGTACCCCTACAACAACAAAGTCAACTACGTCTACCACAACTCCAACTAACTCGGCCACCACAATATCTACTTTTTCGGCAACCTCACCATCAACAACCTCAACCACTAAAAAATCTACATCAGTTTCACCGACCACCAACAAATCTACATCTACCCCGGCCACCAAAAAATCTACATCGACCACCCCATCCACCAAAAAATCTACATCTGCCCCGACCACCAAAAAATCTACACCATCTACCCCGACCACCAACAAATCCACATCGTCTACCTCGACCACCACAAAATCTAAATCAACTCCCAGAACCACCAAAAAATCTACATCATCTGTTCCAACTGCCAAAAAATCTACATCTACTCAGATCACCAAAAAATCTACATCATCTACTCAGACCACCAAAAAATCTACATCGTCTTCCCCGACCACCAAAAAACCAACATCATCTACCTCAACCATAAAATGTACATCATCTACCCCAACCACCAAAATATCTTCCTCTACCTCGACAACCACAAAATCTACAACTACACCGACCACCAGAAAATCTACATCTTCTACCAAGACCACCAAAAAATCTACATCATTTACCTCGACCACCACAAAATCTACATCAACTACCCAGACCACCAAAAAATCTACATCATCTTCCTTGTCCACGACAAAATCTACATCAACTACCTGGACCACCACAAAATCTACGTCAACTGCCTCTACCACCAAAACACCTTCCTCTACTATCAGCACATCTACTGCCACTGTAACATCTACAAAAACTTTCACCACAATATCAACTCTCTCTACCACCACCGCATCAACTTCTTCCACAACGTCAACTACTTCTATCAAATCAACTTCTTCCACCACATTATCAACTACCTCTACCACCACTCCATCAACTCCCTCTACCACCACTACTCCAACTACGTCTACCACTATAACATCAAATACATCTACCACCACAAAAACTACCTCTACCACAACAACATCAACTTCTCCTATCAGCACATCTACTGCCACTATAACATCAACAGCTTCCTCCACACCATCAACTACATCTTCCTCCACAGCATCAACTTCATCTACCACCACAACATCAACAGCTTTTACCACAACATCAACTACCTATATCACCACAATATCAGTTTCCTCTTCCACCACAATTTCAAGATCCTCGTCGACTGAAACATCAAGCACCTTTTCCACTGAAACATCATATACCTCTACCACCGCAATATCAAGTTCCTCAACCATTGTAACATCTAGTACCTCAACCATTGTAACATCTAGTACCTCAACGAGTGTAACATCAAGAACATCTCCTTCGTCATCAACTACCACTAGCGCCACAGTATCAACTACCTCTCTCATTATCACATCAAGTACTTCTCCTGCCACAACATCAATTACCTTTACAACCTCAACATCTACGGCTTCTTCCACCATAACATCAGCTACCTCTTCCACCATAACATCATCCACCTTGACCACCACAAAATCAACTATCACTTCCACCATTACAACTACATCTCTCACTACATCATCAAAGTCTTCTTCTACTTCAACTATCTCTTCCACCACATTATCAACCATCACATCAACTTCCTTTAGAACTACATCAGTTTCGTCTACTACCATAACATCAACAATCTCTACAACAACTTCATCAACTACCTTTCCCACCACTTCATCAACTACGTCTTCCATTACATCGTCAAGTACCTCTATCACCATATCGACTATATCTACTGCATCATCAACTACCTTCTGGAGTGGAACATCAATTACCTCTTCAACTACAACATCAACTTCTTCTACTACCACATCAACTACCTCTTCCTTCGTATCAACTACATCTCGCCCCAAATCAACTACCTCCACAACCACAAAATCAACTATCCCTTCAACTATAAAATCGACTATGTCTACCACCAGAACATCAACTATGTCGACGACATCAACACTAATTTCAACCATGTCACCCACCACTACATCAACTTCCCCTCCTATCAGCACATCTAGTGCCACTATCTCATCAACCACCACACCATCAACTACGTCTCTCACCACAACATCAATTTCTTCTACCACCACAAAATCAACTACTTTTACCACAACTGCATCAACTCTGTCTACCACCTCTACTTCAATTTTGTCTTCTGCTACAACATTAAGTACCTCTACCACCACATCAACTACCTTTATTACCACAATATCACCTACCTCTTCCATTAAAACATCGACTACCTCTTCAACTTCAACATCAACTCCCTCTACCATCATAACTACCTCTCTCACTGTCACATCAAGTACTTCTCCTGCCACAACATCAATTACCTTTACAACCTCAACATCTACGGCTTCTTCCACCATAACATCAGCTACCTCTGCCACCATAACATCATCCACCTTGACCACCACAAAATCAACTATCACTTCCACCATTACAACTACATCTCTCACTACATCATCTAAGTCTTCCTCTGCTTCAACTATCTCTTCCACCACATTATCAACCATCACATCAACTTCCTTTAGAACTACATCAGTTTCGTCTACTACCATAACATCAACAATCTCTACAACAACTTCATCAACTACCTTTCCCACCACTTCATCAACTACGTCTTCCATTACATCGTCAAGTACCTCTATCACCATATCCACTATATCTACTGCATCATCAACTACCTTCTCGAGTGGAACATCAATTATCTCTTCAACTACAACATCAACTTCTTCTACTACCACATCAACTACCTCTTCCTTCGTATCAACTACATCTCGCCCCAAATCAACTACCGCGACAACCACAAAATCAACTATCCCTTCAACTATAAAATCGACTATGTCTACCACCAGAACATCAACTATGTCGACGACATCAACACTAATTTCATCCATGTCACCCACCACTACATCAACTTCCCCTCCTATCAGCACATCTATTGCCACTGTCTCATCAACCACCACACTATCAACTACATCTCTCACCACACTATCAATTTCTTCTACCACCACAATATCAACTACTTTTACCACAACTGCATCAACTCTTTCTACCACCTCTACTTCAATTTCGTCTTCTGCTACAACATCAAGTACCTCTACCACCACATCAACTACCTTTATTAAACCCCAATATCAACTACCTCTTCCATTAAAACATCGACTACCTCTTCAACTTCAACATCAACTCCCTTTACCATCATAACATCAAGTACCTTTTCCACCACAATATCAACTTCCTCTATCCCAACCACATCAACACCAACCTACATCTATTAAAACATCGACTGTCTCTACCACCCCATATCAACTACATCTTCCACCACCACATCATCTTCCTCTACTACAATATCCTCTACCTCTACTACCACAATATCAGTACCTCTTCGACGATAACAACAAGTACCTCTTCCACTACATCATCTCCCTCCACCACCTCATTACCAACTACCTCTGCCACTACCACTTCAACTATTTCTGCCACCACAACATCAACACCTCTACCACCATAATATCAAGTACCTCTTACACCACAATATCAATTACCTCTACCCCCCACCACATCAATTACACTGTTAAAACGTCGACTATCTCTACCACCTTAATACCAACCACATCTACCACCACCACATCATCTTCCTCTACTACAACATCATCTACCTCTGCCACCACAATATCAAGCACCTCTTCGACAATAACATCAGGTACCTCTTTAACTACATCATCAACTCCCACTACCACCTCATTATCAACTACCTCCGCCACCATCACATCAACTACTTCTGCCACTACAACATCAACTGCCTCTACCAGCATAATATCAAGTACCTCTTCAACCACAACATCAACTACCTCTGCCACTGCCACATCAACTACGCTTATAACAACATCAACTATCTCTCCCACAACCACATCATCTTCCTCTACCACGATAATAACAAGAACTTCTTCCACAATAACATCAAGTAACTATTCCACTACAAGAACTACTTCTACCACAACAATATCATCTACATTTGCCAGTACCACATCTAATACTTCTGCCACAACATCAATTACCTCTTCAGTCTCGTTTACCACTTCTTCAACTATAACATCAACCACTTCAACCACCACAAAATCAACAATGTCTACCACCGCTGCATCAACTCTCGCAGCCGCCACCACATCAACTACCTCTACCACCACCACATCAACTACATATATTACAACATCGACTCTCTCTGCAACCTCCACATCAGCTACCTCTCCCACTCCCACATCAGCCTCTACTACCACAACATCAACTTCCTCTACCACCACAATATCAGCTACGTCTGTCACTACAACATCAAGTACTTCTCTCACCACAACAATTACATCTACAACTTCATCTACCACTTCTTCAACCATAACATCAGGTACTTCGACCACCACAAAATTAAGTACCCCTACAACAACAAAATCAACTACGTCTAACACAACTCCAACTAACTCGGCCACCACAATATCAACTTCTTCGGCAACCTCACCATCAACAACCTCAACCACTAAAAAATCTACATCAGTTTCACAGACCACCAGAAAATCTACATCATCGTCCCCTACCACCACAAAATCTACATCATCTAACCTGTCCACCAAAAAACCTACGTCTACCCCGACCACCAAAAAATCTACATCATCTACGTCGACCACCAAAAAGTCTACATCGACCACCCCATCCACCAAAAAATCTACATCTACCCCGACCACCAAAAAATCTACATCATCTACCTCGACCATCAAGAAATCTACATCATCTACCCCGACCACCAAGAAATCTACACCATCTAGGTCGATCACCACAAAATTTACATCAACTACCAGGACCACCAAAAAATCTACATCATCTGCTCCAACCACGAAAAAATCTACATCATCTACTTCGAAAACCAGAAAATCTACATCAATTTCCCCTACCACCAAAAAATCTACATCTACCCCGATCACCAAAAAATCTACATCATCTACCCGGACCACCAAAAAATCTACATCGTCTTCCCCGACCACCAAAAAATCCACATCATCTACCTCAACCACCACAAAATCTACATCAACTACCCCAACCACCAAGAAATCTACATCTACCCCTGCCACCAAGAAATCAACATCATCTACCCCGACCACCAAAAAGTATTCCTCTACCTCGACCACCACAAAATCTACAACTACCCCGTCCACCAAAAAATCTACATCTTCTACCAAGACCACCAAAAAATCTACATCATTTACCTCGACCACCACAAAATCTACATCAACTACCCAGACCACCAAAAAATCTACATCATCTTCCTTGTCCACGACAAAATCTACATCAACTACCTCGACCACCACAAAATCTACGTCAACTGCCTCTACCACCAAAACACCTTCCTCTACTATCAGCACATCTACTGCCACTGTAACATCTACAAAAACTTTCACCACAATATCAACTCTCTCTACCACCACCGCATCAACTTCTTCCACAATGTCAACTACTTCTATCAAATCAACTTCTTCCACCACATTATCAACTACCTCTACCACCTCTCCATCAACTCCCTCTACCACCACTACTCCAACTACGTCCTCCACTATAACATCAAATACATCTACCACCACAAAAACTACGTCTACCACAACAACATCAACTTCTCCTATCAGCACATCTACTGCCACTATAACATCAACAGCTTCCTCCACACTATCAACTACATCTTCCTCCACAGCATCAACTTCATCTACCACCACAACATCAACTGCTTTTACCACAACATCAACTACCTACATCACCACAATATCAGTTTCCTCTTCCACCACAATTTCAAGTTCCTCGTCGACTGTAACATCAAGTACCTTTTCCACTGAACATCATATACCTCTACCACTGCAATATCAAGTTCCTCAACGATTGTAACATCTAGTGCCTCAACGAGTGTAACATCAAGAACGTCTCCCTCGTCATCAACTACCACTACCGCCACAGTATCAACTACCTCTCTCACTATCACATCAAGTACTTCTCCTGCCACAACATCAATTACCTTTACAACCTCAACATCTACGGCTTCTTCCACCATAACATCAGCTACCTCTTCCACCATAACATCATCCACCTTGACCACCACAAAATCAACTATCACTTCCAACATTACAACTACATCTCTCACTACATCATCTAAGTCTTCCTCTACTTCAACTATCTCTTCCACCACATTATCAACCATCACATCAACTTCTTTTAGAACTACATCAGTTTCGTCTACTACCATAACATCAACAATCTCTACAACAACTTCATCAACTACCTTTCCCACCACTTCATCAACTACGTCTTCCATTACATCGTCAAGCACCTCTATCACCATATCCACTATATCTACTGCATCATCAACTACCTTCTCGAGTGGAACATCAATTACCTCTTCAACTACAACATCAACTTCTTCTACTACCACATCAACTACCTCTTCCTTCGTATCAACTACTTCTCGCCCCAAATCAACTACCTCGACAGCCACAAAATCAACTATCCCTTCAACTATAAAATCGACTATGTCTACCACCAGACCATCAACTATGTCGACGACATCAACACTAATTTCAACCATGTCACCCACCACTACATCAACTTCCCCTCCTATCAGCACATCTATTGCCACTATCTCATCAACCACCACACTATCAACTACGTCTCTCACCACACCATCAATTTCTTCTACCACCACAATATCAACTACTTTTACCACAACTGCATCAACTCTGTCTACCACCTCTACATCAATTTCGTCTTCTGCTACAACATCAAGTACCTCTACCACCACATCAGCTACCTTTATTACCACAATATCAACTACCGCTTCCATTAAAACATCGACTACCTCTTCAACTTCAACATCAACTCCCTCTACCATCATAACATCAAGTACCTCTTCCACCACAATATTAACTTCTTCTATCCCAACCACATCAACATCAACTACATCTATTAAAATATCGACTGTCTCTCCCACCTCCATATCAACCACATCTCCCACAACCACATCATCTTCTTCTACTGCAACATCATCTTCCTGTACCACCACAATATCAAGTACCTCTTCGACGATAACATCGAGAAGCTCTTCAACTCCATCATCAACTCCCTCTACCATATCATTTTCAACCACCTCTACCCCCACCACATCAACTACATCTATTAAAACATCGACTGTCTCTACCACCTTCATATCAACTACATCTCACACCACCACATCATCTTCCTCTACTACAACATCATCTACCTCTACCACCACAATATCAAGTACCTCTTCGACAATAACAAGTACCTCTTACTCTACATCATCTCCCTCCACCACCTCATTATCAACTACTTCTGCCACCACAACATCAACTACCTCTGCCAGCATAATATCAAGTACCTCTTACACCAAAATATCAACTACCTCTACCCCCATCACATCAATTACGTCTGTTAAAACGTCAACTATCTCGACCACCTTCATACCAACCACATCTACCACCACCACATCATCTTCTCCTACTACAACATCATCTACCTCTACCTCCACAATATCAAGTACCTCTTCTACTATAACATCAAATACCTCTTCAACTGCATCATCAACTCCCTCTACCACCTCATTATCAACTACCTCCGCCACCACCACATCAACTACTTCTGCCAACACAACATCAACTGCCTCTACCACCCCAACATCAACTACCTCTTCAACCACAACATCAACTACCTCTGCCACTACCACTTCAACTACTTCTGCCACCACAACATCAACTACCTCTACCAGCATAATATCAAGTACCTCTTCAACCACAACATCAACTACCTCTGCCACTGCCACATCAACTACGCTTATAACATCAACTATCTCTCCCACAACCACATCATCTTCCTCTACCACGATAATAACAAGAACTTCTTCCACAATAACATCAAGTAACTATTCCACTACAAGAACTACTTCTACCACAACAATATCATCTACATTTGCCAGTACCACATCTAATACTTCTGCCACAACATCAATTACCTCTTCAATCTCGTCTACCACTTCTTCAACTATAACATCAACCACTTCGACCACCACAAAATCAACAATGTCTACCAACGCTGCATCAACTCTCTCTCGACCACCACCACTTCAACTACCTCTACCACCACCACATCAACTACATCTATTACAACATCGACTGTCTCTGCAACCTCCACATCAGCTACCTTTCCCACCACCACATCTTCCTCTACTACCACAACATCAACTTCCTCTACCACCACAATATCAGCTACGTCTGCCACTACAACATCAAGTACTTCTCCCACCACAACAATTACCTCTACAACTTCATCTACCACTTCAACCATAACATCAGCTACCTCGACCACTACAAAATTAAGTACCCCTACAACAACAAAATCAACTACGTCTACCACAACTCCAACTAACACGGCCACCACAATATCTACTTATTCGGCAACCTCACCATCAACAACCACAACCACAAAAAAATCTACATCAGTTTCACCGACCACCAGAAAATCTACATCTACTTCGACCACCAAAAAGTCTACATCGACCACCCCATCCACCAAAAAATCTACATCAACTACCAGGACCACCAAAAAATCTATATCATCTACCCTGACCACCAACAAATCTACATCATCTAAATCGACCACCAAAAAATCTACATCGTCTACCTCGACCACCACAAAATCTACATCAACTACCAGGACCACCAAAAAATCTACATCTGTTCCAACCACTAAAAAATCTACATCTACTCAGATCGCCAAAAAATCTACATCATCTACTCGGACCACCAAAAAATCTACATCGTCTTCCCCGACCACCAAAAAACCAACATCATCTACCTCAACCATAAAATCTACATCAACCACCCCAACCACCAAGAAATCTACATCTGCCCCTGCCACCAAAAAATCTACATCATCTATCCCGACCACCAAGAAATCTACATCATCTACCCCAACCACCAAAAAATCTTCCTCTACCTCGACCACCACAAAATCTACAACTACACCGACCACCAAAAAATCTACATCTTCTACCAAGACCACCAAAAAATCTACGTCATCTACCTTGTCCACGACAAAATCTACATCAACTACCTCGACCACCACAAAATCTACGTCAACTGCCTCTACCACCAAAACACCTTCCTCTACTATCAGCACATCACTGCCACTGTAACATCTACAAAAACTTTCACCACAATATCAACTCTCTACCACCACCGCATCAACTTCTTCCACAACGTCAACTACTTCTATCAAATCAACTTCTTCCACCACATTATCAACTACCTCTACCACCACTCCATCAACTCCCTCTACCACCACTACTCCAACTACGTCTTCCACTATAACATCAAATACATCTACCACCACAAAAACTACCTCTACCACAACAACATCAACTTCTCCTATCAGCACATCTACTGCCACTATAACATCAACAGCTTCCTCCACACTATCAACTACATCTTCCTCCACAGCACCCAACTTCATCTACCACCACAACATCAACTGCTTTTACCACAACATCAACTACCTACATCACCACAATATCAGTTTCCTCTTCCACCACAATTTCAAGTTCCTCGTCGACTGTAACATCAAGTACCTTTTCCACTGAAACATCATATACCTCTACCACTGCAATATCAAGTTCCTCAACGATTGTAACATCTAGTGCCTCAACGAGTGTAACATCAAGAACGTCTCCCTCGTCATCAACTACCACTAGCGCCACAGTATCAACTACCTCTCTCACTATCACATCAAGTACTTCTCCTGCCACAACATCAATTACCTTTACAACCTCAACATCTACGACTTCTTCCACCATAACATCAGCTACCTCTTCCACCATAACATCATCCACCTTGACCACCACAAAATCAACTATCACTTCCAACATTACAACTACATCTCTCACTACATCATCTAAGTCTTCCTCTACTTCAACTATCTCTTCCACCACATTATCAACCATCACATCAACTTCCTTTAGAACTACATCAGCTTCGTCTACTACCATAACATCAACAATCTCTACAACAACTTCATCAACTACCTTTCTCACCACTTCATCAACTACGTCTTCCATTACATCGTCAAGCACCTCGATCACCATATCGACTATATCTACTGCATCATCAACTACCTTTTCGAGTGAAACATCAATTACCTCTTCAACTACAACATCAACTTCTTCTACTACCATATCAACTACCTCTTCCTTCGTATCAACTGCTTCTCGCCCCAAATCAACTACCTCGACAGCCACAAAATCAACTATCTTTTCAACCGCAAAATCGACTATGTCTACCACCAAAACATCAACTATGTCGACGACATCAACACTAATTTCAACCATGTCACCCACCACTACATCAACTTCTCCTCCTATCAGCACATCTATTGCCACTATCTCATCAACCACCACACTATCAACTACGTCTCTCACCACACCATCAATTTCTTCTTCCACCACAATATCAACTACTTTTACCACAACTGCATCAACTCTGTCTACCACCTCTACTTCAATTTCGTCTTCTGCTACAACATCAAGTACCTCTACCACCACATCAGCTACCTTTATTACCACAATGTCAACTACCTCTTCCATTAAAACATCGACTACCTCTTCAACTTTAACATCAACTCCCTCTACCATCATAACATCAAGTACCTCTTACACCACAATATTAAATTCCTCTATCCCAACCACATCAACATCAACTACATCTATTAAAATATCGACTGTCTCTACCACCTCCATATCAACCACATCATCTTCCTCTACTACAATATCATCTACCTCTACCACCACAATATCAAGTACCTCTTCGACGATAACATCGAGAAGCTCTTCAACACCATCATCAACTCCCTCTACCATCTCATTTTCAACCACCTCTACCCCCACCACATCAACTACATCTATTAAAACATCGACTGTCTCTACCACCTTCATATCAACTACATCTCACACCACCACATCATCTTCCTCTACCACCACAATATCAAGTACCTCTTCGACGATAACAAGAAGTACCTCTTACTCTACATCATCTCCCTCCACCACCTCATTATCAACTACCTCCGCCACCACCACATCAACTACTTCTGCCACCACAACATCAACTGTGTCTACCATCATAATATCAAGTACCTCTTCAACCACAATATCAACTACCTCAGCCACCGCCACATCAACTACGCTTATAACAACATCAACTATCTCTTCCACAACCACATCATCTTCCTCTACCACGATAATAACAAGAACTTCTTCCACAATAACATCAAGTAACTATTCCACTACAAGAACTACTTCTACCACAACAATATCATCTACATTTGCCAGTACCACATCTAATACTTCTGCCACAACATCAATTACCTCTTCAATCTCGTTTACCACTTCTTCAACTATAACATCAACCACTTCAACCACCACAAAATCAACAATGTCTACAACCGCTGCATCAACTCTTTCGACCACCACCACATCAACTACCTCTACCACCACCACATCAACTACATGTAGTACAACATCGACTGTCTCTGCAACCTCCACATCAGCTACCTCTCCCACCACCACATCTTCCTCTACTACCACAACATCAACTTCCTCTACCTCCACAATATCAGCTACATCTGCCACTACAACATCAAGTACTTCTCTCACCACAACAATTACCTCTACAACTTCATCTACCACTTCTTCAACCATAACATCAGCTACCTCGACCACCACGAAATTAAGTACCCCTACAACAACAAAATCAACTACGTCTAACACAACTCCAACTAACTCGGCCACCACAATATCAACTTCTTCGGCAACCTCACCATCAACAACCTCAACCACTAAAAAATCTACATCAGTTTCACCGACCACCAGAAAATCTACATCATCGTTCCCTACCACCACAAAATCTTCATCATCTAACCTGTCCACCAAAAAACCTTCGTCTACCCCGACCACCAAAAAATCTACATCTACTTCGACCACCAAAAAGTCTACATCCACCACCCCATCCACCAAAAAATCTACATCTACCTCGACCACCAAGAAATCTACATCATCTACATCGACCACCAAAAAATCTACATCAACTATCCCAACCACCAAGAAATCTACATCTACCCCTGCCACCAAAAAATCTACATCATCTATCCCGACCACCAAGAAATCTGCATCATCTACTTCAACCACCAAAAAATCTTCCTCTACCTCGACCACCACAAAATCTACAACTACCCTTACCACCAAAAAATCTACATCTTCTACCAAGACCACCAAAAAATCTACATCATTTACCTCGACCACCATAAAATCTACATCAACTACCCAGACCACCAAAAAATCTACATCATCTACTTTGTCCACGACAAAATCTACATCAACTACCTCGACCACCACAAAATCTACGTCAACTGCCTCTACCACCAAAACACCTTCCTCTACTATCAGCACATCTACTGCCACTGTAACATCTACAAAAACTTTCACCACAATATCAACTCTCTCTACCACCACCGCATCAACTTCTTCCACAACGTCAACTACTTCTATCAAATCAACTTCTTCCACCACATTATCAACTACCTCTACCACCACTCCATCAACTCCCTCTACCACCACTACTCCAACTACGTCTTCCACTATAACATCAAATACATCTACCACCACAAAAACTACCTCTACCACAACAACATCAACTTCTCCTATCAGCACATCTACTGCCACTATAACATCAACAGCTTCCTCCACACCATCAACTTCATCTACCTCCACAACATCAACTGCTTTTACCACAACATCAACTACCTATATCACCACAATATCAGTTTCCTCTTCCCCCGCAATATCAAGTTCCTCAACCATTGTAACATCTAGTACCTCAACGAGTGTAACATCAAGAACGTCTCCCTCATCATCAACTACCACTAGCACCACAGTATCAACTACCTCTCTCACTCTCACATCAAGTACTTCTCCTGCCACAACATCAATTACCTTTACAACCTCAACATCTACGACTTCTTCCACCATAACATCAGCTACCTCTTCCACCATAACATCATCCACCTTGACCACCACAAAATCAACTATCACTTCCACCACTACAACTACATCTCTCACTACATCATCTAAGTCTTCCTCTACTTCAACTATCTCTTCCACCACATTATCAACCATCTCATCAACTTCCTTTAGAACTACATCAGCTTCGTCTACTACCATAACATCAACAATCTCTACAACAACTTCATCAACTACCTTTCCCAACACTTCATCAACTACGTCTTCCATTACATCGTCAAGTACCTCTATCACCATATCGACTATATCTACTGTATCATCAACTACCTTTTCGAGTGAAACATCAATTACCTCTTCGATTACAACATCAACTTCTTCTACTACCACATCAACTACCTCGTCCTTCGTATCAACTACATCTCGCCCCAAATCAAGTACCTCGGCAACCACAAAAACAACTATCGCTTCAACTACAAATTCGACTATGTCTACCACCACACCGTCAACTATGTCGACGACATCAACACTAATTTCAACCATGTCACCCACCACTACATCAACTTCCCCTGTTATCAGCACATCTATTGCCACTATCTCATCAACCACCACACTATCAACTACGTCTCTCACTACACCATCAATTTCTTCTACCAACACAATATCAACTACTTTTACCACAACTTCATCAACTCTGTCTACCACCTCTACTTCAATTTCGTCTTCTGCTACAACATCAAGTACCTCTACCACCGCACCAACTACCTTTATTACCACAATATCAACTACCACTTCCATTAAAACATCGACTACCTCTTCAAGTTTAACATCAACTCCCTCTATCTTCATAACATCAAGTACCTCTTCTACAACAATATTAACTTCCTCTATCCCAACCACATCAACATCAACTACATCTATTAAAACATCGACTGTCTCTACCACCTTCATATCAACTACATCTCCCACCAGCACATCATCTTCCTCTACTACAACATCATCTACCTCTACCACCACAATATCAAGTACCTCTTCAACCACAACATCAACTACCTCTGCCACTGCCACATCAACTACGCTTATAACAACATCAACTATCTCTCCCACAACCACATCATCTTCCTCTACCACGATAACCCAAGAACTTTTTCCACAATAACACAATTTAACTATTCCACTACAAGAACTACTTCTCCCACAACAATATCATCACATTTCCCAGTCCCAAAATCTAATACTTTTTAAACAACATAAATTTTTACCTCTTCACCCCTCGTTTACCCAATTTTCTTAAAACTATAACATCAACCACTTCGACCCCCCAAAATCAAAAAAGTCAAACCACTCCCTGCATCAACCCCCTTTCGACCCCCCAACCCACATCAACTCCCCTCTAAAACCACCACCAAAATCAACTACATGTATACAACATCAAAGGGGCCCTCTGAAACCCTTTCCCACATAAACACCTCCCCCACCACCACATCTTCCCAACTACCACAACATCAATTTTCCTTTCCTTCCCCTCCACAATATCAGCAAACATCTCCCCACTAAAAACATCAAGTATTTTCTCCACCAAACAATTACCTCTAAAAATTCATCTACCATTTCCCTTAAAACCATAAAAACGGGGCCCCTCGACCACCACAAAATTTAAAGTACCCCTACAAAAAACAAAATCAACTAACGCCCTACCCCCACCCTCCAACTAACTGGGCCCAAACCACAAAAATCAACTTCTTCCAACCAACCTCACCATAAAACAACCTCAACCACTAAAAAATCTAAAATCTTTTTCACAGACCCCCCAGAAAATTTTACATCACCCGTCCCCTACCACCACAAAATCAAACATCATCTAACCTATCCCCAAAAAACCATGTCTCCCCCCGACCCCCAAAAAAATTTCTACTTTCACCCTTTTCAAACCCACCAGAAATCTACATCAAACACCCCACCCCCCAAAAAAAACCCTACATCTACCCCAAAACCACCAAAAAATTTAATCATCACCCGCTACAAAAAAATCTGCCTCAACCCCCAAAGAAACCCTACTCACCCTTCACGACCCCCCAAAAAAATCTACATTAATCCCAAAAACCACCAAAAAAATTCTACTTTTCATCTTTTCCCAAAACCCCCAAAAAAAACAAAACATCATCTACTCGACCACCAGAAAATCTACATCAACTTCCCCTACCACCAAAAAATCAAACACTCCCCTGGACCCCCCAAAAAAAACCTACATCGTTTTTCCCCCCGACCACCAAAAAACCTACATCATCTACCTCAACCATAAAATCTCCATAACTCCCCCAAACCAAAAGAAATCTAAAATTTTTACCCCGGGCCAAAAAAAAAAATTTCTACATCACTATCCCGACCACCAAGAAATAAACATCATCAACCCCAAACCCACCCAAAAAATTTTTCCTTTCTCCCCTCGACCACCAAAAAAACTACAACTACCCCCCGACCCCCAAAAGGAAATCTACTTTTTCTCCCAAAAAACCAAAAAAAAAATCTTAAAAATCATTTACCTTGACCACCAAAAAAAACTACATCAACTACCCAACCACCAAAAAATCTACATAAACCCTTCCTTGCCACGACAAAAATCTAAAATCAACTACCTCGACCACCAAAAAATCTACGTAAACCTGCCTCAAACCACCAAAACCCCTTTCCTCTACAACAGCACATCTACGGCCACTTAACATCTAAAAAAAACTTTAAACCAAAAATATAAAATCTCTCTACCACCACCGAAACAACTTCTTCACAACCCCAACTACTTCTATCAAATCAACTTCTTCCACCACTTTATCAACTCCCTTTTAACCCCCATCCATCAACCCGCAAAAAAACCACTATTTTTATCCCAACTACGTCTTCCACAATAAAATCAAATACATCTACCACCAAAAAAACAAACCTCTACCCCCAACAACCCCAACTTCCCCTATCAGCACATCTACTGCCACTTTTAACCCAACAAAAGTTTCCCCTCCACACAATAACTACATCTTCCTCCACACCTTCAACTTCATCTACCACCAAAACATCAATTTGTTTTTACCAAAACCCTCAACTACCTAAAAAACCACAATATCATTTCCTTTTTCCAGGACAATTTCAAAAATCCTCGTCAAACCTGAAACATCAAGCACCTTTTCCACTGAAACACATATACCCCCTACCACCGCAATAAACCAAATTCCCCAAACCAATTTTAACAACTATACCTCAACGAGTGTAACATCAAAAACAACTCCCTCGCATCAAAATACAACTACGCCACATAAAAACAACCCCTCTCATTTCACATCAAGTACTTCTCCTGCCACAACATCAATTAACCTTTAACAACCTCAAACATCTACGGCTTCTTCCACCACAACATCAGCTACCTCTGCCACCAAAACATCACCCTCCTTGACCACCACAAAATCAAACATATCACTCCCACCATTACAACTACATCTCGCACTAAATCATCTAAGTCTTTCCTCTACTTCAACTATCTCTCCCACCACATTATCAACGCATCACATGCAACTTCCTTTAGACAACATCATTTTTTCTACTACCAAACATCCAAACAAGCACTACAACAACTTCAATCAACTACCTTTCCCACCACTTCATCAACAAACGTCTCCATTACAATCGTCCCAAGTACCTCTATCACCATATCGACTATATCTACTGTATCATCAACTACCTTCCGGAGTGCAACATCGATTCAATTACCTCTTCAACACAACTACTTCTTCTACTACCACATCAACTACCTCATTCCATACGTATCAACTACATCTCGCCCCAAATCAACTACCTCGACAACCACAAAATCAACTATCCCTTCAACTATAAAAACGACTATGGCTACCACCAGAAAATCAACAGTCGACGACATCCAACACTAATTTCAACCATGTCACCCACCGACTACATCAACTTCCCCTAGTATCAGCACATTCTTTGCCACTATCCTCAACCAACCACACTATCACTACGTCTCTCACCACAACCATCAATTTTCTTCTAACCAACCGACGATATCAACTACTTTTACCACAACTGCATCAACTCTGTCCTACAACCTCTACTTCAATTTCGACTTCCTCTACAACATCAGTACCTCTACCACCACATTCCAACTACCTTGTATTACCACAATATCAACTACCTCTTCAACATCACAACATCAACTCCCTCTACCATCATAACATCATAACCTTTTCCCACCACAATATCAACTTCGCTCTATCCCAACCACTAAAAATTTTTTCCCCCAAACACCCAACTGCATCTATTAAAACATCGACCTGTCTCTACACACCCCAAATCAACTACATCTCCCACCCACCACAGTCACTTCCTCTACTACAATATCATCTACCTCTACTACCACAATATCAAGTACCCTCTTCGACGATAACAACAATACCTCTTTCCACTACATCATCTCCCTCCACCACCTCATTACAAACACCGTCTCCCACTACCACATTCAACTATTTACTGCCACCACAACATCCAACTACCTCTACCACCACAATATCAATAACCTCTTACACCACAACATCAACTACTCTAACCCCACAACGTCAATTACATCTTTTTAAAACGTCGACTATCTCGAATAACCCTCCTTATACCAACCACATCTACCACCAACACAACATCTTCTCTTACTACAACATCATCTACCTCTGCCACCGACAATATCCAGCACCGTCTTCGACAATAACCATCAGGTACCTCTTTAATACATCCATCACTCCCACTACACCTCATTATCAACTACTCCGCCACATCCACATCTACTACTTCTAGCCACACAATCATCAACTGCCTCTCCTGCATAATATCAAGTACCTCTTCAACCACAACATCAACTACCTCTGCCACTGCCACACCAACTACGCTTAAACAACAATCAACTATCTCTCCCACAACCACATCATCTTCCTCTACCACGATAATAACAAGAACTCTTCACAATAACATCAAGTAACTATTCCACTACAAGAACTACATTCTACCACAACAATATCATCTACATTTGCCAGTAACCACATCTAAAATTCTGCCACACATCAATTACCTCTTGCAATCTCGTTTACACTCACATTCTTCACTATAACCTCAACTCACGTCAACAACCACCACAAAATCAACAATGTCCTACAACCGCTGCATCAACTCTTTTCGTCCACCACCACATCAACTAACCTCTACCACCACCCAATCAAACTACATCTATTCAACATCGGAATCTCTCTGTGCAACCTCCACATCACTAACCTCTCCCACTGCCCCAACATCATTCTCTACTACGCACACATACAACTTCCTCTACCACCACAATATCAGCTACGTCTGTTCACACAACATTCAAGGTACTTCACCTCACCACACCAATTACATCTACAACTTCTATCTACCACTTCTACAACCATAACATCAGCTAAACCTCGACACCACGAAATTAAGTACCCCTACAACAACAAAATCAACTACGTCTAACATAACTCCAACTAACTCGGCACCCACAATTATCAACTTCTTCGGCAACCTCACCATCAACAAACTCAACCACTAAAAAATCTAACATCAGTTTCACAGACCACCAGATAATCTAATCATCGTCCCCTACCAACCACAAAATCTACACATCAAACCTGTACACCAAAAAACCTACGTCTACCCCGACCACCAAAAAATCTACATCATCAACGTGACCATCAAGAAATCTACACATCACCCCGACCAACCAAGAAATCTACACCATCTAGGTCGATCCACCACAAAATTTACATCAACTACCAGGACCACCAAAAAATCACATCATCTGCTCCAACCACGAAAAAATCTACATCATCTTCTTCAAAACCAAAAATCTAAATCAATTTTTCCCCTACCACCAAAAAATCTACATCTACCGCCGAATCACACATAAAATCTACATCATCGACCCGCTACCCACCACCAAAAAATCTACATGCGTCTTCCCCGACCACCAAAAAAATCCACATCATCTACTAAACCACTCACAAAAAATCTACATCCACTACCCCAACCACCGAGAAACCTACTTCTAACCCCCTGCCAACAAAATAATCCACATCATCTATCCCGACCACCAAGAAATCAACATCATCTAACCCCGACCACAAAAAAGTATTCCTCTACTACCCTCGACCACCACAAAATCATACAACTACCTGTCCACCAAAAATCTACATCTTCCTACCAAGACCACCAAAAAATCTACAACATGTTATTTACCTCGACCGACCACAAAATCTACATCAACTAACCCAACCACCAAGAATCTACATCATCTTTTCCTTGTCCACGACAAAATCTACAATCAACTCACCTAGGACCACCACAAATCTACGTCAACTGCCTCTACCACCAAACACCTTTCCTCTAATATGCAGCACATCTAACTCCACTTAACATTATACAAAAACTTTTTATTTTCACCACAATATCAACTCTCTCTACCACCACCGCATCAACTTCTTCCACAAAGTCAACTACTTCTAATAGGTAATCAACTTCTTCACCACATATCACTCTCTCTCTCTAACCAGCCCCGCATCAACTTCTTACCACAACCGTCACTTACATCTATCAAATCAACTTCTTCCACCACATGATCACTCCTCGTCTACCACCACACCGCAACAACTTCATCCACACGTCAACTACTTTCAATCAAATCAACTTCTTCCACCACATTATCAACTCTCTCTACCACCACCGCATCAACTTCTTCCACAACGTCAACTACTTCTATCAAATCAACTTCTTCCACCACATTATCAACTCTCTCTACCACCACCGCATCAACTTCTTCCACAACGTCAACTACATCTACAAATCAACTTTTCTTCCACCACATTATCAACTCTCTCTACCACCACCGCATTCCACTATCTTCCACAACGACAACTAACTTCTATCAAATCAACTTCTTCCACCACATTATCAACTCTCTCTACCACCACCGCATCAACTTCTTCCACAACGTCAACTACTTCTATCAAATCAACTTCTTCCACCACATTATCAACTCTCTCTACCACCACCGCATCAACTTCTTCCACAACGTCAACTACTTCTATCATATCAACTTCTCCAACCACATTATCAACTATCCTCTTACCACCACTCCCAGTCAACTTCATCTCTACCAACACTACTCCAACCTATTACGTCTTCCACTATAACATCAAATACATCTACCACAACAAAAACTACCTTATCTACCACTACACATCAACTTCTTCCTATCAGCACACCTTCTACTCCACTATAAACATCAACAGCTCCTCCACACTATCAACTACATCCTTCCTCCACACATCAACATCATCTACCACCAACAACATCAACGTTTTTACCACAACATCAACTACCTATATCACCATCAATATCAGTTTCCTCCTTCACAACAATATCAAGATCCTCGTCGACTCTAACATCAAGTACCTTCCCACTGAAACATCAATAACCTCTACCACCAGAATATCAGTTCCTCAACCATTGTAACATCTGTACCCTCAACGAGTGTAAACATCAAAGAACATCACCCTCATCATCAACTACCACTACGCCACAGTATCAACTACCCTCTCATTATCACATCAAGTACCTCTCCTGCCATACAACATCAATTACCTTTACTTTAACACGACCTCAACATCTACGCTTCTTCCACCATGTAACAATCAGCTAACTCTCTGCCACCATAACATCACCCGACCTTGACCACCACAAAAACAAACTATCACTTTCCACCATTACAACTACATCTCTCACTAAATCATCTAATCTTCCTCTACTTCGAACTATCGTCCTTTGCCACCACATTACAACCATCACATCAACTTACTTTAGAACTACATCAGTTTTTGGTTACTACCATAACAACAACAATCTCTACAGACAACTTTCATCAACTACCTTTCACACCACTTCATCAACTACGTCTTCCATTACATGGCCGTCAAGTACCTCTATCACCATAATCCACTATATCTACAGCATCATCAACTACCTACTGGAGTGCAAGTTCAATTACCTCTTCAACTACAATCAACTTTCTCTAACTACCACATCGAACTACCATCTTCCTTCGTATCAACCTACAACTCGCCCCGATAACACTACCTCAGTCTCTCTCTTATCCCACAAAATCAACTATCCCTTCAACTATAAAATCACTATGGCCTACCACCAGAACATCAACATTCACGACATCAACACTAATTGTCAACCACGTCACCCACCACTACATCAACTTCCCCTAGTATCAGCATTTCTAGTGCCACTATCTCATCAAACCACCACACTATCGAACTACATCTCTCACCACACAACCATCAATTTCTTCTACCACCACAATATCAACACTTTTACGCTTACAACTGCATCAACTCTTCTAATCCACCTCTACTTCAAATTCGTCTTTCTCTACGACATCAAGTACCTCTACCACCACATCAACTACCTTTATTACCACAATATTCACTACCTTCTTCCATTAAAACATCGACTACCCTACTTCAACTTTCAACATCATCTCCCTCTACTACATCATAACATCAAGTAACCTTTTCCACCACAATATCAACTTCCTCTACCCAACCACATTCAACACCAACTACATCTATTAAAACATCGACTGTCTCTACCACCAACCCATATCAACTACATCTCCCACCACCCACATCATCATCCTCTAACTACAATATCATCAAACCTCTACTCCACAATAACAAGTAACCGCTCTTCGACGATAACAACAAGAACCTCTTCCACTACATCATCTCCCTCCACCACCGTCATAACCAACTACCTCGCACTACCTCTTCAACTATTTCTGCCACCACAAACATCAACTACCTCTACACCCGACAAAATCAAGTTACCTCTTACACCACAAACATCAACTAAACCTCTAACCCCCCACCACATCAATTACATCTTTTAAACGTCGACTATGCTCTACCTCCTTAATACCAACCACATCTAACCACCACCACATCATCTTCCTCTACTACAACATCATCTACACTCTGTCTCCACCACAATATCAGCACCCTCTTCGACAATAACATCAGGTACCTTCTTTAATACATCATCAACTCCCACTACACCACCTCATTATCAAACTACCTCCGCCACCATCACATCAACTACTTCTGCACTACAACATCAACTGCCTCTAGCCAGCATAATATCAAGGACCTCTTCAACCACAACATCAACTACCTCTGCCACTTCCACATCAACTACGCTTAAAACAACATCAACTATCTCCTCCCACAACCACATCAACTACCTCTACTACCACGATAAAACAAAACTGTCTTCCCACAATAACATCAAGTAACTATATCCTCTACAAGAACTACTTCTACCACAACAATATCATCTACATTTGCCAGTTACCACATCTAATACTTCTGCACAACAATCAATTATTTACCTCTTCAATCTCGTTTACACACTTCTTCAACTATAACAACAACCACTTCAACCACCAGACAAAATCAACAATGTCTAACAACCGCTGCATCAACTCTTTCGACCACCACCACATCAACTAACTCTAGACCAACACCACATCAAGTTTTAACTACATCTATTACAACATCGACTCCTCTTTCTTCTCTGCAACCTCCACATCTGCTACCTCTCCCACAGCCACATCATTCGCTACTACCACATCATCAACTTCCTCTACCACCACAAATCAGCTACGTCTTGTCACTACAACTCAAGTACTTCTCTCAACCACAACAATTAACCTCTACAACTTCATCTACCACTTCTTCAAACCCCATAACATCACTACCTCACCACCACGAAATTAATACCCCCTGACAACAACAAAATCAACTACGTCTAAAATACACCAACTAACTCGGCACCACAATATCAACTTCTTCGGCAACCTCACCATCAACAACCTCAACCACTAAAAAATCTACAACACCTCAGTTTCACAGACCACCAGAAAATCTATGTCATCGTCCGCCTACCACCACAAAAATCTACAACATCTAACCTGTCCACCAAAAAACCTACGACGTCTACCCCGACCAACCACCAAAAATCTACATCATCTACTTCGACCACCAAATAGTTACATCGACCACCCGATCCACCAAAACATCTACATCTAACCCCTACCACCAAAAAACTACATCTACCACCCCCCTGATCACCAAAAAATCTACAACTACCTGGACCAACCAAAAAATCTACATCGACTTCCCCGACCACCAAAAAATCCACATCATTAACTTAAACCACCACAAAATCTACATTCTCAACTACCCAACCACCAAGAAACCTATTATCTAACCCCTGCCACCAAAAAATCCACATCATCATCCCCGACCACCAAGAAAATCAACATATCACCCCAACCAACCAAAAGTATTCCTCTATCCCTCGACCACCACAAAATCTACAACTACACATCCGGTCCACACATAAATCTACATCTTCTACCAAGACCCCAAAAATCTACATCATTTACCTCGACCACCACAAAATCTAACATCAACTACCTGAACCATCCACAAAATCTACGTCAACTGCCTCTACCACCAAAAACACCTTCCATCTACTATCAGCACATCTACTGCCAACTGCATCATCTACAAAAACTTTCCACGCACAATAATCAAATCTCTCTACCAACCACCGCAATCAACTTCTTCCACAACGTCAACTTACTTCTATCAAATCAACTTCTTCACCACATTATCAAATCTCTCTACCACCACCGCATCAACTTCTTCAGGGGATGGGCAACGATATTAACTACTTCTATCAAATCAACTTCTTCCACCACATTATTCAACTCTCTCTACCACCACTCGCATCAACTCTTCTTCCCACAACGTCAACTACTTGTATCAGAATCAACTTCTTTCCACCACATGATCATCTCTCCTACCACCACCGCATCAACTTCTTCTTCCACACGTCAACTACTTCTATCAAATCAACATCTTCCACCACATTATCAACTACCTCTACCACCACTTTCCATCAGCTCCCTCTACACCACTACTCCAACTACGTACTTCCACATAAACATCAAATACATCTACCACTGCCACAAAAAACTACCTTACACAACAACATCAACTTCTCCTATCAGCACATCTACTGCCACTATAACATCAAACAGCTTCCTCCAACACTATCAACTTTATCTACCACCACAACATCAACTGCTTTTACCAAATCAATACCTATATCACCACAATATCAGTATCTTCTTCCCACCACAATGTCAGATCCTCGTCGACTGAATACATCAAGTACCTTTCCCACTCAACATCATAATACCTCTACCATACCACCGCAATATCAAGTTCCTCAACCATTGTAACATCAAGTACCTCAACGATTGTAACATCATGAACAACTCCCTCGTCATTAACTTACCACCTAGCGCCACAGTATCAACTACCTCTCTCATTAATCACATCAAGTACTGTCACCTGCCACAACATCAATTACCTTTACAACCTCAACATCTACGGCTTCTTTCTTCCCACCATAACAGCAGCTACCATCTTCCACCATAACATCATCCACCTTGACCCCACAAATTCAACTATCACATTCCACCAATACAACTACATCTCTCACTACATCATCATATGTACTTCCTCAACTTCAACTATCTCTTCTCCACCACATTATCAACACACATCACCTTCCTTTATGAACTACATCAGCTTCGGTCCTACACCATAACAACAACAATCTCTACAACAACTTCTTCAACTACCTTTCCCACCACTTCATTAATTCTACGTCTTCCATTACATCGACAAGTACACTCTATCACGCAGATCGACTATATCCTACTGCAATCATCAACTACCTTCTGGAGTGGAACATCATTTACCTCTTCAACTACAACATCAACTTCTTCTACTACCTACAATCAACTACCCTCTTCCTTGTATCAACTACTTCTCGCCCCAAATCAACTACCTCGACAGCCACAAAATCCAACAATCCCTTCAAAGCTATAAAATCGAATGTCTACCACCAGAACATCAACTATTCGACGACATCAACACTAAATTCAACCATGTCACCCACAACTACATCAACTACCCAAGTAAAACAGCAACTTCTATTGCCACTATCTCATCAACCACCACAATATCACTACATCTCTCACCACACCACAATTTCCTCGACCACCGCAATATCAACTACTTTTACCACAACTGGCATCAACTCTTCTACCACCTCCTACTTCAATTTTTGGACTCTCTGCTACAACATCAGTACCTCACCACCGAGCATCAACTACCTTATTACCACAATATCCAACTACCTCTTCAACCTACAACATCACTCCCTCTACCATCCATAACAACAAGTATCCTTTTCCACCACAATATCAACTTCCTCTATCCCAACCACATCAACACACTACATCTATTAAAACATCGACTGTCTCTACCACCCCCATTCAACTACATCTCCCACATCCACCACATCATCTTTCCTCTACTACAATATCCATCTACCTCTAACTACCACCAATATCAATACCTCTCTCTCGACGATAACAACAAGTACCTCTTCCACTACATCATCTCCCTTCCACCACACTCATACCAACTAACCACTGCCACTACCACATCAACTATTTCTGCCACCAACAACGCTCAACTACCCTACCACCATAATATCAAGTACCGCTTACACCACAATAACAACTACCTCTACCCCCACCAACATCAATTACATCTGTTTAAAACGTCGACTATCCTCTACCACCCTAATACCAACCACATCTACCACACCACCTCAATCTTCCTCTAAACACAACATCATCTACCACGCCACCACAATTATCAAGCACCCATCTTCGACAATAACATCAGGTACCTCTTAACTACAACAACACCCACTACACCGTCATTATCAACTACCTACTACCTCCGCCACCAACACATCAACTACTTCTGCCACTACAACATCAACTGCCTCTCCAGCATAATATCAAGTAAACCACTTCAACCACAACATCAACTACCTCTGCCACGCCACATCAACTACGCTTATAACAACAACAACTATCTCTCACCACAACCGACATCATCTTCCTCTACCAGCGATGCAGGCTAACAAGAACTCTTCTTTCTTCACAATAACATCAAGTAACTATCCACTACAAGAACTACTTCTAACCACAACAATATCCATCTTACATATTGCCAGTACCACATCTAATACTTCTGCCACACATCCAATTAACCTCTTCCAATCTGTTTAAGCGCACTTCTTCAACTAACCATCAACCACTTCAACGACCAGCAAAAATCAACAATGTCTACAACCGCTGCATCAACCTTCGAACACCACCACATCAACTACCTCTACCACCACCACATCAACTACATCTAATACAACATCGACTCTCTCTCAACCTCCACATCTGCTACCTCTCCCACTGCCACATCAATCTCTACTACCACACATGCAACTTCCTCCTCTACCACCACAATATCAGTCTACGTCTGTCCACTACACATCAAGTACCTTCTCTCACCACAACAAATACATCACAACTTCATCTACCACTTCTTCAACCAAAACATCAGTACCTCGACCCCGACCACGAAATAAGTACCGCTCACAACAAAATCAACAACTCTAAAATAACTCCAACTAACTCGGCCACCACAATTATCAACTTCTATCGGCAACCTCACCATCAACAACCTCAACCACTAAAAAATCGTAACAACCATCTACCCTTGTCCACGACAAAATCTACATCAACTACCCTGGAGTAACCACCACAAAAATCTACGTCAACTGCCTCTACCACCAAAAACACCTTCCTCTACACAGCACTTCTACTGCCCACTGTAACATCTACAAAACATTCACCACAATATCAGACTCTCTCTAACACCACCGCCTCAACTTCTTCCACAACGTCAACTAACTTCTATCAAATCAACTTTCTTTCCACCACAATAACAACTCTCTCTAGCCACCAACCCGCATCAACTTCTTCCACAACGTCAACTACCATCTAACAAAACAACTTCTTACACCACATTATCAACTCTCTCTACCACCACGCGCATCAACTCTTCCACAACCGTCAACTACTTCTAATCAAATCAAACTTCTTCACCACATTATCAACTCTCTCGTACTCTCTCTACCACCACCGCATCAACTTCTTCCACAACGTCCAACTACTTCTATCAAATCAACTTCTTCCACACATTATCACCCTCTACCACCACCGCATCACCTTCTTCCACAACGGCAACTACTTCAATTCAATCAACTTCTTCCACCACATTATCCAACTCTCTCTAACCACCACCGCATCAACTCTTTCCACAACGTCAACTACTGTTTTCTATCAAATCAACTTCTTCCACCACATTTCAACTCTCTCTACCACCAAACCGCAACAACTTCACCACAACGTCCAACTACTTCTATCAAATCAATCATCTTCCACCACATTATCAATCTCTTCTCTACCACCACCATCGCATCAACTTCATTCCAACATACGTCCAACTACTTTATCAAATCAACTTCTTCCACCACATTAAACCAACTACCTCTACTTACCACACTCCATCAACTCCCACTTACCACCACTACCCAACTACGTCTTCCACTATAACATCAAATAACATCTAGCCACCGACAAAAACTACCTCTACCACAACAACACAACTTCTCCTATCAGCACATCTACTGGCCACTAATAACATCAACAGCTTCCTTCCACACTATCAACTTCATCTACCACCCACAACAACAACTGCTTTAATCCACATCAACTACCTATAACACCACAATAATCAGTTTCTTCTTCCACCACAATATCAAATATCCCGTCGACTGTAACATCAAGTAACCTTTTCCCACTTCAACATCATATACCTCTATCCACACCGCAATATCATGTTCCTCAACCATTGTAACATCTATGTACCTCAACGATGTACATCAGAAATCTCCCTCGTCTTTACTACCACTAGCGGCCACAGTATCAACTACCTCTCTCATTATCACATCAAGTACTTCTCCTGCCACAACATCCAAGTTACCTTTACAAACCTCAACATCTACGGCTTCTTCCACCATAACATCAGCTACCTCTTCACCATAACATCATCCACCTTGACCACCACAAAAATCAACTATCACTTCCCACCATTACAACTACATCTCTCACTAAATCATCTTAAGTCTCCTCTACTTCAACTATCTCTTCCACCACATTATCAAACCATCACATCAACTTCCTTGAACAAAATCAGCTTCGTCTACTACCATAACATCAACAATCTCTACAACACTTCATCAACTACCTTTCCCACCACTTCATTCAACTACGCTTCCATTACATCGTCAGTACCCTCTATCACACCATATAGACTATATCTACTGCATCGAACAACTACCTTCTGGAGTGGAACTCATTACCATCGCTCTTCAACTACAACAATCAACTTCTTCTACTACCACATCAACTACCTCTCCTTTGTACAACTACATCTCCCCCAACTCACCTACCTCGAAAGCCACAAAATCATCTATCCTTCAACAATAAAATTCGACTATGTCTACCACCAGACATCAACTATGTCGACGACCACAACACTAATATCAACCAATGTCACCCACACACATCAACTTCCCCTAGTATCAGCACATCTAATTGCCACTATCTCATCAACAACCACACTATCAACTACATCTCTCACCACACAATCAATTCCTCTACCACCACAGTATCAACTACTTTTATCCCAACTGGATCAACTCTGTCCTACCACCTCTACTTCAATTTTGACTTATGCTACAACATCAAGTACTCTACCACCACATCAACTACCTTTTTTCCACAAACCAAACAACTACATCTTCCCATTATAAAACATCGACTACCTCTTAACTTCAACATACAACTCCCTCTACCATCATAATTACCTTTCCCCCCCTCATTAACACATCAAGTACTTCTCCTGCCACCTACATCAATTACCTTTACAACCTCAACATCCTACGGCTTCTTCCACCATAACATCAGCTACATCTTCCACTATAACATCATCCACCTTGACCACTCAACAAAATCAACTATCACTTCCACCATTACAACTACATCTCTCACCTACATCATCTAAGTCTTTCCTCTACTTCAACTAATCTTTTCCACCAACATATTCAACCATTCACATCAACTTCCTTTAAGAACTACATCAGTTTCGTCTACTACCATAACATCAACAATCTGCTACAACAACTTCCTCAACTACCTTTCCCACCACTTCAACAAGCTACATGGTTACCATTACAATCGTCAAGTACCCCTCCAATCACCGATATCCACTAATAACAACTGCATCATCAACTACCTTCTCGAGTGAGACATCAATTATCTCTTCAACTACAACCTCAACATCTACGAATCTACTACCACATCACCTACCATCTTCCTATCGTATCAACTACATCTCGCCCGCCAAAATCAACTACCGCTACACCACAAAATCAACTATCCCTTCTAACAATAATAATCGACTATGTCTACCACCAGAACATCAAGCTATGTCGACGACATCAACAACTAATTTCAACCATGTCACCCACCACTACATCAACTTCCCTAGTATCAGCACATCTATTGTGCCACTACTCCCCCATCAACCACCACACTATCAACTACATCTCTCACCACATCATACCATCATCAATTTCGCTCTACCTCTACACCTACAATATCAACTACTTTACCACAACCTTCAATCAACTCTGTCTACCACCTCTTACTTCAATTTTGAGTTCTGCTACAAACATCAGAACCTCACAACCACATCAACTACCTTTATTACCACAATATCAACTACCTCTTTCAACTTCACATCAACTCCCTTCTACCATCATAACATCAAAGTACCTTTTCCAACCACAATATTCAACTTCCCCTAATCCCAACGCCATCAACACCTAACTACATCTATTAAAACATATCGACGTCTCTACCACCCCCATATCAACTACATCTCCCACCACCACATCATCTTCCTCTACTACAATATCATCTGACCTCTACTACCACAATATCAAGTACCTTCTCGGACGATAACACAAGTACCTCTTGTCCACTACATCATCTCCCTCTCACCACCTGAATTCCGAACTACCTCTGGCCACTACCAACTTCAAATTTCCTGCCACCTACAACAATCAAACCTACCTCTACACCAAATAATCAAGTACCTCTTACACCACAATATCACTACGCTCTAGCCCCCACCACATCATAACATCTGTTTAAAACTCGACTATCTCTACCACCTGTAAACCAACGCACATCTATACCACCACCACATTCCATCTTCCATCTCTACTACAACATCATCTACCTCGTGCCACCACAATATCCCAAGCACCTCTTCGACATAACATCAGGTACCTCTTATAACTACATCAACAACTCCCACTACCACCCTCATTATCCCAACTACCCTCCGCCACCAATCACATCAAATACTTCTACCCACTAACATCAACTGCTCTACCACATAATATCAAGTACCCTTCAACCACAATATCATCTACCTCTGCCACTGCCACATCAACTACGCTTATAACAAACATCAACCTAACCTCTCCCACAACTCACATTCATCTTCCTCTACCACGATAATAACAAGAACTGCTTCCACAATAACATCAAGTAACTAACTATTACCTCTACAAGAACATACTTCTATCGACCACAACAATATCACATCTACATTTGCCATACCACATCTAATACTTCTGAGCCACAACTCAATTACCCTTCAATCTCGTTTTACCACTTCTTCAACTATAACATCAACCACATCAACCACAACAAAATCAACAATGACTACAACCCCTGCATCAACTCTTTCGACCACCACCACATCAACTACCTCTACCACACCACCAACAACATTCAACTACAATCTAGTTACAACATCGACTCTCTCTCTGCAACCTCCACATCGGCTACCTCTCCCCACCGCCACATCAGCACCAAAAATCTACATCTTCTAATCTACAAGACCACCAAAAAATTCTACAGTCATTTACCTCGACCACCACAAAATCTACATCAACTACCCAGAACCACCCCCAAAAATCTACATCAATCTTCTGTCCAAACGACAAAATCTAAATCAACTCAACTACCTGACCCACCACAAATCTACGGTCAACTGCCTCTACCACCAAAACACCTTCCTCTACTATCAGCACATCTACTGCCACTGTAACATCTACAAAAACCTTCACCACAATATCAACTCTCTCTACCACCACCGCATCAACTTCTTCCACAACGTCAACTACTTCTATCAAATCAACTTCTTCCACCACATTATCAACTCTCTCTACCACCACCGCATCAACTTCTTCCACAACGTCAACTACTTCTATCAAATCAACTTCTTCCACCACATTATCAACTCTCTCTACCACCACCGCATCAACTTCTTCCACAACGTCAACTACTTATAATCAAATTAACTACTTCCAAACATTATCAACTATCTCTACCACCGACCCGAATCAACTTCTTCCACAACGTCAACTACTTCTAGCAATCAACTCTTCCCCACATTATCTACTCTCTCTACCACCACCGCATCAACTCTCCACAACGCAACTACTTCTATCAAAATCTACTTCTTCCACCACAGTATCAACTCTCTCCTAAACCACCACCGCATCAACTTCTTTTCCACAAACGTCAACTACTTCTATCAAAATTCAACTTCTTCCACCACATTATCAACTCTCTCTACCACCACCGCATCAACTTCTTCCACAACGTCAACTACTTCTATCAAATCAACTTCTTCCACCACATTATCAACTCTCTCTAACCACCACCACCACCGCATCAACTTTCTAACTTCTTCACACGTCAACTACTGATCTATCAATTCAACTTCTTCCAACCACTTTATCACTCTCTACTACCCACCACCGCATCAACTTCTTCCAACAACGTCAACACTTACTTCTATCAAAATCAACCTTCTTCCGCTCACATTAACAACTACCACTACCACCACTCCTCCGGAGCGCCGCCCCCCCCCCTTTTGGTCCCCCCCCCCCCACCCCCCCCTGTCTTCGCCATCAACTCCCCTCTACACCACAACTCCAACTTCGTCCTTCCACAAACATCAAATACATCTACCACAACAAAAACTACCTCTACCACAACAACAATCAACTTCTCCTATCAGCACATCTACTGCCACTATAACATCAACAACTTCCTCCACACTATCAACTAACATCTTCTCTCCACAGCATCAAACTTCATCATACCACCACAACATCAACTGTTTTTACCACAACATCACTACCTATATCACCACAATATCAGTTTCCTCTTCCACGACAATTTCAAGATCCTCGTCGACTCTAACATCAAGTACCTTTCCACTGAAACATCATATACCTCTACCCACCCCAATATCAAGTTCTCAACCATTGTAACATCTAGTAACCTCAACGATGCGTAACAATCAAGAACATCTCCCTCATCATACAAACTACCACTAGCGCCACAGTAATCAACTACCTCTCTCATTACACATCAAGTACCTCTCCTGCCACAACATCAATTAACCTTTAACAACCTCAAACATCTACGGCTTCTTCCACCACAACATCAGCTACCTCTGCCACCAAAACATCACCCTCCTTGACCACCACAAAATCAAACATATCACTCCCACCATTACAACTACATCTCGCACTAAATCATCTAAGTCTTTCCTCTACTTCAACTATCTCTCCCACCACATTATCAACGCATCACATGCAACTTCCTTTAGACAACATCATTTTTTCTACTACCAAACATCCAAACAAGCACTACAACAACTTCAATCAACTACCTTTCCCACCACTTCATCAACAAACGTCTCCATTACAATCGTCCCAAGTACCTCTATCACCATATCGACTATATCTACTGTATCATCAACTACCTTCCGGAGTGCAACATCGATTCAATTACCTCTTCAACACAACTACTTCTTCTACTACCACATCAACTACCTCATTCCATACGTATCAACTACATCTCGCCCCAAATCAACTACCTCGACAACCACAAAATCAACTATCCCTTCAACTATAAAAACGACTATGGCTACCACCAGAAAATCAACAGTCGACGACATCCAACACTAATTTCAACCATGTCACCCACCGACTACATCAACTTCCCCTAGTATCAGCACATTCTTTGCCACTATCCTCAACCAACCACACTATCACTACGTCTCTCACCACAACCATCAATTTTCTTCTAACCAACCGACGATATCAACTACTTTTACCACAACTGCATCAACTCTGTCCTACAACCTCTACTTCAATTTCGACTTCCTCTACAACATCAGTACCTCTACCACCACATTCCAACTACCTTGTATTACCACAATATCAACTACCTCTTCAACATCACAACATCAACTCCCTCTACCATCATAACATCATAACCTTTTCCCACCACAATATCAACTTCGCTCTATCCCAACCACTAAAAATTTTTTCCCCCAAACACCCAACTGCATCTATTAAAACATCGACCTGTCTCTACACACCCCAAATCAACTACATCTCCCACCCACCACAGTCACTTCCTCTACTACAATATCATCTACCTCTACTACCACAATATCAAGTACCCTCTTCGACGATAACAACAATACCTCTTTCCACTACATCATCTCCCTCCACCACCTCATTACAAACACCGTCTCCCACTACCACATTCAACTATTTACTGCCACCACAACATCCAACTACCTCTACCACCACAATATCAATAACCTCTTACACCACAACATCAACTACTCTAACCCCACAACGTCAATTACATCTTTTTAAAACGTCGACTATCTCGAATAACCCTCCTTATACCAACCACATCTACCACCAACACAACATCTTCTCTTACTACAACATCATCTACCTCTGCCACCGACAATATCCAGCACCGTCTTCGACAATAACCATCAGGTACCTCTTTAATACATCCATCACTCCCACTACACCTCATTATCAACTACTCCGCCACATCCACATCTACTACTTCTAGCCACACAATCATCAACTGCCTCTCCTGCATAATATCAAGTACCTCTTCAACCACAACATCAACTACCTCTGCCACTGCCACACCAACTACGCTTAAACAACAATCAACTATCTCTCCCACAACCACATCATCTTCCTCTACCACGATAATAACAAGAACTCTTCACAATAACATCAAGTAACTATTCCACTACAAGAACTACATTCTACCACAACAATATCATCTACATTTGCCAGTAACCACATCTAAAATTCTGCCACACATCAATTACCTCTTGCAATCTCGTTTACACTCACATTCTTCACTATAACCTCAACTCACGTCAACAACCACCACAAAATCAACAATGTCCTACAACCGCTGCATCAACTCTTTTCGTCCACCACCACATCAACTAACCTCTACCACCACCCAATCAAACTACATCTATTCAACATCGGAATCTCTCTGTGCAACCTCCACATCACTAACCTCTCCCACTGCCCCAACATCATTCTCTACTACGCACACATACAACTTCCTCTACCACCACAATATCAGCTACGTCTGTTCACACAACATTCAAGGTACTTCACCTCACCACACCAATTACATCTACAACTTCTATCTACCACTTCTACAACCATAACATCAGCTAAACCTCGACACCACGAAATTAAGTACCCCTACAACAACAAAATCAACTACGTCTAACATAACTCCAACTAACTCGGCACCCACAATTATCAACTTCTTCGGCAACCTCACCATCAACAAACTCAACCACTAAAAAATCTAACATCAGTTTCACAGACCACCAGATAATCTAATCATCGTCCCCTACCAACCACAAAATCTACACATCAAACCTGTACACCAAAAAACCTACGTCTACCCCGACCACCAAAAAATCTACATCATCAACGTGACCATCAAGAAATCTACACATCACCCCGACCAACCAAGAAATCTACACCATCTAGGTCGATCCACCACAAAATTTACATCAACTACCAGGACCACCAAAAAATCACATCATCTGCTCCAACCACGAAAAAATCTACATCATCTTCTTCAAAACCAAAAATCTAAATCAATTTTTCCCCTACCACCAAAAAATCTACATCTACCGCCGAATCACACATAAAATCTACATCATCGACCCGCTACCCACCACCAAAAAATCTACATGCGTCTTCCCCGACCACCAAAAAAATCCACATCATCTACTAAACCACTCACAAAAAATCTACATCCACTACCCCAACCACCGAGAAACCTACTTCTAACCCCCTGCCAACAAAATAATCCACATCATCTATCCCGACCACCAAGAAATCAACATCATCTAACCCCGACCACAAAAAAGTATTCCTCTACTACCCTCGACCACCACAAAATCATACAACTACCTGTCCACCAAAAATCTACATCTTCCTACCAAGACCACCAAAAAATCTACAACATGTTATTTACCTCGACCGACCACAAAATCTACATCAACTAACCCAACCACCAAGAATCTACATCATCTTTTCCTTGTCCACGACAAAATCTACAATCAACTCACCTAGGACCACCACAAATCTACGTCAACTGCCTCTACCACCAAACACCTTTCCTCTAATATGCAGCACATCTAACTCCACTTAACATTATACAAAAACTTTTTATTTTCACCACAATATCAACTCTCTCTACCACCACCGCATCAACTTCTTCCACAAAGTCAACTACTTCTAATAGGTAATCAACTTCTTCACCACATATCACTCTCTCTCTCTAACCAGCCC
>NC_069407.1:51617516-51728732 GCF_026875155.1 Cherax quadricarinatus | reverse complement strand
TTTTCTAGTTTTTGTGGTGGTCGAGGTAGAGGAAGTTTTTTTGGTGGTTGGGTGTGTTTGGGATTTTTTGGTGGTCGGGATAGAGATGTAGATTTTTTGGTGGCAGGGGTAGAGTAGATTTCTTGGTGGTTGGGGTAGTTGATGTAGTTTTTATGGTTGGGTGATGATGTGGGTTTTTTGGTGGTGGGGAAACGTGTAGATTTTTTGGGGCCCGGGTAATGTGTAGATTTTTTGGTGTTGGTAGATGTAGTTTTTTTGGTGGTCCGGTAGATGATGTAGATTTTGTGGTGGTCGGGTAGACGATGTGATTTCTTGGTGGTCGGGAAGATGATGAGTTTCTTGGTGGTCGGGGAAGATGATGTAGTTTTTTTGGGAGGGGGGTAGATTGATTTTTTGGTGGTTTGGGTTTGGTCGAGGTGCATTTGGGGTTCGAAGTACTGATGTAGTTTTTGGTGGTCGGGGGGGTAGACGTGGGTTTTTTTTGGTGGACATTTAGATGATGTAGATTTTGTGGTGGTGGGGAACGATGATGTGTTTTTGGTGGTCGGTGAAAACGTTGTAGATTTTTTAGGGGTTTGAGGTTTTGATGGTGAGGTTCCCAAAAAAAAGTTGATTGTGGTGGGGCCGAGTTAGTTGGAGTTGTGTTAGAGTAGGGATTTTTTTGTTGTAGGGGTACTTAATTTCGTGGGGGTCGAGGAGTGTTTTAGGGTTTTGAAGAAGTGGTAGAGAAGTTGTAGAGGTAATTGTTGTGGGAGGAAGTATTGTGTTGAGTGGAGACGTAGTGATATTTTGGTGGAGAGGAAAGTTGTGATGTGGTAGTGAGGAAAAAAGGGTGGTGGGAGAGGTTTGCTGATGTGGAGGTTTCAGAGACAAAACGATGTTGTAAAAAGATTAGTTGATTTGGTGGTGGTAAGGTAGTTGTTGTGGGGTGGTCGAAAGAGTTGATGCAGCGGGGGGTAGACATTATTAATTTTTGGTGGGTTTAAAATGGTTGAGTTATGTTGAAAAAGTGGTAAAACCCAGTTTAAGAGGTAATTTAGTTGTGGCGAAGTATTAGATTGGTATGGCAAAGTGATGATTTGTTTTTGGTGAAGTTTTGTTCTTGTAGTGGAATAGTTTTTGAGTTTTGTGAAGAAGTTTTGTTATTATCGTGGTAGAGGAAAATGATTTGGTTGGGGAGGGGAAGTTGATGTTGTTATAAACGTGTTTTGTGGCGGGCAGAGGTAGTTTTGTTGTAGTTTTAAAAGGTACTTAATATTATCATGGTAGATGCAGTGATGTGGTGGGGGGGCGGAGGTAGTTGTAAAGAGGTGGTTTTGAGGGAGGATGATGCAGTTGAAGGGTATTTTATGTTTTGTAGAAGAGGACTTGATATTGTGGAGGTAGGGTAGTGTGTTGTAGAAAGAAGAAGTGATGTGGTGGTGGTAGAGGGGGTTTGGTATAAGGTGGGTAGAATAGTCGAGTTTTAAACAGAGTAATTGAGTGATGGGGGTAGGGGGTCGTTGTTTATTGGGGTGTAAGGGTAATTGATATTTTTTGGGGCGGGTAGTTGATGTTGGGTGGCAGAAGTAGTTGATGGAGAGGCAGAAGTGTTGATAATGGGTGGTGGAGGGAGATGTGTAGTGGAAGAGGTATTGTTGTTACGTCGAAGAGGTATTGATATTGGTAGTAGAGGTAGATGTATTGTAGTAGGGGGTGATGTGGTGGTGGGAGATGTAGTTGTTTTGAAGGTGGTAGAGACAGTCGTGTTTTTTAAAAGATGTAGTTTTGTTGATGTGGTTTTGGGTAGAGGAAGTTGTATTGTGGTGGAAAAGGTATTGATTTTATGATGGTAAAAAGGGAAAATTTTGTTTTAAGTTGAAGAGGTAGCGATGTTTTAAAGGAAGAGGTAGTTTATATTGTGGTAAAAAGGTTAGTTGGGTTTTGGGGGTTTTGGGGGAGAGGTCTTGATGTTGTAGCGAAGGACGAAATTGAAGTGGGGGGGTAGAAAGATTTGATGCAGTTGGGGTTTAAAAGTAGTTGATTTGTGGTGGTGAAGAAATTGATGGTGTGGTGAGAGAGGGTAGTTGATAGTGTGGTGGTTGATGGACGTGGCAATAGATGTGTGATAGGGGGGGAAAAGTTGATGTAGTGGTTGGTGAATGGTTAAATTTTTAGTGTTGATGTCGCGACTAGTTGATTTTCTGGTGGTGGTAGACTAGCGATTTTTAGTTAAGGGGGGATAGTTGATTTGTGGTTGTCGCAGTAGTTGATTGGGGCGAGTTGTAGATGATACGAAGGAAGAGGTAGTTGATGTTGTAGTTGAAGAGATAATTGATGTTCCACTGAGAAGGTATTTGATGATGCGTAATATTTGGTATGGTGATAGGGTATTTGACGTGAAAGGGAAAGACGTTTTGATAAAGTGGTGGGAAAGGTTTGTGATGAGTTATTGAGAGATTGTTGAGTTATGGTAGTAGACGAAACTGAGTAGTTCTAAAGGAAATTGATGTGATGGTTGTTAATGGGGGGAAGAGATTGTTGAAGTAGAAGAAGACTTAGATGATGTAGTGGAGATGTAGTTGTAATGGTGGAAGTGATAGTTGATTTTTTGGTGGTCAAGGTGATGATTTATGGTGGAAGAGGTTTGCTGATGTTATGGGGGAAGAAGCCCTTTGATGTTTAGGTTGTAAAAAGGGAATTTATGTGATAAGAGGAGGTAGTTATACGTTCCCCCAGTGGTAGTTTATGACGAAGGAGATGTTTTGATGTTTCCTCGTTGAGGTTTTAGATGTTACAATGGTTGAGGTACTAGATGTTTTATGGTTTAGGAATTGAATTCGGTGGTGAGGTATATGATGTTTCAGTGGAAAAAGGACTTGTGTTACAGTCGACGAGGATCTTGAAATTGTCCCGGAAGGGAAAATGTATTGTGGTGATATAGGTAGTTGTGTTGTGGGTTAAAAAACATTTTATGTGGTGGTGATGAAAGGTGCTGGAGGAAGATGGGGTTTATAGTGTGGGGAAGCTGTTTATGTAAGTGGCAGTAATGTCTTTAGGAGAAGTTGTGTTGTTGTGGTAGGGTAGTTTTTGTGGTGGTGATGTATTTTATGTTATAGTGGAAGACGTAGTTGGAGTAAGGTGGTAAAGGGAGTTGATGAGGGGGGGTAGAGGGAGTTGATAATGGGTGGAAGAAGTTGATTTTATAGAAGTAGTTGACGTTGTGGAAAAAGTTGTGGGTGGTGGTAAAGGGGAGGTTTTATTTTTGGGTGAAAAATTTTTGTAGACGTTTTCGTGGGGTGATGTGCGATAGTAGAGGAAGGTGTTTTTGGGGGTAGAGGCAGTTGACGTAGAATTTTTTGGTGATCGAGGTAGTTGATGTGATTTTGTGGTGGTCAGGTAAAAGATGTGAATTTTCGTGGCAAAGGAGGATGTGATTTTTTTTGGGGGTTGGGTAGTTGATGTGATTTTGTGGTGGTCGAGGTAAATGATGTAATTTTTTTGGGGGTCTTGGAAGATGAGATTTTTTTTTTGGGGGGGGGTAGTTGTATATTGGTGGTGGTTGAGGTAGGGAAGTGATTTTTTTGGGGGTCGGGTAAAAAGATGTAGTTTTTTTGGGGATTGGGGTAGTTGAAATAGTTTTTTTGGGGGGGTGAGGTGATGATGTGGTTTTTTTGGTGGTCGGGGGAAGCAAAATAGATTTTTTTTGGGGGTCTGGGTAGAAGATGTGATTTTTGGTGATCGGGGTTGGATGTAGATTTTTTTGGTGGGGGGAAATTGATGTAGGTCTGGGGGTTTGAAGTAGATGATGTAGATTTTTTTGGGGGATGGAACAGATGTAGATTTTTTGGTGGTCCTGGTAGTTGATGTAGATTTTGTGGTGGTCGAGGTAGACGATGTAGATTTCTTGGTGGTCGAGGTAGATGATGTAGTTTTTTTGGGTGGACGGGGTGGGATGATGTAGATTTTTTGGTGGTGGGGTAGAATGTAGATTTTTTGGTGGATAGGGTGGTCGATGTAGACTTTTTGGTGGTCGAAGTAGATGATGTAGATTTTTTGGTGGTCGGGGTAGACGTAGGTTTTTTGGTGGACAGGTTAGATGATGTAGATTTTGTGGTGGTAGGGGACGATGATGTAGATTTTCTGGTCGTTGGTTGAAAATGATATTGTGGTGGTAGAGGAAGTTGATGTTGTGGTAGTAGAGGAAAGATGTGGTGGTGGGAGGGGTTAGTGATGTGGAGGTTGCAGAGACAGTCGATGTTGTAATAGATGTAGTTGATGTGGGGGTGGTAGAATTAGTTGATGTGGTGGTGGTCGAGAGAGTTGATGCAGCGGTGGTAGACATTGTTGTTTTTTTTGGTGGTCGAAGTGGTTGATGTTATAGTTGGGAAGAAAGTGGTTTGACGAGATTGAAGAGGTAACTGATGTTGTGGCAGAAGTTTTTAGATGTGGTACTGGCAAATGTAGATGATATTGTTGTGGTAGAGGGAGTTCTTGTAGTGGAATAGTTACTTGATGTTATTGTGGAAGAAGTTCTTGTTATTATCGTGGTTTGAGGAAAATGATGTGGTTGTGGAGAGATTGTTGATGTTGTTAATAAGCGTAGTTTATGTTGGGAGTGGCCCGGGGGTAGTTGATATTGTGGTTGTAGAGGTACTTGATATTATGCTGGTAGAGGTAGTTGATGTTGTGGTGGCAGAAATAGTTGAAGTGGTAGTGGCAGAGGTAGTTGGTAATGAGGTGGTGGGAGGGAGAAGATGTAGTGGAAGAGGTACTTGTTGTTATCGTCGAAGAGGGTACTTGATATTGTGGTAGTAGAGGTAGATGATGTTGTAGTAGAGGAAGATGATGTGGTGTTGGGAGTGTAGTTGATATGGAGGTGGTAGAGACAGTCGATGTTTTAATAGATGTAGTTTGATGTTGATGTGGTTTTGGATAGGGAAGTTAATATTGTGGTGGAAGAGGTACTTGATGTTATTGGTAGATGGGTTGATGTTGAAGTTGAAGAGGTAGTCGATGTCTTAATGGAAGAGGTAGTTGATATTGTGGTAATAAAGGTAGTTGGTGTTGGTGGTAGAGGTACTTGATGTTGTAGCAGAAGACGAAATTGAAGTAGACGTGGTAGACAGAGTTGATGCAGTTGTGGTAAAGTAGTTGATATTGGGGGGTAGAAAAATTGATGGTGTGGTGAGGACGTAGTTGATAATGTGGTGGTTGATGAGATAGTGGCAATAGATGTGCTGATAGGAGGGGAAGTTGATGTAGTAGTGGGTGACATGGTTGAAAATTTAAAGTTGATGTCGTCGACATACTTGATGGTCTGGTGGTAGACATAGTCGATTTTGTAGTTGAAGGGATAGTTGATTTTCTGGTTGTCGAGGTAGTTGATTTGGGGCGAGATGTAGTTTATACGAAGGAAAAGGTAATTGTGTGGTAGTAGAAGAAGTTGATGTTGTAGTTGAAGAGGTAATTGATGTTCCACTCGAAAAGGTAGTTGATGATTCAGTAGATATAGTCGATATGGTGATAGAGGTGCTTGACGATGTAATGGAAGACGTGTTGATGAAGTGGTGGGAAAGGTAGTTGATGAAGTTGTTGTAGAGATTGTTGATGTTATGGTAGTAGACGAAACTGATGTAGTTCTAAAGGAAGTTGATGTGATGGTTGATAATGTGGTGGAAGAGATAGTTGAAGTAGAGGAAGACTTTGATGTAGTGAGAGATGTAGTTGTAATGGTGGAAGTGATAGTTGATTTTGTGGTGGTCAAGGTGGATGATGTTATGGTGGAAGAGGTAGCTGATGTTATGGTGGAAGAAGCCGTAGATGTTGAGGTTGTAAAGGTAATTGATGTTGTGGCAGGAGAGGTACTTGATGTGATAATGAGAGAGGTAGTTGAAGTAGAGGAAGAGGTAGATGATATTGTGGTGATATAGGTAGTTGATGTTGTGGTAAAAGCAGTTGATGTTTTGGTAGTAGATGAAGTTGATGCTATGAAGGAAGATGTAGTTGATAGTGTGGAGGAAGCTGTTGATGTTGTAGTGGCAGTAGATGTGCTGATAGGAGAAGTTGATGTTGTTGTGGTAGAGGTAGTTTTTGTGGTGGTAGATGTATTTGATGTTATAGTGGAAGACGTAGTTGGGGTAGTTTTGGTGGTAGAGGGAGTTGATGGAGTGGGTGGTAGAGGTAGTTGATAATGTGGTGGAAGAAGTTGATTTGATAGAAGTAGTTGATGTTGTGGAATTAGATGTGGTGGTGATAGAGAGAGTTGATAATGTGGCGAAAGTTGTTGTAGATGTTACAGTGGCAATAGATGTGCTGATAGGAGAGGAAGGTGTTTTGTTGGTAGAGGCAGTTGGTAGATTTTGTGGTGGTCGAGGTAGACGATGTAGATTTTGTGGTGGTCGAGGGGCTTGATGTAGATTTTTTGGTGGTCTTGTAGATGATGTAGATTTTTTGGTGGTCAGGGTAGTTGATGGAAATTTTGTTGCGGTCGAGTTAGACGAAGTAGATTTTTTGGTGGCGAGGATAGATGATATATATTTCTTGGTTGTCAGGATAGATAATGTAGATTTTTTGGTGGTTGGGTTGGTTGATGTAATTTTTTTGGTGGTCGTGGTAGATGATGTAAATTTTTGTGGTTGTAGATTTTGTGGTGGTAGGGGTTGATGGTGATTTTCTTGGTGATCGATGTAATTGTTGTAGATTTTTTAGTGGTTGAGGTTGTTGATGGTGAGGTTGCCGAAGAAGTTGATATTGTGGTGGCCGAGTTAGTTGGAGTTGTGGTAGACGTAGTTGATTTTGTTGTTGTAGGGGTACTTAATTTTGTTGTAGTCGAGGTAGCTGATGTTATGGTTGAATTAGTGGTAGATGAAGTTGTAGAGGTAATTGTTGTGGTGGGAGAAGTACTTGATGTTGTAGTGGCAGACGTAGCTGATATTGTGGTGATAAAGGAAGTTGATGTTGTGGTGGTGGGAGAGGTAGGTGATGTGGTGATGGTCGAGAGAATTGATGCAGCGGTGGTAAACATTGTTGATTTTGTGGTTGTCGAGGTGGCTGATGTTAAGGTTGAAGAGGTACTTGATATTGTGGTGGTAGATGCAGATGATGTTGTAGTAGAGGAAGATGATGTGGTGGTTGTAGATGCAGTTGATATGGAGGTAGTAGAGACAGTCGATGTTTTAATAGATGTAGTTGATGTTGTGGGAGTAGAAGTAGTTGATATTGTGGTTGAAGAGGTACTTGATATGCTGGTAGAGGTAGTTGATGTTATGGTGGCAGAAGCAGTTAATATGGTAGTGGCAGAGGTAGCTGATAATGATGTGGCAGAGGGAGTTGATGTTGTAGTGGAAGACGTTAGGTTAAATATTATAGTGGCAGTAGATGTGCACATAGGAGAGGAAGGTGTTTTGGTGGTCGAGGATAGTTGATGTAGATTTTGTGGTGGTGGAGTTAGCTGAAATTATGGTGGAAGAGGTGGATGTTGAGGTTTTATATGTAATTGATGTTGGGGTGGTAAAAATACTCGATGTTATATTGTTAGATTTACTTGATGTTGTGGTTGATGTAGTTGAGGAAGAGGTATGTGATATGGAACTGCTAGATGAAGAAGAAATTGTAGAGGAAGATTTAGTCGATATTGTGGAAGAGGTAAGTGATGTTGTGAAAGGATAAGTTGGTGTAGCTGAGGTGGATTTAACTGTTGTATTTGCATAGGTGGTTGATGTTGTAGTCGAAAACGAAGTTGATATAATTGTGGTAGAAGTAATTGGGGTAATAGTTTTAGAGGTTGTTGAACCTGCGGTGTAAAAGGCAGCAGAAGTAGTGAAGGAGTTACTTGATGTTGTAGACGTAGATGTTGAAGTTGTAGACACAGTTGATTTTCTGGCGAGAGAAGAAATCGATGTTGTAGTGGTAGGACTTGTTGATGTTGTTGTTGACGAGGTAGTCATTGTTGTGATGGTTGACGTAGTTGACGTTGGGCTGGTAGACGCATCTGAAATGATGGAAGAGGTAATTAATGTTGTAGTCGAGGAGGTAGTTGATGTTGAGGAGGTAGTTGATGTTGAGGAGGTAGTAGGAGGTAGTTGATGTTGGGGAGGTAGTTGATGTTGAGGAGGTAGTTGATGTTGGGGAGGTAGTTGATGTTGAGGAGGTAGTTGATGTTGGGGAGGTAGTTGATGTTGAGGAGGTAGTTGATGTTGAGGAGGTAGTTGATGTTGAGGAGGTAGTTGATGTTGAGGAGGTAGTTGATGTTAGGGAGGTAGTTGATGTTGAGGAGGTAGTTGATGTTGAGGAGGTAGTTGATGTTGAGGAGGTAGTTGATGTTGAGGAGGTAGTTGATGTTGAGGAGGTAGTTGATGTTGAGGAGGTAGTTGATGTTGGGGAGGTAGTTGATGTTGAGGAGGTAGTTGATGTCGAGGAGGTAGTTGATGTTGAGGAGGTAGTTGATGTTGAGGAGGTAGAAATAGTTATTTTTGAAGTTAAAAATATAACTGATGTGATGGTAGGCGTAGTTGATATTGCGGCTAAGGTAGTTGATATTGCAGTCGATGAGGTAGTTGATGTTGTAGTTATAAAGGTAGTTGAGGTAGTCGTAAAAGTAGTTAATGTATATAGAGAGGTAGTTGATGTAAAATTAGTGAATGTAGATGATCTTGTAGTCGTAGAGGTAGTAGGTAATGTAATGGTGGTTGTTAATATGGTGCTGTCAGAGGTAATTGATGTGGTGGTGGTAGATGTAGCTGAAGTTGTAGTAGTATAGGTAGGTAATGTTGTATTGGTAGAAAAAGTTGGTGTAATAGTGAAAGGGGTAGATGATGTTGTGGTATAAGAGAGTGTTGATGTATTCGGTGAGATAGCTGATGTTGTGGCAGTTGATGTAGTTGATGTGATGTTAGTAGAGATTGTTGAAATTAAAGTAATGGATTATTGTAGTGATGATGTAGTTGATGATGGAACAATAGAGGCACTTGATGTTGTAGTGGTGAAGGTAATTAATGTTTTATTGGAAGAGGTAGATGATACTGTCGTGGTAGAGATAGTTGATGTTGTAGTGGCAGATGATACTGTAGTAGTAGTAGTCGTAGTTAATGTGGTGGTATACATAGTTAATTTGGTGGTAGCAGTTGCTGATGTTTTAGACGAAGACGTAGTTAATGCTGTAACCATAAACATACTTGATATAACTGTGGAAGTAATTGATGTAGTAGTCGAAGTAGCTGATGTTGTAGTCAAAGAGATAGTTGATGTTATAGTTTGAGAAGTAGATGATGTTATGATGGAGGAAGTTGATGCTGTGGTGGAAGAGCTTGCTGAGGTGGAGGTCAACTTTGTTGATGTTGTAGTGATTGAGGTACGTGATGTTTTAGAGACAAATGCAGTCGATGTGGTGGTGGAGGTCGTTGAAATTGTAGTTGACGAGATGGTAGCCGTTGAGGTGGTTGACGAGGTGGTAGCCGTTGAGGTGGTTGACGAGGTGGTAGCCGTTGAGGTGGTAGTGGAACCTGAAGTGAATAAAGAGGTAATTAGTGATGTAGTCGAAGAGATAATTGATGTTGAGATGGTAGAGGTAGTTGATGTTGAGGTGGTAGAGGTAGTTGATGTTGAGGTTAAAAAGATGGCTGATGTAGTGGTAGAGTTAGCCACTGTTGCGGCAGAGGAAGTTGATATTGCAGTCGAAAAGTTAGTTGATGTTGTAGTGATAGAGGTAATTGACGTTTGTGGTAAAAGAAGTTAATGAAGAGAGAAAAGTAGTTGATGTAGTGGTGGTGGTGTGATAGTGGTATAGGTAGCTGAAGATGTGATGATAGAGGAAGTTGATGAATGTTGGAAGAAGTAGTTGATTCTTAGGTGATAGAAATACTTGTGGTATTGGTTGAGGAAGTAGCTGTGGTGGTAGAGGTGGTTGATGTTTTAGTGGTAGAGGTAGTTGATATTGTTGTGATAGAAGTAGTTGATGCTGTAGTAGTCGAAATGGTCGATGTTGTAGTTGAAGAGGAATTTGATGATATGGTGGTATACGTAGATAAAGTGGTGGTAGAAGTAGATGATGTTACTGAGCATGTTGTCGATGTTGTAAAGGTAGCTGTTGATGTTGAGATGGAAGTAGCTGATGTTGCTACATAGGTAACAGTAGCTGATGTTGTAGTTGAAAAAGAAGTTGATGTTGCTGTAGTAGAGGCTGTTGAGATCATGGCAGTAGTTGATATAGTTGTAGAGGTAGTTAATGGAGTTGAAAAGATAGTCAGTGTTGTTGGGGAAGAAGTAGTTGATGTGGTGGTGGACGTAGCTGAAATCGAAGTTGATAGGATAATTGATGTTATGATAGAGAAGGTTGATGTTGTGGTGGTAGAGGTGGTTCAGGTGGTGGTAGAGGTTGTTGATGTTGCAGTGATAGAGGTACCTTATGTCTTGGAGGTAGATATAGTTGATGTTGTAGTTAAAGAGGTAGTTGATTTCCTGGGAGTAGAGGAAATGGATGTTGGTTGAAGAGGTAGTTGATGTAGTGGTCGTGGTAGAGGAAGCTAATATTGTGGTAGAAAAGGTAGTTAATTTTGTGGAAGAGTGAGATGATGTTGTGGCGGTAGAGGTAGATGAAGGTGTGGCAGTTGAAGTTATGGAGGAAGATGTTGTAGATGTTGAGGTGGAAGAGGTAATTGATGTTGTGGTGGCTGAGGTAATTGATGTTGTGGCGGCTGAGGTAATTGATGTTGTGGTGGCTGAGGTAACTGATGTGATAGTGGTAGATGTAGTTGATATTGTAGTGGTAGAGGTAGTAGACGTGGTGATAGACGTAGCTGAAATTGAAGTCAAAGAGGTAGATGATGTTGTGGTGGTAGAAGATGATGTTGTGGTGGTAGATGATGTTGTGGTGGTAGAAGATGATGTTGTGGTGGTAGAAGATGATGTTGTGGTGGTAGATGATGTTGTGGTGGTAGATGATGTTGTGGTGGTAGATGATGTTGTGGTAGTAGAAGATGATGTTGTGGTGGTAGAAGATGATGTTGTGGTGATAGAAGATGATGTTGTGGTGGTAGATGATGTTGTGGTGGTAGATGATGATGTGGTGGTAGAAGATAATGTTGTGGTGGTAGAAGATGATGTTGTGGTGGTAGATGATGTTGTGGTGGTAGATGATGATGTGGTGGTAGAAGATAATGTTGTGGTGGTAGAGATATTTGATGTCTTGGAGGTAGAGGTAGTTGATGTAATAGTTAAGGTCACTGACGTTGTAGTTGAAGAGGCAGTTGATTTTCTGGCTGTTAAGGTAGTTGATGTAGTGGTTGATGTAGGTGATGTGGTGGAAAACGTAATTGATGTTTTCGTCAAAGAGGTAACTGATGCTGAGGTGGCAGAGGTAGATGATGCGGTAGAGGAAGTTGATGATGTAGTAGAAGGGTTAGTTGATGTAGTAGAAGAGGTATTTGATGCTGTGAATGTACAGGTTGTTGATGTTTTATTGGTAAAGGTAGTTTATATAGGGCTATAGATAGTTGATGTCATTGAAGAGCTAATTGATTTTGTGGTGGTAGAAGTAGTTGATGTTGTGGTGGTAGAAGTAGTTGATGTTGTGGTGGTAGAAGTAGTTGATGTTGTGGTGGTAGAAGTAGTTGATGTTGTGGTGGTAGATAGAAAAAGCTGATGTAGTGGTATAAGTTGTTAATGATGTGGTGGTAGACGTAGTTAATGTTGTGGCAGTAGTAGTTGATATTGAAGTCGAAGAGGTACTTGATGTAATGGAAATAGTTGTTGATAGGGCAGTGATAGAGGAAGTTAATGATGTGGTTGTGGAAGTTAATGTTGTGGTGGTAGAGGTAGTTAATGTTGTGGTGGTAGACGTTGCTGATGTGGTGGAAGAGATATCTGATGTAGTCGAAGCAGTATCTGATGCTGAAGCAAGAGGAAGCTGATATAGTGGAGGAAGAAGTTGTCGATGTTGCAGTGTTTGAGGAAGATGATGTGGTCGTTTAGGTAGTCGATGTTGCAGTTGAAGAGGTAGTTGAGGTTGTGGTAGCAAAGATAGTTGATGTTATAGTGGTAAAGGTAGTTAGTGTTGTGGCAGAGATAATTGATACTGAAGTCGAAGAGATAGTTGGCATAATGGAAGTGGTATTGGAAACAGACGTAGATGAAGTTGAGGTTGTAGTGGAAGTTAATGTTATGGTGGTAAAGGAAGTTAATGTTGTGGTAGCAGAGGTAGCTGAAATTGTGGTAGTTGAAGAAATTAATACTGAGGTGGTAGAAGTAGTCGGTGTAGTTGTGGAAGGGGTAGTTGATATTGTGGTGGTAGAATGAATTGATGTATTCGCTGAGGCAGTTGATGTAATGGCTGTAGAAATAGTTGTTGTTGTGCTGGTAGAAGTTATTGAATTTGTAGTAGTAAATGTAATGGATGTTGTAGTGAAAGAGGAAGTTGATGTTGTGGTAATAGAGGCACTTAGTGTTGTAGAGGTAGGCCTAATTAACGTTTTATTTGGAGAGGTAGTTGATGTTGTGAATGTAGTGTTAATTGATGATGTAGTTGAAGAGACAGCCGACGTTGTGATGGTAGAGGTAGTTGATGTTGTAGTCCAAGAAGTAGTTGATGTAGTAGACAAATAGGTAGTTGATTTTTTCGTCGAAGAGGTAGTTGATGTTGTAATCGAAGAGATAGTTGATGTTGCTGTAGAGGCATTTGATGCTATTGTTTTAGAAGTTGTTGATGTGGTGATAGAAAAAGGTGATGTTGCGGTGAAGCTTGCTGACGGGGAGGTCGAACTTGTTGATGCTATTGTGATAGAGGTACTTGATGTTTTAGAGGTAAATGTGGTTGATGTGGTGAAGGAGATTGCTGAAGTTTTACTTGACAAGATATTAGCTGTTGTGGCACTTGAGGTAGTTGATGTTGTGGTGGAAGAGGTAGTTGATGTAGTGGAGGTAGAGGATGTTGATGTTACAGTGGTTTTAGTAGTGATGGTAAAGGGAGTTGATGTACCTGATGTTTTGGAGGTAGATATAGTTGTTGTTGTAGTTGAGGTAGTGGAGGTCGTTGATGCTGTAGAGTAGTTGATCTTGTGGTCAGAGAAGCTAATGAAGTGGAAGAGGAAGTTGATATGCTGGTGTTGGAGGATATTGAAATGGTGATGATAGAGGTAATTGAAGTGGTGCTATTGGTTGAAGTGGTAGTTAATGTGATGGTGGTGGTAGATATAGCCGAAATTGAGGAAGATGATATTACGGTTATAGAGATGGAACAGGTAGCTGATGTTGTAGATGGAACGGGTAGCCGATGTTGTAGATGGAACGGGTAGCCGATGTTGTAGATGGAACGGGTAGCCGATGTTGTAGATGGAACGGGTAGCCGATGTTGTAGATGGAACGGGTAGCTGATGTTGTAGATGGAACGAGTTGCTGATGTTGTGGAAGAAAGAGATGATGTATTCGAAGAGGTATTTGATGTGACTGTAAAAATAGTTGATGTGCTGGTAGAGGTTGTTGTAGTTGTTGTGGTAAATGTAATGGATGTTGTAGTGGAAGAGAAAGTTGACGTGACAGTAATTGTAGTTGATATTGTCGTGATAGAAGTAGTTGATGAGGTGGTAGACGTAGTTGATGTGGTGGTAGATGTAGTTGATATTGCGGTGGTCGACGTAGTTGATGTGGTGGAGATCATGAAGTTTTAGTCCCTGTTATGGTGGTTGAGGTAGTTGATATTGTGGTGGTAGACGTAGCTGATGTGGTGGAAGAGGTAACTGAGGTAGTCAAAAAAGGTAGTTGTTGCTGAAGCGAGAGAGGTAGGTGATGTGGTGGCAGAGGTAGTTAACTTTGTAGTGGAAGAGGAAGTTGCTGTTGAGATAGAAGAGATTGTTGATGTTAAAATTTTAGAGGATGTTGATGTTGTGGTGATGGATTAACTTGATGAAGGTGAAGAGGTCCTTGATGTAGTGGAGGTAGTTGATGTTATGGAGGCAAAGGCTGTTGATTTTCCAGTAGTAGATGTAGCTGATGCAGTGGTATAGGTAGCTGATGTAGTCATTGAAGAGGGAGTTAGATTTTTAATGGACAAGGTAGTCACTGTTGTGGTATAAGTAGGTGATGTGGTGGTAGACGTAGGTGATGTGGTGGTAGACATAGGTGATGTGGTGGTAGACGTAGGTGAAGTGGTGGTAGACGTAGGTGAAGTGGTGGTAGACGTAGGTGAAGTGGTGGTAGACGTAGGTGAAGTGGTGGTAGACGTAGGTGATGTGGTGGTAGACATAGGTGATGTGGTGGTAGACGTAGGTGAAGTGGTGGTAGACGTAGGTGATGTGGTGGTAGACGTAGGTGATGTGGTGATAGACGTATGTGAAGTGGTGGTAGACGTAGGTGATGTGGTGGTAGACGTAGGTGATGTGGTGGTAGACGTAGTGATGTGGTGATAAACATAGATAATTTGGTGGAAAAAGTAATAGATGTTTTCGTTGAAGAGGCAGTTGATGTAGTGGCAAAGGTAGTTGATATGGTAAAAGTAATTGATGTTGTAGGTGAAGTAATTGATTTTGTGGTTGTAGAGGTAGATATTGTGATGGTAGACGTGGTAGAAATTTTGGTAGAAGTGGTTAATTTTGTAATCAAAGAGGTAGATGATGTTGTGGTGGTGGAGGTAGTTGATGTTATGATTAAGTTCGTTGTTGGTGTTGTAGTGATATAGAGGTACCTGATGTTCTGAAGGTAGTTATTCTGTATGTGGTAGTGGGGGTCATTGATGTTGTAGTTGAGTATGTAGTTGCTGTTGTGGTGGAAGATGTAGTTCATATTTTTATAGCAGACGTAGATGACATGGTGGTAGAGGTAGGTAATGTGTTGGTAGAGGAAGATGAAATTGTGGTGGTGACAGAGGTAGTGTACGTTGTGATGGAAGAGGAAGTTGATGTATTGGTGGTAGAAGTAGTTGATGCTGTAGTAATAGACGTACTTGTGGTAGTGGTAGAGGTAGATGTCATGGTAGTGGTAAATGATATTGTTGTACTAGAGGGCGATGATGTTGTAGCGGTAAAGGTAGTTGATGTGGTAGTTGAAGTGGAACTTGACGGTTTAGTGGTAAATGAAGCTGATGTTGTAGGGGCAGATGTAGATGATATTGTGGCAGATGAAGCTGATGTTGTAGTTGAAGAGTTAGTTAATGTAACGGAGGTTGAAATTGTTGATGATGCAGTGGTAGAGTTAGATGATACAGTTAAAGAAGTACTTGTTAATGTTGTGGTTGTAAAGGAAGCTAATCTTGTGCTAGTAGAACTTGTTGATGTTTTAGTAATAAAGGTATGTGATGTTTTGATGTGGTGGTGATCACTGATGCTGTAGTTGAAGATGTAACTGATGTAATGGAAGTAGTTGATTTGGTGGTGGCAGAGGTAGTCAATGTGCTTGTGGTAGAAGTAGCTGAAGTTTTGGTAGTGGACTGACTTAATGTTGTGGTGGAACGGGTAGTTGTTGAGGTGTTAGAGGTAGTTGCTGTTGAGGGAATTAATGTTGATGTGGAGAAGGTAACTGATGTTATGACTGTAGATGTAGCTGATGTGCTGTTGATAGAAAAGGTCGATAGTGATAGGTTGTTGATAGTGTAGGGGGTAGAGGCAATTGAGGCTGGGGTTGTATAGCTGAAGTTGGGGTTGTATACGTGATTGATGACCTGGTGGTATACGTAGTTGATGCTGTTGTTGTGGTAGTGAAAGGCGATGTTGTGGATGTACAGGTAACTGATGTTGTTTTGATTGGGGTCTCTGATGTTATGGAGGCAGAGGATGTCGTTGTCGTAGAGGTAACCAATGTTGTCGTGGCAGAGGGATTTGATGTGGTAAATGTAAAGGAAATTGATGTCTTGATGGTGGTGGTAGTAGGAGTAACTGTTGTAGTTTTGGTAGTAGTAGGTGTGGTTGTGATAGTACTGTTGTTGTTATATGTGAGAGGTGTTTACTGTAGTGATGTGGCAGAGGTGTTTACTGTAGTGATGTGACAGGTGTTTACTGTAGTGATGTGACAGAGGTGTTTACTGTAGTGATGTGACAGAGGTGTTTACTGTAGTGATGTGACAGAGGTGTTTACTGTAGTGATGTGACAGAGGTGTTTACTGTAGTGATGTGACAGGTGTTTACTGTAGTGATGTGACAGAGGTGTTTACTGTAGTGATGTGACAGAGGTGTTTACTGTAGTGATGTGACAGAGGTGTTTACTGTAGTGATGTGACAGAGGTGTTTACTGTAGTGATGTGACAGAGGTGTTTACTGTAGTGATGTGACAGGTGTTTACTGTAGTGATGTGACAGAGGTGTTTACTGTAGTGATGTGACAGAGGTGTTTACTGTAGTGATGTGACAGAGGTGTTAACTGTAGTGATGTGACAGGTGTTTACTGTAGTGATGTGACAGAGGTGTTTACTGTAGTGATGTGGCAGAGGTGTTTACTGTAGTGATTGTGACAGAGGTGTTTACTGTAGTGATGTGACAGGTGTTTACTGTAGTGATGTGACAGAGGTGTTTACTGTAGTGATGTGACAGGTGTTTACTGTAGTGATGTGACAGAGGTGTTTACTGTAGTGATGTGACAGAGGTGTTTACTGTAGTGATGTGACAGAGGTGTTTACTGTAGTGATGTGACAGGTGTTTACTGTAGTGATGTGACAGAGGTGTTTACTGTAGTGATGTGACAGAGGTGTTTACTGTAGTGATGTGACAGGTGTTTACTGTAGTGATGTGACAGGTGTTTACTGTAGTGATGTGACAGAGGTGTTTACTGTAGTGATGTGACAGGTGTTTACTGTAGTGATGTGACAGAGGTGTTTACTGTAGTGATGTGACAGAGGTGTTTACTGTAGTGATGTGACAGGTGTTTACTGTAGTGATGTGACAGAGGTGTTTACTGTAGTGATGTGACAGAGGTGTTTACTGTAGTGATGTGACAGGTGTTTACTGTAGTGATGTGACAGAGGTGTTTACTGTAGTGATGTGACAGAGGTGTTTACTGTAGTGATGTGACAGGTGTTTACTGTAGTGATGTGACAGGTGTTTACTGTAGTGATGTGACAGAGGTGTTTACTGTAGTGATGTGACAGAGGTGTTTACTGTAGTGATGTGACAGGTGTTTACTGTAGTGATGTGACAGAGGTGTTTACTGTAGTGATGTGACAGAGGTGTTTACTGTAGTGATGTGACAGAGGTGTTTACTGTAGTGATGTGACAGAGGTGTTTACTGTAGTGATGTGACAGAGGTGTTTACTGTAGTGATGTGACAGAGGTGTTTACTGTAGTGATGTGACAGAGGTGTTTACTGTAGTGATGTGAAAGAGGTGTTTACTGTAGTGATGTGACAGGTGTTTACTGTAGTGATGTGACAGAGGTGTTTACTGTAGTGATGTGACAGAGGTGTTTACTGTAGTGATGTGACAGAGGTGTTTACTGTAGTGATGTGACAGGTGTTTACTGTAGTGATGTGACAGAGGTGTTTACTGTAGTGATGTGACAGAGGTGTTTACTGTAGTGATGTGACAGAGGTGTTTACTGTAGTGATGTGACAGAGGTGTTTACTGTAGTGATGTGACAGAGGTGTTTACTGTAGTGATGTGACAGAGGTGTTTACTGTAGTGATGTGACAGAGGTGTTTACTGTAGTGATGTGACAGAGGTGTTTACTGTAGTGATGTGACAGAGGTGTTTACTGTAGTGATGTGACAGAGGTGTTTACTGTAGTGATGTGACAGAGGTGTTTACTGTAGTGATAGCAAGTGATGTTGTGGTGGCAATTGATGATGTTGTCGTTACAGCGAGTATGGATCTTGTACCTTGAGTTGTTTTGGTGACGTTGGAGGTTTTGGAGTTGTTGTTGATGGCGTTACAGGCTTTGATTTTGTTGATGTTGGAGGTTTTGGTTTCGTTGATGTTGGAGGTTTTGGTTTTGTTGATGTTGGAGGTTTTGGTTTCGTTGATGTTGGAGGTTTTGGTTTTGTTGATGTTGGAGGTTTTGGTTTTGTTGATGTTGGAGGTTTTGGTTTCGTTGATGTTGGAGGTTTTGGTTTTGTTGATGTTGGAGGTTTTGGTTTTGTTGACGTTGGAGGTTTTGGTTTTGTTGATGTTGGAGGTTTTGGTTTTGTTGATGTTGGAGGTTTTGGTTTTGTTGACGTTGGAGGTTTTGGTTTTGTTGACGTTGGAGGTTTTGGTTTTGTTGATGTTGGAGGTTTTGGTTTTGTTGACGTTGGAGGTTTTGGTTTTGTTGATGTTGGAGGTTTTGGTTTTGTTGATGTTGGAGGTTTTGGTTTTGTTGATGTTGGAGGTTTTGGTTCTGTTGATGTTGGAGGTTTTGGTTTTTGTTGATGTTGGAGGTTTTGTAGTTGTTGGCGATGATGGAGGTTTTGGTTTTGTTGACGTTGGAGGTTTTGGTTTTGTTGATGTTGGAGGTTTTGGTTTTGTTGACGTTGGAGGTTTTGGTTTTGTTGATGTTGGAGGTTTTGTAGTTGTTGGCGATGATGGAGGTTTTGGTTTTGTTGACGTTGGAGGTTTTGGTTTTGTTGACGTTGGAGGTTTTGGTTTTGTTGATGTTGGAGGTTTTGGTTTTGTTGATGTTGGAGGTTTTGGTTTTGTTGATGTTGGAGGTTTTGTAGTTGTTGGCGATGATGGAGGTTTTGGTTTTGTTGACGTTGGAGGTTTTGGTTTTGTTGATGTTGGAGGTTTTGTAGTTGTTGGCGATGATGGAGGTTTTGGTTTTGTTGACGTTGGAGGTTTTGGTTTTGTTGATGTTGGAGGTTTTGGTTTTGTTGATGTTGGAGGTTTTGTAGTTGTTGGCGATGATGGAGGTTTTGGTTTTGTTGACGTTGGAGGTTTTGGTTTTGTTGACGTTGGAGGTTTTGGTTTTGTTGATGTTGGAGGTTTTGGTTTTGTTGACGTTGGAGGTTTTGGTTTTGTTGATGTTGGAGGTTTTGTAGTTGTTGGCGATGATGGAGGTTTTGGTTTTGTTGACGTTGGAGGTTTTGGTTTTGTTGATGTTGGAGGTTTTGGTTTTGTTGATGTTGGAGGTTTTGGTTTTGTTGACGTTGGAGGTTTTGGTTTTGTTGACGTTGGAGGTTTTGGTTTTGTTGATGTTGGAGGTTTTGGTTTTGTTGATGTTGGAGGTTTTGGTTTTGTTGATGTTGGAGGTTTTGGTTTTGTTGATGTTGGAGGTTTTGGTTTTGTTGATGTTGGAGGTTTGTAGTTGTTGGCGATGATGGAGGTTTTGATTTTGTTGACGTTGGAAGTTTTGGTTTTGTTGATGTTGGAGGTTTTGGTTTTGTTGACGTTGGAGGTTTTGGTTTTGTTGATGTTGGAGGGTTTTGTAGTTGTTGGCGATGATGGAGGTTTTGGTTTTGTGACGTTGGAGGTTTTGGTTTTGTTGATGTTGGAGGTTTTGTAGTGTTGGCGATGATGGAGGTTTTGGTTTTGTTGACGTTGGAGGTTTTGGTTTTGTTGATGTTGGAGGTTTTGGTTTTGTTGATGTTGGAGGTTTTGTAGTTGTTGGCGATGATGGAGGTTTTGGTTTTGTTGACGTTGGAGGTTTTGGTTTGTGTTGACGTTGGAGGTTTTGGTTTTGTTGATGTTGGAGGTTTGGTTTTGTTGACGTTGGAGGTTTTGGTTTTGTTGACGTTGGAGGTTTTGGTTTTGTTGACGTTGGAGGTGTTGGTTTTGTTGATGTTGGAGGTTTTGGTTTTGTTGATGTTGGAGGTTTTGGTTTTGTTGACGTTGGAGGTTTTGGTTTTGTTGACGTTGGAGGTTTTGGTTTTGTTGACGTTGGAGGTTTTGGTTTTGTTGATGTTGAGGTTTTGGTTTTGTTGATGTTGGAGGTTTTGGTTTTGTTGATGTTGGAGGTTTTGTAGTTGTTGGCGATGATGGAGGTTTTGGTTTTGTTGATGTTGGAGGTTTTGGTTTTGTTGATGTTGGAGGTTTTGGGTTTGTTGATGTTGGAGGTTTTGGTTTTGTTGATGTTGGAGGTTTTGGTTTTGTTGATTTGGAGGTTTTGGTTTTGTTGATGTTGGAGGTTTTGGTTTTGTTGATGTTGGAGGTTTTGGTTTTGTTGATGTTGGAGGTTTTGGTTTTGTTGATGTTGGAGGTTTTGGTTTTGTTGATGTTGGAGGTTTTGGTTTTGTTGATGTTGGAGGTTTTGGTTTTGTTGACGTTGGAGGTTTTGGTTTTGTTGATGTTGGAGGTTTCGGAGACGTTGGAGGCTTTGTTGTTCTTGGCGGTGGTGATATTGGAGGTTTCAGTTTCGTAGATGTCGTTGGTATTGACTTTGTTGTCGCAGCCTGACGACCTGCAAATATTATGTTAATTTCAGTGTCAAATAAACTTTAATTTAAAAAAGATAGACACTGTGTAAGTAAGATAGACACTAAGTAAGATAGACACTGTGTAAGTAAGATAGACACTGTGTAAGTAAGATAGACACTGTATAAGTAAGATAGACACAGTACGCTGAGGTCAGTGATCAAGTGCGGTCATACCGCTAAGCTCTTGGGAGTTACCGTGGGCTGTTATCCATATCATGGCTTGTTGTAGTGCTTTAGAATCTCAGGTTCAAGTGTTGAAGAAGGAGATTCTACTTCTTCAGGCGGAAAATAGGAAGCTGAAGCTTATGCATAGATGAGTTTGGGAGTGAGTGTGAGAAGGATTTAGCTGGTAAGGAGGAAATGTTCACCAGCAGTGATAGTGGCAGCCGCTTTAATTGGCAAGTGGTTCACAGTTCAGGAAGAAGGAAGATGAGGAGAGTTAATAGAGAAGATGTGAAGGTAGGAAATCGATTCTCTGTTCTCCAAGACGAGTGTACTTCAGTGGTTAGTGAGGTTGAAGGTACCACTGATTCCTCTGCTAATCAAGGTAAGAATGTTTTAACAGTAGGAGATTCTCAGGTAAGATATATGGACTGTGCATTTTGAAACAGAGACAGAAAGGTCAGACAGAGAGTGTGTCTTCCTGGAGCTGGTGTTGGTGACATAGTCAGCAGGTTGGATAATATTATGGCAGGTAATGGGAACAAGCCCATTATCTGTTTTAGTGCTGGGGGTAATGACACTGGGAAGGGCAGGAGAGAGGAGCTGCTGGATAAGTACAGGTCAGCCATAGAAGTACTTAGGTCTAAGAGAGGGATCCCAGTCATATGTAGCATCTTGCCTAGAAAGGGAGTGGGCAATGAATGGATGTCTAGGGCAATTGGTATAAATCGCTGGCTAGACAGCTACTGCAAGGAACTTGCAATCCCATTCATTGATAACTGGGACGTTTTCTTTGGCAAACGTGATATGTATGCAAGGGATGGGGTTCATCTCTCTGGGGATGGAGTGGTTGCATTAGCCAATTCAATTGAGAGGGTAATTGATGACTTGTCTAGGAATTTAAACTGATAGATTATAGAGGTATGGGTGTTTGTGGGAAACAATCAGGCTGCAGCATTAAGGTTAAAAACAGCAGTTATTACCGGGATACCTCAGGGATATGTTTAAAAGACAATATTCAAAATAAAGTTGCTAGTAATGGTAAATCAATTGATCAACAAACAAAGAGAGATAGTAGAGGGCAACAAGTGACTAGCTCCCTTAAGGTTTACTATACAAATAGTAGAAGTCTAAGAAATAAGATAGATGAGCTAAAATTACTTGCAAGTGTAGGTAATATAGATATTATTGGTATAACAGAGACCTGGTTCAACCTGAAAGATAGAGAAATGCCTTCTGAATGCAACATACAGGGTTATAAACTATTCCACACTGATAGGGTCAACAGGAAGGGTGGTGGTGTGGCGATGTATATCAGAGAAAATTTAAATTGTTGTCTTAGATATGATATAAGATTAGAAACATCGAACACAGAATCGGTTTGGTTTCAGATTCTCGAAGGTCGTGACAAATTAATTTTGGGGGTGATTTATAGGCCCCCAAACCTTGATAGGGAGTGTAGTAAGCTGTTATGGGACGAAATTCATAAGGCATCTAGATATGAAAATGTTGTGATAATGGGAGATTTTAACTTTAGACAAATTAATTGGAACAATATGACAGGAAATCTTATGTCTAGTGACTTTCTTGATACGGTTCAGGATTGCTTTTTAGAACAGGTTGTGACAGAACCAACTAGAGGTAACAATCTGCTTGACTTGGTTCTTGCCAACAAAGATTCACTAATTAATAATCTTGAGGTTAATGATGAGCTTGGGGAAAGTGATTACAAATCACTTAGTTTCAATATATCATGGAATTACCCAGATAACTGCAATCAAATCTCTGTCCTAGATTTCCGCTTGGCCGACTTCATGGGACTGAAAAATTACTTGGGTGGGCTAAATTGGGATGTCCTAACTATGGGTCAGGTAGGTGATCTTGGCATCAGAGCATAGTTCTAGCTGCCCAGACAACTTTTGTTCCGAGTAGGGAAATTAGATCTAACAAAAATGATCCCAAATGGATGAACAATAGATTAAAACATTTCATTGGTCAAAAGAGAGGCATATATAGGCGTATCAAAAGAGGGGATGGGCAGTTAAGAAATCAATATATGCAATTAAAGAGAGAAATAAAGAAATAAAGTAAGATTAGGGACAAGACTGGCCCACTTAAGAGTAACTCTGGTCAGATCACTGACAGTGATAAGGATATGTGTGAAATTCTAAATACCTACTTCCTCTCAGTTTTCACCCAGAAAAATACTAGCGATATTCCTGAAATAATAGAGTACGTAGAACAGGATGATAAACTATGTACGATTGCGGTAACTAGTGACATGGTCCTCAGACAAATAGAGAAACTAAAACCTAACAAATCCCCAGGTCCTGATGAACTGTTTGCAAGGGTGTTAAAGGAATGTAAAGAGGAACTTTGCATACCTTTGGTTAATCTTTTAAACATATCACTACAAACTGGCATAGTGCCTGATAAGTGGAAAATGGGAAATGTAATACCTATTTACAAGGCAGGTGACAGGTCCTTGGCTTCGAACTGTAGACCAATAAGCCTTACCTCCATAGTGGGAAAATTTATGGAATCAATAATTGCCGAAGCAATTCGTAGCCATCTTGACAGGCACAGATTGATTAATGAATCTCAACACGGTTTTACAAAGGGGCGTTCCTGTCTTACGAATTTACTAACTTTTTTCACTAAGGTGTTTGAGGAGGCAGATCATGGTAATGAATATGATATTGTGTATATGGACTTCAGTAAGGCTTTCGATAGAGTTCCACACCAGAGACTATTGAGGAAAATTTGGGGAAAGGGAATGGGAAAAATTTTTGGGTAAGATTGACAAAAGCAAGAAGGAAAAGGGGGAGTTTTGGAATAGAAAACGGTTTTTGGGGTAGTTTGGGCCTTGTTTTTAATAAATTACAAAAGTGTGGGGGAAAAATGGGAAAAACTGTGTATGAACAAAAAGGCCCGGTTTATTTGTGAACTTTAAAAAAGATTAACCGGTAATTTTTTAAAGACGGAAGGTCGGAAGTAATTTTGCAGGATAATTTTAATTTTTGAAAAGGGTTTTTAAAAAAGTTGGCCCAGGTTAAAAAAAGGCCCACTTTTTAAAAAATAAGTAAATTTAAATATAGTTTGCAAAGGGAAGGGAAGAATGGGAAAGGTAAGAAAAACCACCGTGTTAATTGTTGAATTGAAAAAATTTTTGGGGTTAAATATAGGATTTAAAAAAAGAAGCCGGTTTTTTAATAAGGTTGGGCCATTGGAAAGTCCCCACGGGTTTCCGTAGGGGATTAAACCGGGAAAAAAGTAATGGGAATAAAAAGGAAAATGTAAAAAAAATTTTTTCCCCAAGGGGAAAAATAAGACCTGTTTGTTTTGAAAGGGTAAAAATTTAAGGGGGGAGAATGGGGAAGGTGTTTGGGAAAACGGTTAAAAAAGGGGATGAAAATGGTTGTAAAAGCAGAAACCCGGTGAGAAGGGAAAATTGGGAAAAATTAAGTTTAGGAAAGGAAGAAGATAAAATTGGGGTAGTGAAAAACTGGTTAAGTTTTTGGAGGCCAAAAATTTTGTGAAATTTTTAAAAATGGTTTTAAGAAAAAATTTCATGGGGGGTTAATTTGGGACCGAAACGGGGTTTTTGGGGTAAGTGTTCCTTTTAATTTGGGATGGCCCACGGGGGAAGGAAAAATTGGGGTCTTGGGGTAAGGGGGGGGGAAACACTGTTAAGGAAAAAGGGCCTGTTGTAGTTTTTTTCCCATTTTTATAAGTAAGATAGAATTTGTTAAGTAAGAAAACACTGGGGTAAGAAGTTGGCACTGTGTAAGTAAAAAGACCTAAAGAAAGATGGGCCCTTTAAGTAGATAGACACTTAAGTAAAGTTAGACACTGTGTAAGAAAGATAGACACTGTTTTTAATTTAAGATAGAAAACTGTGTAAGTAAGTTTGGGACACTGTGTAAGTAAAAAGGGACACTGTGAAAGTAAGTTTGACACTGTGAAAGAAAGGGGTTTTTTTAGACCTGTGTAATAAGATGGGGACCTGTGTAAGTAAGACAAAAAACTGTGAAAAGTAAGAATAGCACTGTGAAAGTAAGAAAAGAAAATGTGAAATTTAAGATGGGGACACGGTGAAAAGAAAGATAGGCACTGTGAAAGTAAGACAGAAAATGTTTTTAATTTAAGAAAAACCCACTAAGTAAGATAGACACTGTGTAAGTAAGATAGACACTGTGTAAGTAAGATAGACACTGTGTAAGAAAGATAGGCACTGTGTAAGTAAGACAGACACTGTGTAAGTAAGATAGACACTAAGTAAGATAGACACTGTGTAAGTAAGATAGACACTGTGTAAGTAGGGATAGACATTTTGTAAGTAAGTTTTGGCCAATTTGCAAGAAAGATAGACACTGTGAAAGAGGGGACACTGTGTAAGAAAGATAGACACTGTGTAATTTAAGATGGGACACTGTTGAAGTAAAAAAGACATGTGTTTTTTAAGACAGAAATTTTGTAAGTTTGACACATTGAAAGTAAGATAAGACAATGTGTAAGTAAGATAGACCTGTGAAAGAAAGATGGGCCCAATGAAAGGGTAAGATAGACACGTGTAAGTAAGTGGACACTGTGTAAGTAAGATGGGCCCTTGTGTAAGAAAGGACAGAAACTGTGTAAGTAGAAAAGACCTTTTTTAAAGTAGATAGACACTGTTAAGTAAGTTTTGGGGAAATGTGTAAGAAAGTTGGGAAAACTGTGTAAGTAAGAAAGACACTGTTTGTAAGAAAGATAGACACTGTATAAGTAAGTAGACACTTTGTAAGTAAGATGGGACACTGTTTTTTAAAAAAGTTAGGCATGTGAAAGTAAGACAGCCCACTTTGTAAGTAAGATAGACACTAAGTAAGAAAAGGACATTTGTGAAAGGGTAAGCTAGACATGTGTAAGTAAGTTGGGCCCACTTTGTAAGAAAGTTTAAAACTTTTGAAAGTAAAAAGGACATTTGGTAAAGAAAGATGGGCAACTGTGTAAGTAAAATAGACACTGTGAAAGAAAGTAGACTGTGTAAGTAAGAAGACACTGTGTAAGAAAAGAAAAAACGGTGTATTTAAGATGGGAACTGTGTAAGTAAGTTGGGAAAATTTTAAAGAAAGAAAAAGCCCAGGTGAAAATGAATTTGTAAAAAAAAGAAAAGGGCCTGTTAAGTAAGACAGACACTGTTTTAAGTAAGATAGCCCACAAAATAAGATAGACACTGTGTAAAGATAGCCTGTGTAAGTAAGTTGACACTGTGTAAGAAAGATGGGCACTGTGTAATTTAAAAAAGGGACACTGTGAAAAGGTAGACCCCTGAAAGTAAGGTTAAGATAGACACTGTTTTAAGATGGGACACTGTGTAAGTAAGTTTTGACACTTTGAAGTAAGAAGAAATTTGTGAAAGTTAGACACTTTGAAAAGTAAGAAGAAAATGTGAAGTAAGATAGACACTGTGTAAGAAAGATAGACACTTTTAAAGAAAGGGAAGAAACTGTGTAAGTTGGGAATTTAAGAAAATGGGTAAGAAGTTGGGACCTTTTTGTATGTAAAAACAAGAAAACCCTTTTGTAAGAAAGATAGACACGAGTAAGTAAGATAGACACTGTGTAAGTAAGAAAAAAAATGTGTAATTTAAGTTGGGACACTTTGTAAGTAAGATGACACTTTTAATTTAAAGATGGGAACTTTTGTAATAAGATAAAACACTGTTAAGAAGGGATGGGACACTGTGTAAGTAAGATAACACGGGTTAAGAAGATGGGAATCTTTGTAAGTAGAAGACACGGGTAAAGAAATTTGGGCATTTTAAGTAAAAAGACATTTGTGTAAGAAAGATAGACATTTTAAGTAAGATGACACGGTAAGTAAAGTTGAACTGTGTAAGAAAATTTTTTAGCCCTTTGTGAAAAATTTAAAAGAAAATGTGTAGTAAGATGGGGACCTTTTAAAAGAAAGTTGGGCCCCTGTGTAATTAAAAAAAATAGCCCACGTGAAAGAAAGTTTAGACACGGGTTTTAAAGTAAGCCGAAATGGAAAGAATTAGACATTTTTGTAAGAAAAGATAGAAAATGTGAAAGTAAGAGGGGACACTGTATAAGTAAGATAGCCCACTGTGTAAGAAAATTGGGACACTTGTAAAAAAGATGGGCACTGTGTAAGTAAGACGGGCACTGTGAAATGAAAAAAGGACATGTGTAAGAAAAAAGGGGAATAAGGCCTGTTTTAATTTAAGTTTAGACCTGTGTTAAGTAAGATAGACACTGTGTAAATAGAAAACTGTGTAATTTAAGATAGACATGGTAAGAAAGTTTTGACACTGTGAAAGTAAGTTAGACACTGTGTAAGAAAGGGCCCAGAAAAACTGTGTAAGAAAAAAATTTTGTGAAAGAAGAAATGGGGTAAGTTGGGGGACAGGTTAAAAAAGTGGATGAAATTTGGCAGTTAAGAAAGGTAGCATGTGAAAGGGAAAGATAAATGTTAAGAAAGGAAATTTTGTGTTAATTTGGGAAAATAAAGTGAAAAGAAAGGCGATAAGTGTAAGAAATGGCATGTGTAAGTTTGCCCATTTAAAGGAAATTTTTGGCCTGTAATAAGAAAAAAAAACCCCCCCCAAATTTTTAATGTAAAAGTTAGGGAATTTAAAGTGAAAAAAAATGGCATTTAAAGGAAAGGCAGTTTAAGTTGGCAAAGAAAAATAAAAGTGAAAGAAATGGCAGTAAAAAAATGTTGTAAGAAAGGATATATGTGTAAGAAAAGGGGGGCATTTTAATAAAGGGTAAGTTGGAAGAAAAGTGTAAGGGTGGCACTTTAAGTGAAAATGTGGTAAGTAAATTTTAAAGAAAGGCAGAAATGTGAAAGGAAGTAAAGAAATAAGATGGCATTTGTTAAGTTTTGGCCCCTGTATAGTTTATGTTGGGAAGGTAAAATAAAAAATGTAAAAAAGTAAATTTTAAAGGGTAGGCGGGAATGTTGGGGGCAGTTAATTTAATTTAGGGCAGGGAATAAGTTTGGAAAGTGTTAGTTTTAAGGGATGGCAGTTAATAAGTGAATTTGGAAGTAAGTGAATGGGGGTGTAAAGTGTAAGATGAAAAAAAATTTAAAGTTTTTAAGGGAAAAATGGAGGAAAAAAAAGTGTAATTTAGGCTTTTAAAATTTGTAATTTGGGGAAATATAAGTTATGGTATGGTGTAAGTAGGGCCCATTTAATTAAGTATGGAATTTTTAAGGGAAAGTCGTATAAGTGAAAGTAGGGGCAGTTTAAGTGTAAGTTGGCAGTAAAAGGGTTTTAAGAAAGGCAGTAAAAATTTATGGGCTGTTTTAAGTGTAAGTAGGGCCCTGTTAAGTGTAAGTTGGCAGTATAAGTGAAAGTTTGGCAGTTTAATTTATGGGCAGTATAAGTTAAGAAAATGTGTAAAGTAGGGCCCAGTTTTAAGTGTAATTTATGGCAGTATAAGTTTGGGCAGTATAAGTGTAATTTAAGTATGTGTAAGTTTGGCAGTTTAGTTTCCCTATGCAGTATAAGTGTAAGTTGGAAATATAAGTGAAAAGTTGGCAGGGGTAAAAGGGATGGCAGTTTTAAGTATGGCGTAAAAGTTTAATTAGGGGCATTTTAAAAGTTTTGTGTGGCAGTTTTAAGTGTAAGTTGGCATTTTAAAAGTAGGGCCCATTTAAGTTTTAGTATGGCTTTTAAAGTTTTGGATTTTAAGGGTTTTGTAGGGCCCAGTAAAAGTTAATGGCAGTTTTAAGTGTAATTGGGCAGTTTTAAAGTTTTAAGTGGGGCGTATAAGTGAAAGTATGGCGTATAATTTAATTGGAAAGATAAGTGGGTAGGGTATAAGTGTAATTATGGCAGTAAAAAAGGAAATGGGCTTTAAGTTTTAAGTAGGGCAGTAAAAGTGTATGTTTTCCCTTTTTAAAAGGGTGGGGTTGGCAGTAAAAGTTTTAAATGGGGGCGGGTTTAAGTAGGGGGCGGGTAAATTTGTAAGTTGGAAAGTATAAGTGAAATTTTTGGCAGTAAAGTGTAAGTTGGCATTTTTAAAAGGTGAAAGTAGGGCAGTATAAGTGAAATTATGGGTAAAGTAGGGGCCGTATAAAGTGTAAGTTGGCGTATAAGGGAAGTATGTGTAAAGTGAAAAGTATGGCGTTTAAGTGTTTTTAGGGGCGTATAAGTGTAATTTGGGGCAGTATAAGTGAAAGGGGGTATTGGGCAGTTAAGTATGGCGTATAAGTGAAATTATGGCTGTATAAAGTTTTAAGTTTGGCAGTTTTAAGTGTAAGTTTTGGCAGTATAATTTAATGGCAGTATAAGTGTAAGTATGGCGGGATAATTTGGGTAAAGTTTTGGCGGTATAAAGTGTAAGTAGGGGAAAAATTTTTAAATGGGGGTAAAAGTTTTTGGAAGTATAAGGGGTTAAAAGTATGGCGGTTTTAAGTGAAATTTATGGCAAAAAGTTTTTTGGGGGTAAAGGTTATTTGGCATTTTAAAAAGTGTAAGTTTGGCGGGATAAGTGTAAGTATGGCAGTATAAGTGTAAGTTGGCAGTATAAGAAAGGGCCAGTAAGTGTAATTTGGGCAGTATAAGTTAAGTTGGCTGTTTAGTTTTTGTGTGGCAGTAAAAGTTTTAAGTATGGCAGTATAAGTGAATTGGCAGTATAAGTGTTATTTTATTTTGGGGGGGTTTAAGGGGTAAGTATGGCGTTTAAGTGTTTTGTAGGAAAGTTAAGTTTTAGTATGGCAGTTTTAGTGTAAGTTGGCAGTAAAAAGGTTTGGGCAAAAAGTTTTTTGTGTAAGTATGGCGGGAGGAAAAAGTAGGGCCCAGTAAAAGTGAAATGTTGGGGCAGATAAGTGAAAGTATGGCAGTAAAAGTGAAATTTTGGGCAGTTAAGTGAAGTATGGCGGTTTTTAAGTTTTAAGTTTTTGGCGTATATTTTTAAATTTGGGGAAGTATAAGGGGAAATTTGGGCAGTAAAAGTGAAAGTTTGGCTATAAGTGTAAGTATGGCTTTTATAAGTTATGTATGGCAGAAAATTTTAAAGTATGGCGGGAATATGGTAAGTATGGCATTTTTTAGTGTAAGTTTTGGCAGTATAAGTTTAAGTTTTGGCAGTATATGTATGGGGCCAGTATAAGTGTAAGTAGGGAAAGGGATAGTGTAAGTTTGGCGGTTTTAATTTTTAAAAAGTTGGCATTTTTAAGTGTAAGTAGGGCAGAAATAATTTAAAAGTATGGCAGTATAAAAGTATGGCAGTATAAGTTAAGTTTGGCAGTTTATGGGTAAAGTTTGGGGGCCGTTTTGGTTAGGGCATTTTTTTAAAGGGTGGAATTTTTTGGGCGGGAAAAGTGAAATTTTGGGGCAGTATAAAGTGAAAGTTTGGCAATTTAAGTATCCAGTATAAGTGTAAAGTTGGCATTTTAAAAGTGTAAGTTTGGCAGTATAAGTGTAATTTGGGGGAAATTTTTAAGTAGGGCAGAAATAATTTAAAAGTTTGGCAGGTATAAAAGTGTAAGTAGGGCAGTATAAGTGAAAGTTTTGGCCCTTTGTATAAGTTGGCGTATAAGTATGGCAGTATAATTTAAATTGGCAGTATAAGTTGGGGCGGGAAAAAGAAAGTATGGAAGTTTTAAAGTATGGCATTTTTAAAAAGTTTTTGGCTGTTTTAAGTATGGCAGTATAAGTTAGGGCTTTTATAAAGTATGGCGTATAATTTTTGGCCCAGTATAAGTAATTGGCAGTATAAAAGTATGGAAGTATAAAGTATGGCATATAATTTAGGGGCGGGTATAATTTATGGCAGTATAATTTAATATGGCAGTATATGGGTGTAAGTTCTAAAAAACCGTAAAATTAATGATCCCTTTTTAAAATTTAATTTAAAAATTTTTAATTGGGTATTTTCCCAGATGGTAGGAGTTTAAATCCGGGAAAAGAGGGTTTTTAAATCCGGGTTAAGTTCCCATATAAGTATCCTTTAGGAGAAGTATCCCATTAAAGGTAGGATTTTTTAAAAATAGGTTAAAGTTCCCATTAAAATTTGGGATTTTAAATCCAGGTAGGAAGTTAAATCGGGTTGTTCCATTAAAGGGCCCGATTTCCCCACTTTCCGGGAAAAGAGTTTCCCTTAGGTGATTTTTTCTCCCCTTCCAGGTAGAGCCCCCTTAAAGGTGGGGGGTTTTCCCATCCGGTTTAAAGTTCCCATCCAGGTAGAGTCCCCCATCCGGGGTAGGGGTTCCCATCCAGGTAGATTTTCCCCCCATCCATTGGGAAGTCTCCCACCCCAGGTTTAGTTTTTCCCCATCCAGGTAGGTCTCCCACCCGGGTTTAGGTCTCCCACCAGGTAGAGTCTCCCATCCAGGTAGGTTTCCATCCGGGTTTGAGCCCCCCACCCGGTGGAGTCCCCCACCCGGGGTAAGCTCCCCGGGTTAGAGTTCCCACCAGGTTTAGAGTTCCATCCGGGGTAGAGTCTCCCTTGGTAGGTCCCCCAAACCAGGTAGAGTCTACCATCCGGTAGAGTTTCCCATCGGGGAAAGAGTCTCCCACCCGGGTAGGTTTTCCCATCCAGGTAGAGTTTTCCCATCAGGTAGAGTTTTCCCATCCAGGTGGGGAGCCCCCCACCCAAAGGTTTAAAAGTCCCCCAATCCAGGTAGAGTCCCCATCGGGTTTGAGTTTTCCCATCCAGGAGAGTCTCCTTTCCGGAGGTCCCCCAAATAAGGAGGTCTCCCAAATCCAGGAGAGTCCCCATCCAGGTGGTTTTCCCCCTTTTCCAGGTAGATTTCCCCTTTTTGGTGGGTTTCCCCCATCCAGGTAGGTCTCCCATCCAGGGTAGAGCTCCCCCCAGGTAGAGTCTCCCACCCAAAGGTAGAGTCCCCCATCCAGGTTTAGGTCCCCCATCCAGGTAGATTTTTCCTCCCACCGGAGAGTCCCCCACCCAAAGGAGAGTTCCACCGGGAGTCTCCCTTCCAGGAGAGTTCCCATCCGGGTTAGAGTCCCCCCCAGGTGGGAGTTTTCCCTTCCAGGTAGAGTCTCCCACCGGTTTGGAGTTTTTTTCCCCCCCCATCCAGGTAGGGGCCCCCAAAACCGGGTAGGGGTCTCCCATCCGGGTTTGGTCTCCCATCCAGGTAGATTTCCCCAAATCCAGGTAGAGTCCCCCACCCGGGGTAGAGTTTTCCATAAAAGTGGGTTTTCCCCCAAATCCAGGTAGAGTCTACCATAGGTGGGAGTTTTCCAACCGGTTTTGGCCCCCCCACCCAAGGAAAAGTTTTCCTTCCGGGTTAGAGTCCCCCCACCCAGGTAAGATCCCATCAGGTAGGCCCCCAACCGGGTAAAGTTTTCCCATCCGGTAAGTCCCCCAAATCCAGGTAGAGTCTCCCATCCAGGTAGAGTCCCCATCCAAGGTAGGCCCTTCCACCCCTTTTTAGATTCTCCCCCACCGGTTTGAGTTCCCACCCCTTTTAAGTTTCCCCCATCCGGGTAGAGTTTTTCCCACCCCCGGAAAAGGGCCCCCCCACCCGGGTTAGAGCCCCCTTCCCCATCCGGGGAAAAAGTCTCCCCCCCCCTGGTTTAAAGTCCCCCATCCAGGTAATTTCCCCCACCCAGGTAGAGTTCCTTCCAGGTAAAGTCTCCAATCCGGGTTTGAGTCTCCCAATCCAGGTAGAGTTCCCATCCAGGTAGAGTTTTCCACCCAGGTAGAGTCTCCACCCGGGTAGAGTCTCCATCCGGTAGATCCCCACCGGTAGAGTCTCCCTCCAGGTAAGTCTAAAATTCCCCCACCGGAAAAGGTCTCCCCATCCAGGGTAGAGTCTCCCATCAGGAAAAGTCTCCCACCCGGTTTGAGTTCCCATCCGGTAGAGTCTCCCATCCGGGTTGAGTCTTCCACCGGGTTGGGGTTTTCCTTTCCGGGTAGATTTCCCCCAACCCGGGTTTAAAATTCTCCCATCCAGGTAAAAGTTCCCCCACCAGGTTAAAGTCTCCCCCCGGGTTCTCCCACCCAGGTAGGCCCCCTTCCAGGAAAAGTTTTCCCACCCAGGTAGAGTTTTCCACCCAGGTAGGTTTCCCATCCGGGTTTAAAAGTTTTCCCACCCAGGGGGAGGTCCCCCAATCCAGGTGGGTTTTTCCCCCTTTCCGGTTTTAAATCTCCCATCCGGTTTGAGTCTCCCACCCAGGTAAAGTCCCCCATAAAGGGTTTAAGTTACCATCCAGGTAGGTCCCCCCATAAAAGGTAAAGTCTCCCTTCCGGGTTTAGAGTCTTCCACCCAGGTAGAGTCTCCCACCCGGGTAAAGTCCCCACCGGTGGGGGGTTAAATGGGGTTCCCCCTCCAAAAATTTTGGTAAAGTCTCCCATCCGGGTTTGAGTCTCCCTTTCCAGGTAGGGGTCTACCATCCGGTGGGATTTCCCCCACCGGAAATTTTCCCCCATCCAGGTAGGAGTCTTTTTTTAAGGTTAGGTCCCCCCACCCGGTTAAGTCCCCCATCCAGGTAGAGTCTCCCATCCGGGAAAAAGTCCCCCATCCAGGTAGAGTCCCCCAACCCGGTAGGGGTCTCCCACCGGTAGAGTCCCCCTTTCCAGGTGGTCTCCCATCCAGGTAGAGTCTCCCTTCAGGTAGAGTTTCCCATCCAGGTAGAGTCTCCCACCCCAAAGGTAGAGTCTCCCACCCAGTAGAGTCCCCCCACCCGGGGAAAGGGGCTCCATCCAGGTAAGTCTCCATCCAGGTAGATTCTCCTGGGTAGGGTTTTCCCATCCAGGTAGAGTCCCCATCCAGGTAGATTAAAGGGGGTCTCCCATCCAGGTAGAGTCCCCAAACCCAAAGGAAAGGTCCCCCCTTTCCAGGTAGAGCCCCCCCACCCAAAGGTAGAGTCCCCCCATCCAGGTTGGTTTTCCCTTAAAATAGGGCCCCCAACCCGGGTTTGAGTCCCCCAAATAAGGTTTAGAGTCCCCCATCCGGGGTAGAGTCTCCCATCCGGGTTTAGGTCTCCCATCCGGGTAGAGTCTCCAAATCCAGGTAGAGTCCCCCATCCAGGTAGAGCCCCACCCAAATTAGGGTCCCCCATCCGGTTAGGTCCCCCAAATCCAGGTAGATTTCTCCCATCCAGGTAGAGTCTCCATCCGGGTGAGTCTCCCTTTCCGGGTTTAGAGCTCCCATCCAGGTAGGCCCCTTCCCTTTCCGGGTTTAAAATTTCCCCAAATCCGGGGGCCCCCCCCCCCCCCCCCCCCCCCCCCCCCCCCCCCCCCCCCCACCCCCCCCCTTGAGTCTCCCACCCGGTGGGGGTCCCCCATCCGGGTTTGGGTCTCCTCCGGGAGGTCTCCCATCCGGGTAGATTTCCCCCATCCAGGTAGGGTCTCCATCCGGGGGGGATTTTCCCATCCAGGTAGAGTCTCCCATCCAGGAGGGTCCCCCCAATCCAGGTAGGTTTTCCCATAAGGGGGTCTCCCTTCAGGTAGAGTCTCCCATCCAGGTGAGTTTTCCCACCAGGTGGGAGTTTTCCCATCCAGGTAAGTCCCCCATCCGGTTTGAGTCTCCCATCCAGGTAGATTCCCCCCTTTCCAAGGTAGAGTCCCCATCCGGTTTAGGGGTCCCCCTTGGGTTTGGTTTTCCCCCAACCCGGGGTTGGAGTCTCCCATCCAGGTAGAGCCCCCCATCCGGTAGAGTTTACCATTCCAGGTAGAGTTCTTATCCAGGTGGATTTGCCCCACCCACGTAGTGCCCCATCCGGTTTGTCTCCCATCCATTTTAGGGTCTCCCATCCAGGTGGGAGTCCCACCCGGGGTGATTTCCCCCAATCCAGGAAAGGTCCCCCCATAAAGGTAGAGTCTCCCCCCGGGTTTTAGGTCTCCTTTCCAGGTGGGAGTTTCCCTTTCCGGGAAAGAGTCTCCCATCCAGGTAGAGTCCCCCTTTCCAGGTAGAGTCTACCATCCGGGTAGGAGCTCCCATCCGGTTGGGTCTCCCATCCAGGTAGGGTCCCATCCAGGAAAAAATCTCCCATCCAGGTAGAGTCTACCATCCAGGTAGAGTCCCCTTCCAGGTAGGCCCTCCCCCCCCGGTTTGAGTTTTCCCACCCGGGTTTAGAGTCTCCCACCCCAGGTAGGTCTCCCATCCGGGTTAGATTTCCCCCAAAATCCGGTAGAGTCCCCCACCCAAAGGTAGAGTCCCCCTTTCCAGGTAGATTTCCCCCATCCAGGAAGATTTCCCCCAATCCGGGTTTGAGTTCCCATCCAGGTGGGAGTCTCCCTCAGGTAAAATTTCCCCCATCCGGTGGGAGTCTCCCTTTCCGGAAAGAGTCCCCATCCAGGTAAAAATTCCCCCCATCCGGGTAGAGTCTACCACCCGGGGTAGGTTTCCCATCCGGTAGGGTCCCCTTTTTCCTGGGGAGCCCCCCCAAATCCGGGTAGAGTCCCCCACCCAGGTAGAGTCTCCCATCTTTTTTATTTGTTCCCATCCATTTTAGAGTTTTTCCCACCCAGGTAGAGTTTCCCTTTCCAGGTGGGTTTTCCCCCATCCGGGGTAGAGTCTCCCATCCGGGGTAGAGTCTCCCATCCGGTAGAGTCCCCCATCCAGGTAGAGTCTCCCATTCCGGGAGGGGGCTCCCATTTTTGTCTCCCTTTCCGGGTAGGTTCCCTCCGGGGTAGAGTCCCCCATAAAGGGTTAAAAGTTTTCCCATTACCAGGTAGATTTCCCCCATCCGGTAGAGTCCCCAAATCCAGGTAGATTTCCCCCATCCAGAAAAGTCTCCCATCCAGGAAAAATTTCTCCCATCCAGGTAGAGTCCCCCAAAAAAAGGTTTAAAAAGTCTCCCTTCCAGGTTGAGTCTCCATCCAGGTAAAGTCTCCCTTCCAGGTAGGTTTTCCCCCCAAGGGAGTTTTCCCATCCAGGTGGGATTTCTCCCACCCGGTAGAGTCCCCCTTTCCAGGAAGAGTCCCCTTTCCAGGTAGAGTCCCCCCACCCGGGTTTGAGCCCTCCCCATCCGGGTAGGTCTCCCACCGGGTAGGTTCCCATCCAGGAAAAAGCTCCCATCCAGGAAAGAGTTACCATCCGGGTTTAAAGTTCCCATCCAGGAAAAGTGAAACCATCCAGGTAGATTTCCCCCAATCCAGTTAGAGTCCCCACCCCAGGTAGAGTCTCCCATCCGGAAAAGTTCCCACCCAAAGGTAATGTCTCCCATCCAGGTAGAGTCCCCCATCCGGGTAGAGTCCCCCATCCGGTTTGGTCCCCAAATCCCAAGGTTTAGGTCTCCCATCCGGGTTTGAGTTACCACCCAGGAAAATTTCTCCCATCCGGGTAGAGTCCCCCTCCAGGTAGAGTCTCCCATCCAGGTGATTTCCCCCAAAATGCATTTGGGGTCCCCCTTTCCGGAAAAAGTTCCCTTTCCAGGAAAAGGGCCCCCATCCGGTAAAGTTTTCCCCCCCCAGGTGGGGAGTCTCCCATCCAGGAAAAGTCTCCCACCCAGGTAGAGTCCCCCCAATCCGGGGTAAAGTCTCCCACCCAAAGGTTTATTTTTCCCCCTTGGGGTAGGTCTCGCTTCAGGTAGAGTCTACCATCGGGTTAAGTGATCGGAAAAAGAATAAACTCTGCCATATCTCTCTCCCTGCCGCAATTTTGCTTTTTTCAGCTCTTATCCCGTTCAACCTGCAGGTAACCCCCCCGGCCCCCTTCAGAGTGTTGGCACTGTCTTCCCTTCCCTTCAGATTGTTGGCATGTCCCTTCCCCCTTCCTTCGGGGTTGGCCCCTGTACCCCCCCTTCCTTTTCAGTGTGTTGGCACTGTATTTCCCCCTTCCCTTCAGTTTTGGCACTGTACTTTCCCCCCCTTTCGAGTGTTGGTACTGTACTTCCCCCTTCCTTCTTTTGGGGGAAACGACTTCCCCTTCCTCGGGTTTTGGGCCCTTTTGTCTTCCCCCCTTTCCTTCAGTTTTGGGGCACTGTTTTCCCCCTTCCCTTTTCCGAGTGTTGGCACTGTATTTCCCCCTTTCCCTTCAGAGTGTTGGCACTGAAATTCCCCCCTTTCCTTCAGTGTTGGCACTGTACCCCCCCTTTCCTTCAGAGTGTTGGCCCTGTACTTCCCCCGTCCTTAGTTTTGGACTTTTATTTCCCCCTTCCTTGGGAGTTTTGGGGCACGGGACTTCCCCCTTCCTTGGGGGTTGGCACTGAAATTCCCCCTTTCTTCGGGTTTTGGCCCCTGTATTTCCCCCGTCCTTCGTTTTGGGCACTGTACTTCCCCCCCTTTCAGGTGTTGGCACGGTACCCCCCCTTTCCCCTTCAGTTTTTGGCCCTTTAATTTCCCCCCGTCCTTCAGAGGGGTTGGCACTGTACTTCCCCTTCCTCAGAGTTTTGGGGCATGTATTTCCCCCTTCCCTTTCAGAGTTTTGGGCCCTTTTTACTTCCCCCCTCCTTCAGGTTTTGGGGACGGTATTTTCCTTTTTTTTTCGGGAGTGTAGGCACTGTACTTCCCCCTTCCTTCAGTGTTGGCACTGTATTTCCCCCCCTTTTTCGAGTTTTCCCGCACTGAAATTCCCCTTCCCTTACAGTTTTGGAAATTGTATTTCCCCGTCTTTCAATTTTTTGGCCATTTTAAAAATTTCCCCCCTTCAGTGTTGGCACTTTTTATTTCCCCCCTCCTTGGGGGTTGGGCCCACTGTACTTCCCCCCTTCGGGAGTGTTGGAACTTTTATTTCCCACAACCCTTTCCCGGGTGTTGGCACTTTTCCCTTCCCCCTTTTCCTTCAGAGTTTTGGCACTGTACTTCAACCCTTCAGAGTTTTGGCACTTTTTTATTTCCCGGAATTTTCCCGGGGTTTTGGCACTGTATTCCCGGCATCCTTCAGAGTGTTGGCACTGTATTTCCCGGCATCCTTCGAATTTTTTTTTGGCACTGTACTTCCCCCCTCCTTCAGGGTTTTGGCCTGTACTTCCCCGCCCTTTCGAGTGTTGGCATTTGCTTCCAAAATCCTTGAGAGTTTTGGGGCACTGTGTGTTGGCACTGTACTTCCGACATCCTTGAGAGTGTTGGCACTGTACTTCCTCCTCCTTCAGAGTGTTGCCACTGTACTTCCGACTTCCTTCAGTGTTGGCACTGTACTTCCCCCGTCCTTCAGATTGTTGGCACTGTACTTCCGATATCCTTCAGAGTGTTAGCACTGTACTTCCCCCTCCTTCAGAGTGTTCGCACTGTACTTCCTCCTCCTTCAGAGTTTTGGCACTGTACTTCCGACATCCTTCAGTGTTGGCACTGTACTTCCGACATCCTTCAAAATGTTGGCACTGTACTTTCCCCTCCTTCAGAGTGTTGTCACTGTACTTCCGACTTCCTTCAGTGTTGGCACTGTACTTCCCCCGTCATTCAGAGTATTGGCACTGTACTTCCGACATCCTTCAGAGTGATGGCACTGTACTTCCCCCTCCTTCAGTGTTGGCACTGTACTTCCCCCTTCTTCAGAGTGTTGGCACTGTACTTCCGACTTCCTTCAGAGTGTTGGCACTGTACTTCCGACTTCCTTTAGAGTGTTGGCACTGTACTTCCGACTTCAGAGTGTTGGCAATGTAATTACCCCGTCCTTTAGAGTGTTGGCACTGTACTTCCGACATCCTTCAGTGTTGGCACTGTACTTCCCCCTCCTTCAGAGTGTTGGCACTGTACTTCCACCTCCTTCAGAGTGTTGGCACTGAACTTCCCCCTCCTTCAGAGTGTTGTCACTGTATTCCATCCACCTTGAGAGTGTTGGCACTGTACTTAAATCTTCTTCAGAGTGCTGGCACTGTACTTCCACGTTCTTCAGTGATGGCACTGTGCTTCCACCTTCTTCAGTGTTGGCACTGTACTTCCACCTTCTTCAGTGTTGGCACTGTACTTCCCCCCTCCTCCAAAGTGTTGGCACTGCACTTCACCCTCCTTCAGAGTGTTGGCACTGCACTCCCACCTTCTTCAGAGTGTTGGCAGTGTACTTCCCCTTCTTCAGAGTGTTGGCACTGTACTTACCCCCACTTTAGGGTGTTGGCACTGTACTTCCTCGACTCCTTCAGAGTGTTGGCACTATAATTCCCCTCTCCTTCAGAGTGTTGGCAATGTACTTTCTCCTCCTTCAGAGAGTTGGCACTGTACTTCCCCTCTCCTTCAGGAGGTTCGGCCACCCTTTATACTTCCCCCTCCTTCAGAGTGTTGGCACTGTACTTCCCCAATCTTCAGAGTGTTGGCACTGTACTTCTTCCTTTCTTCAGAGTGTTGGCAGTGTACTCCCACCTTCTTCAGAGTGTTGGCAGTGTACTTCCCCTTCTTCAGAGTGTTGGCACTGTACTTACCCCCACTTCAGGGTGTTGGCACTGTACTTCCTCGACTCTTCAGAGTGTTGGCACTATAATTCCCCTCTCCTTCAGAGTGTTGGCAATGTACTTCCTCCTCCTTCAGAGTGTTGGCACTGTACTTCCCCTCTCCTGCAGAGTGTTGGCACTGTACTTCCCCCTCCTCCAAAGTGTTGGCACTGCACTTCACCCTCCTTCAGAGTGTTGGCACTGCACTCCCACCTTCTTCAGAGTGTTGGCAGTGTACTTCCCCTTCTTCAGAGTGTTGGCACTGTACTTACCCACTTCATAGGGTGTTGGACACTGTACTTCCTCGACTCCTTCAGAGTGTTGGCACTATAATTCCCCTCTCCTTCAGAGTGTTGGCAATGTACTTCCTCCTCCTTCAGAGAGTTGGCACTGTACTTCCCCTCTCCTTCAGAGTGTTGGCACTATACTTTCCCCCTCCTTCAGAGTGTTGGCACTGTACTTCCCCAATCTTCAGAGTGTTGGCACTGTACTTCTTCCTTTCTTCAGAGTGTTGGCAGTGTACTCCCACCTTCTTCAGAGTGTTGGCAGTGTACTTCCCCTTCTTCAGAGTGTTGGCACTGTACTTACCCCCACTTCAGGGTGTTGGCACTGTACTTCCTCGACTCTTTCAGAGTGTTGGCACTATAATTCCCCGCTCCTTCGAGTGTTGGCAATCTGTACTTCCTCCTCCTTTCAGAGTGTTGGCACTGTTTTCCCTCTCCTGCTGAGTGATTGGCACTGTACTTCCCCTTCCTCAGAGTGGTTGCCTCTGTACTTTTCCTTCTTCTGTGTGTTGGCACTTCACTTTCCCCTCCTTCAGTGTGTTGGCACTTACTTCCCCTCCTCAGGTGCTTGGCACTGTACCTTCCCCCTCCTCAGAGAGTTGGCACTGAATTCCATTCTCCTTCAGGAGTGTTGGTATTGTACTCTCCTCCTCCTTCCGTTGTTGGCACTGTACTTCCCCTCCTTCGAGTGTTGCCTGTACTTCCCCCTCCTTCAGAGTGTTGGCATGTGCCTCCATTTCCTCAGAGTGTTGGACACTGTACTTCCTTACTCCTTCAGTGTTGCCACTGTACTTTTCCCTTCTTCAGACTGTTGGCACTGTACTTCCCCACCTTCAGAGTGCTGTCACTGTACTTCCCCTCTCTTTAGAGTGTTGGCATTGTTCTTCTTCTCTATCAGAGTTGTTAGGCGTGTACTTCCCGCTCCTCCATAGATGTTGGCACTGTTCTTCCCCGGCCTTCAGCGTTGGCACTGTACTTCCATTCCTTCAGAAGTGTTGGCACTGCTAATTCCACTTGTTCAGGGTTGGACTGTACTCTCCCTCTCCAAAGTAGTTGGCACTGTACTTCCCCTCCTTCATGGTTGGCACTGTATTTCCTTCCTCCTTCAGTGTTGGCACTGTATTTCCCCTCTTCCTTCAGTGTTGGCACTGTATTTCCCCCTCCTTCAGAGTGCTGTCATGTACTTCTTATCCTTCAGACTTGTTGGCAACTATACTTCCCCCACCTTCCGAGTGTTGGCACTGTACTTTTTTTTTTTCCCCCTTCCTTTTTTTTTCCGAGTGTTGGCACTGTTCTTCACCCTCCTTCATACTGTTGGCACTGTACTTCTCCCTCCTTCCGAGTGTTGGCACTGTACTTCCCCCTCCTTCAGAGTGTTGGCACTGTACTTCCCCTCTCCTTCAGAGTGTTGGCACTATACTTTCCTCCTTCAGAGTGTTGGCACTGTACTTCCCCCTTCTTCAGTGTTGGCACTGTACTTCCCCCTTCTTCAGTGTTGGCACCGTACTCCCCCCTTCGTCAGAGTGCTGTCACTGTACTTCCCCTCTCCTTCAGAGTGTTGGCACTGTACTTCCCCGCTCCTTCAGAATGTTGGCACTGTATTTCCCCCTCCTTCAGAGTGCTGTCAATGTACTTCCCCTCTCCTTCAGAGTGTTGGCACTGTACTTCCCCCTCCTTCAGTGTTGGCACTGTACTTCCCTCTCCTTCAGAGTGTTGGCACTGTACTCCATCCTCCTTGAGTGTTGGCACTGTACTTAAATCTTCTTCAGAGTGCGGGCACTGTACTTCCACGTTCTTCAGAGTGATGGCACTGTGCTTCAACCTTCTGCAGAGTGTTGGCACTGGTAATTACACCTTCTTCAGAGTGTTGGCACTGTACTTCCCCCCTCCTCCGAAGTGTTGGCACTGCACTTCACCCTCCTTCAGAGTGTTGGCACTGCACTCCCACCATCTTAAGAGTGTTGGGGGCTGGCACTGTACTTACCCCCACTTCAGGGTGTTGGCACTGTACTTCCTCGACTCCTTCAGAGTGTTGGCACCATAATTCCCCTCTCCTTCAGAGTGTTGGCACTGTACTTCCTCCTCCTTCAGAGTGTTGGCACTGTACTTCACCCTCTTTCAGAGTGTTGGCACTGTACTTCCCCTCTCCTTCAGTGTTGGCACTATACTTTCCCCCTCCTTCAGAGTGTTGGCACTCTACTTCCCCTGTCCTTCAGTGTTGGCACTGTACTTTCCCCTTCTTTAGAGTGTTGGCACTGTACTTCCCCTCTCCTTCAGAGTGTTGGCACTGTATTTCTTCCTTTCTTCAGAGTGTTGGCACTTTACTTTCCCCCTCCTCAGTGTTGAGCACTGTAATTCCCCCTCCTTCAGTGTTGGCACTGTACTTCCCCCTCCTTCATAGTGTTGGCACTGTAATTCCTTCCTCCTTCAGAGTGTTGGTATTGTACTCTCCCCCTCCTTCAGTGTTGGCACTGTACTTCTCCCTCCTTCAGAGTGTTGGCACTGTACTTCCCCCCTCCTTCAGAGTGTTGGCACTGTGCCTCCCATTCCTTCAGAGTGTTGACACTGTACTTCCTCCTTCAGTGTTGGCACTGTACTTTCCCCTTCTTCAGACTGTTGGCACTGTACTTCCCCACCTTCAGAGTGCTGTCACTGTACTTCCCCTCTCTTTCAGTGTTGGCATTGTACTTCCCTTCTCTTTCAGTGTTGGCACTGTACTTCCCCCTCCTTCAGAATGTTGGCTCTGTACTTCTGACCCTCCTCCAGATTGTTGGCACTGTACCGACCCTTCCATCAGAGTGTTGGCACTGTACTTCCCTCTTTCAGTGTTGGCACTGTTCTTCCCTCTTCTCCGGAGTGTTGGCACTGTACTTCCCCTCCTTCAGAGTGCTGGCTCTGTGCTTCCCCCTCCTTCAGAGTGTTGGCACTGTACTTCCCCTCCTTCAGAGTGTTGGCACTGTACTTCCTCCTCCTTCACAATGTTGGCACTGTACTTCCACCTCCTTCACAGAGTTGGCACTTTACTTCCGCCTTCTTCAGTGTTGGCAGTGTACTTCCCCGCTCCTCCAGAGAGTTGGCACTGTACTTCCCTGTCCTTCAGCGTTGGCACTGTACTTCCCTCTCCTTCAGAATATTGGCACTGTACTTCCACCTTGTTCAGTGTTGGCACTGTACTTTTCCTCCTCCAGAGTGTTGGCAATGTTCTTCCCCTCCTTCAGAGTGTTGGCACTGTATTTCCTCCCTCCTTCAGTGTTGGCACTGTATTTCCCCTCTTCCTTCAGTGTTGGCACTGTATTCCCCCTCCTTCAGAGTGCTGTCACTGTACTTCTCTCCTTCAGACTGTTGGCACTATACTTCCCCCTCCTTCAGAGTGTTGGCACTGTTCTTCCCCCTCCTTCAGAGTGTTGGCACTGTACTTTTCCCTCCTTCCGAGTGTTGGCACTGTACTTCCCCCCTCCTTCAGAGTGTTGGCACTGTACTTCCCCTCTCCTTCAGAGTGTTGGCACTGTACTTCCCCTCTCCTTCAGAGTGTTGCACTATACTTTCCTCCTCCTTCAGAGTGTTGGCACTGTACTTCCCCCTTCTTCAGAGTGTTGGCACCGTACTTCCCCCTTCTTCAGAGTGCTGTCACTGTACTTCCCCTCTCCTTCAGAGTGTTGGCACTGTATTTCCCCCTCCTTCAGAGTGCTGTCAATGTACTTCCCATCTCCTTTAGAGTTTGTTGGCGCTGTACTTCCCCCTCCTTCAGTGTTGGCACTGTACTTCCCACCTCCTTCAGAGTGTTGGCACTGCACTTTCCCCCTCCTTCAGAGTGCTGTCACTGTATTTCGCCCCACCTTCAGTGTTGGCACTGTACTTCCCACCTTTCAGAGTGTTGGCACTGTACTTCCCTCTCCTTCAGAGTGTTGGCACTGTACTTCCCCCTCCTTAAGAGTGTTGGCACTGTGCTTCACATTCCTTCAGAGTCTTGGCACTGTACTGCACCCTCCTTCAGACTGTTGGCACTGTACTTTTCCCTTCCTTCAGACTGTTGGCAGTGTACTTCCCCTCTCCTTCAGAGTGTTGGCACTGTACTTCGCCCGACCTTCATAGTGTTGGCACTTTACTTCCCCACCTTCAGAGTGTTGGCACTGTACTTTCCCGCTCCTTCAGTGTGTAGGCACTGTACTTCCCCGCACTTCCCCGCTCCTTCAGAGTGTTGGCACAGTTACTTCACCTCTTTCTGTGTTGGCAATGTTTTTCCCTCCTTCAGATTTTTTGGCACTGTATTCACTCCCCTCCTCAGAATGTTGGCAGTGTACTTTCCCCTCCTTCCCAGTGTTGGCACTGTGCTTCCCCCTCCTTCCCAGTGTTGGCACTGTACTTCCCCCTCCTTCAGAGTGCTGTCACTGTACTTCCACTTCGTTCAGAGTGTTGGCACTGTACTTCCCCCTCCTTCAGTGTTGGCACTGTACTTCCCCTTCCTTCAGTGTTGGTACTGTACTTCCCCCTCCTTCAGAGTGTTGTCACTGTACTTCCCCCCTCCTTCAAAGTGTTGGCACTCTTCTTCCCCTCCTTCAGAGTGTTGGCACTCTTCTTCCCCCTACTTCAGAGTTTTGGCACTGTATTCCTCCTCCTTCAGTGTTGGCACTGTACTTCCCCTCCTTCAGAGTGTTGGCACTGTACTTCCCCTTCTTTCAGAGTATTGGCACTGTACTTCCCCCTCTTTCAGTGTTGGCACTGTTCGTCCCCCTCCTTCAGAGTTTTGGCAATGTACTTCCCCACCTCCTTCAGTGTTGGCACTGTACTACCCCCCTCCCTCAGTGTTGGCACTGTACTTCGCCCTCATTCAGAGTGTTGGCACTGTAATTCCCTCTCCTTCAGAGTGTTGGCAATGTACTTCCCTCTCCTTCAGTGTTGGCCCTGTACTTCCTTTCTCCTTCAGTGTTGGCACTCTAATTCCCCCACCTTGAGAGTGTTGGCATTGCACTTCCCCCCTTTTTCAGAGTGTTGGCACTGTATTTCCCACCTCCTTTAGAGTTTTGGCATTGTAGTTTCCCCCTCCCTCAGTGTTGGCACTGTACTTCCCGCTCCTTCTTTAACTGGGAATGCAAGAATAATGATAATACAGTAAAAATCCCTGATTTTCGTTCTGCCGATTATAATGGATTTAGGGAACACCTGTCTAATCTTGATTGGGGTTATCTAGCTAATGATTTTATTGACGATGATCATACTTATGATTATGAAGGGATCTGCTTTTATGATTGTTTTCTTAATAATGTACACCGTGCATAGAGTATATACATTCCCCAGAGACAAATTAGGTCTAATAATAATGATAATAATACTAAAGCATCTATCAGGGGAGAAAAGGGGAATTTATAGGCGCATCAGAAGAGGAGAGGTTAACCTTACTGACCAATATGTTCAGCTTAAAAGAGAAGTAGAAAAGGCGATTAGAAAGGCTAAACGTGACTATGAAATTAGAGTTGCTAATGAATCAAAGACTAATCCAAAGGGGTTCTTTCAAGTGTATAGGACGAAGGTGAAGGAAAAAGTAGGACCTCTGAAAATTGGGAATGGACAGCTGACGGATAATGAACTGGAAATGTGTTCCTTATTTAATGACGATTTTTTGTCAGTTTTTACACAGGAAGATGTAAATGAGATTCCAGTAATTAACAATTATTTAGTTCCTGATGAATTTAAATTAACTAATATTTCTGTCACGAGGGACATGGTTATTAAACAGATAGACAAACTGAAGCAAAATAAGTCCCCGGGACCCGATGAGCTGTTTCCCAGGGTACTTAAGGAATGCAAGATGGAGCTTAGTCAGCCATTAACGAGTGTATTCAATGCGTCCATCCTTACCGGTGTTGTGCCAGAGTTGTGGAAGATGGCTAATGTGGTTCCTATATTCAAATCAGGGGATAAGTCCACTCCTTCAAACTACCGTCCAATAAGCCTGACATCTATAGTGGGCAAGTTATTATAATCAATTATAGCTGACATTATCAGAAGTCACCTTGAAGAGCATAACTTGATAAATGAATCTCAGCATGGATTCACGAGAGGTCGTTCCTGCCTGACAAACTTACTGACGTTCTTCAATAGAACATTTGAGGCAGTTGAGTGATAAGGAATATGATATTGTTTATTTGGATTTTAGTAAAGCCTTCGAAAGAGTACCTCACAAGAGACTCTTAAGAAAAGTGGCAGCTCATGGTATAGGAGGTAAAGTTCTAGCATGGATTGAGGCATGGCTTACCAATAGAAAGCAGATAGTTACTATTAATGGAGTGAAATCTGAATGGAGATTAGTCACTAGTGGCGTTCCACAAGGATCAGTTTTAGGCCCTCTCTTGTTCATAATTTACATTAATGACCTTGATGAAGGGATTACGAGTGACATGAGTAAGTTTGCTGATGATACAAAGATAGGCCGTATAATTCACTCTGAGGAGGATATCAATGAACTCCAGGACGATTTGGACAAATTAATGTCTTGGTCTGAAAAATGGCAGATGAAGTTCAATGTGGATAAGTGTAAGGTAATGAAAATAACCCTCGAAGCTATAATCTAGGTGAAGTAGAGCTTGATCATACAGAATGTGAAAAAGACTTGGGAGTCATGGTAAGCAGAAATCTAAAGCCAAGACAGCAGTGCCTTAGTGTGCGCAACAAGGCCAACAGATTACTTGGATTTATCTCAAGAAGTATAAGTAACAGAAGTCCAAAAGTTATTTTACAGCTCTATACATCACTAGTGAGGCCTCATTTAGATTATGCTGCTCAGTTTTGGTCCCCTTACTACAGGATGGATGTAGACTCATTAGAGAACATACAGAGAAGAATGACTAAAATGATTTACTGTGTAAGGAACCTCCCCTATGAAGATAGAACATAAGAACATAAGAAAGGAGGAACACTGCAGGAGGCCTGTTGGCCCATACTAGGCAGGTCCTTTACAATTCATCCTACTAACAAAACCCTAACAAGCCCAACCCAATTTTCAATGCTACCCAAGAAATAAGCTCTGATGTGAAAGTCCCACTCAAATCCAACCCCTCCCACGCATGTACTTATCCAACCTAAATTTGAAACTACCCAAAGTCCCAGCCTCAATAACCCAACTAGGTAGACTGTTCCACTCATCAACTACCCTATTTCCAAACCAATACTTTCCTATGTCCTTTCTAAATCTAAACTTATCTAATTTAAATCCATTACTGCGGGTTCTATCTTGGAGAGACATCCTCAAGACCTTATTAATATCCCCTTTATTAATACCTATCTTCCACTTATACACTTCGATCAGGTCTCCCCTCATTCTTCGTCTAACACAGTGGTTTCCAAACTTTTTCAGCTTCTTACCCAATTTAACATGCCACATAAAGCATGTTACCCCTTTCACAAAATGTTGTTATTATTGATATATATGGCTAAACGTGAACGTATACAGCCTCGCATACTCTGCTAATCCTAGCAAAACCATTGAAAACGTAAGAACCACACATACATTATATATAAAATTAATAATAGCTACAAATTCACAGTAACAGTTGGTAAATACTAACTATATACTGCACAGGGCAGTACACATACATACCAGCTTATGTCTACCTCGGCTGATGCTCACAGATAAACTGACAGTGTGAAATAGAGGCAGCCTCAGGAAGTGAGTGACGCGTACTGGACAGGTCGATCTGGGCTACTGAGTGACTTTTGTCCTGAAGCATACTTGTCAAAATACTTTTGGGTTTCCACACACTTAGCTATATATTTCTTCTTTTCTAATACTGTATATTAGTTTTTGATGTTTATTGTTATTTGGTTTAACTTTATTACTTACTTATAATAGGTTTACTTTACAACTTTATATACTAAGACAAAGTTAACAATAATCCTCATACCGGGTACCGCATTGTTTTCTTGATTTTCAGAATTCATAACTTTTTTTCTGTCACCCCTCCATTACCCCCCAAAAATGGTTAAATTACCCCCAGGGGGTAATTTACCCCCAGTTTGGGAACCACTGGTCTAACAAGTGAATGTAACTTAAAAGTCTTCAATCTTTCTTCATAAGGAAGATTTCTAATGCTATGTATTAATTTAGTCATCCTACGCTGAGTGTTTTCTAACGAATTTATGTCCATTCTGTAATATGGAGACCAGAATTGAGCTGCGTAATCTAATTGAGGCCTTACTAATGATGTATAAAGCTGCAGTATGACCTCTGGACTTCTGTTGCTTACACTTCTTGATATAAATCCCAGTAATCTATTTGCCTTATTACGTACGCTTAGGCATTGCTGTCTTGGTTTAAGGTTGCTGCTCACCATAACCCCCAAGTCCTTTTCGCAATCTGTATGGCTAAGTTCTACATCATTTAACTTATAAGTACTAGGGTTATGGGCACTCCCAAGCTTCAGAACCTTGCATTTATCTACATTGAACTGCATCTGCCACTTTTCTGACCAAGAATAGAGTTTGTTTAAATCCTCCTGAAGTTCCATAACATCTACGTTTGAATCAATTATCCTACCTATCTTTGTGTCATCGGCGAATTTGCTCATAACACTAGTAATTCCCTCATCAAGATCATTGATATATATTATAAACAACAACGGGCCCAAGACTGATCCCTGTGGAACGCCACTTGTTACAGATCCCCACTCGGATTTAACCCCATTTATGGACACTCTCTACTTCCTGTCAGTGAGCCATGACTCGATCCACGAGAGCACTTTTCCCCCAATGCTTTAACAGTCTATGGTGCGGAACTCTATCAAAAGCCTTACTAAAATCTAAGTAAATAATATCAAATTCTTTATCGTGGTCAACAGCCTTAAAAGCTTTACTGAAGAAAGTTAATAAATTAGTTAGACAAGACCGGCCTCTTGTGAATGCATGCTGAGTATCATTAATCAAACTATGCTTATCGAGATGGCTTCTTATAATCTCAGCTATAATTGACTCTAGTAATTTGCCTACAATTGAGGTCAGGCTTATTGGGCGGTAATTTGACGGTAACGACTTGTCCCCTGTTTTAAAAATAGGAATTACATTAGCCATCTTCCACATATCAGACACTACACCTGTTTGAAGAGATGAATTAAAAATATTAGTTAATGGTTCACAGAGTTCCATTTTGCATTCCTTAAGAACCCTTGAAAAAACCTCATCAGGACCCGGCGACTTATTTTGCTTCAGTCTGTCTATCTGCTTCACAACCATCTCACTAGTGACTGTGATGTTACATAATTTATCTTCTTCTAGCCCACTGTAAAAATTAATTACTGGAATATTGTTAGTGTCTTCCTGTGTAAAAACTGAGAGAAAATAATTATTTAAAATCAAGCACATTTCATTCTCTTTGTCAGTAAGGTGCCCATAGTTATTTTTAAGGGGACCTATCTTATCTCTAACTTTTGTTCTATAGACCTGGAAAAAAACTTTTTGGGTTAGTTTTAGAATCCCTGGCAACTTTAATTTCATAGTCCCTTTTAGCTTTTCTTATCCCCTTTTTAATGTCCCTCTTAATGTCAATATACTGATTCATAAGATGACCCTCACCTCTTTTGATACGCCTATAAATTCCTTTCTTATGCCCTAGTAGATATTTGAGCCTATTATTCATCCATTTTGGGTCATTTCTATTTGATCTAATTTCTTTATATGGGATAAACGCTCTTTGAGCAGCATGTATAGTGTTCAGAAAACTGTCATATTCATAGCTCTCTTCGTTACCCCAGTCAACAGATGATAAGTGTTCTCTAAGCCCATCGTAATCTGCTAAGCGAAAATCTGGGACTGTTACTGAGTTATCGCTACTATCGTACTTCCATTCAATGTTAAATGTAATTGATTTGTGGTCGCTAGCACCCAGTTCCTCTGAAATTTCTAAATTATTAACAAGGGATTCATTGTTTGCCATAACTAAGTCAAGCAGTTTATTTCCCCTTGTAGGTTCTGTCACAAACTGCTTCAAAAAACAATCCTGAACCACTTCTAAGAAGTCGTATGATTTCTAATTCCCAGTCAAGAAATTCCAATCAATATGACTAAAGTTAAAGTCCCCTAGAATTTACTACATTATCGTGCCTTGTGGCCTTAACAATTTCCTCCCATAGTAGTCTCCCTTGGTCCTTATCTAAGTTTGGGGGACGGTATATCACTCCTAAAATCAGTTTTCATGCCCCTCTGAAAATTCTATCCAAACAGACTCTGTATGTGTTACTTCAGACTTAATACCCGTTTTTATGCAAGAGTTCAAGCGATCTCGGACATACAATGCCACCCCACCCCCCTTCCCGATACTTCTATCTACTTGGAACAATTTAAAACCCTGAATATGACATTTCGCAGGCATGTCCCGACTTTTTGAATTAAACCACGTCTCAGTTAAGGCAAATACATCAATGTTACCTGCACTAGCAACTAATCTCAACTCGTCCATCTTATTCCTAGCACTACGGCAATTAGCATAATAAACATTGAAAGACTCTCCTTTCTCTTTACCCTTCCTGCTCATTTCTGTTTTTCCACTAAACCTATTACTGTCCTTATCACCCAAAGTCACTGGCTTTTCAATATCTACCTCGTTCTGCTTATTACTAGTTCCCCTAGAACTCGTAATAAATTCTACACTGGGACTTCACTGTTTTCCTGCCAAAACCCATACCACTAACTATTCCTAGTTTAAAGTCCTAACTGCTCCCTCCACTGCAGTTGCCAGTGCTACCACCCCAGACCTAGATAAGTGAACCCCATCCCTGGCATACATGTCATTTCTGCCATAGAAGAGGTCCCAGTTGTCAACGAATGTTACCGCATTTTCCTTACAGTATTTGTCCAGCCAGCAATTGACACCAATTGCCCTGGACAACCATTCATTTCCAACTCCTCTCCTTGGCAAAATACCACATATGACAGGGTTCCCACCCTTACTCCTAATTATTTCTATTGCTGACCTATACCTGCTAATCAGGTCTTCACTCCTATGTCTGCCAACATCGTTGCCTCCAGCACTGAGACAGATAATAGGATTGCTCCCATTACCTCTCATGTCATCCAGACGGCTAACAATATCCTCCATCCCAGCCCCAGGAAAGCAAGCTCTCTGTCTCCTACTCCTGTCCTTCAAGCAGAACGCCCTATCCATATACCTAACTTGGCTATCCCCAACAACAACATTATTCTTACCTTCCTTGATGTCGTTCGTCGTGACGTTCCCAGTAGTCGACTCACATTCGTCGGGTAGCACTGAGAATGTATTAGATGTTTCCACAACAGTTTCCACGGCAGTCTCTTTCTTCTTCATCGTTTCTACCTTTCCATTCGTCTTCTTGATCGTCAACTTCGTTCCCTGCTGTCCAGCCACTGACCAGTTTCCCTTCTTGACCTGAGGACTCAAAACAGGAGGACTGCTACGTATCTTCTTGTTTTCCTCGGTCAGTCGCCGAATCTCCATCTTCGCCATCCTCAATTCTTCCTTAAGCTGTTGGTAAAGTTGCTCGATGGAGGGCATCTTGCTTCAATTCGTAGAGAGCGCGCAAACAGGTCTTCACAGAGCTAAGTACACGTCACCACTGCGCAAAAGCCAACTCAAACAGGAGCGACTGCGCAGCACGTCCGCACGGCCCAATAGCGATGCGAACACTCGAGCGATGCGAACACTCGACTTAAAGCCTTAAATCTCCACTCTCTGGAGAGGCGTAGAATGAGGGGAGATATCATTGAAGTGTATAAGTGGATGACAGGCATAAACAAGGGAGATATTAATAAAGTACTGAGGGTGTCGAACCAGGTAAGAACCAGAAATAATGGATATAAGTTGGATAAATTTAGATTTAGAAAGGACATAGGTAAGTACTGGTTTTCTAACAGTTGTAGATGCGTGGAACAGTCTTCCCAGTGGGGTGATAGAGGCTAGGACCTTGGGTAGCTTTAAGAAGAGACTGGACAAATATATGAACATAAGAACATAAGAACATAAGAAAGGAGGAACACTGCAGGAGGCCTGCTGGCCCATACTAGGCAGGTCCTTTGCAATTCATCCCACTAACAAAACATTTGCCCAACCCAATTTTCAATGCCACCCAAGAAATAAGCTCTGATGTGAAAGTCCCACTCAAATCCAACCCCTCCTACTCATGTACTTATCCAACCTAGATTTGAAACTACCCAAAGTCCCAGCCTCAATAACCCAACTAGGTAGACTGTTCCACTCATCAACTACCCTATTTCCAAACCAATACTTTCCTATGTCCTTTCTAAATCTAAACTTATCTAATTTAAATCCATTACTGCGGGTTCTCTCTTGGAGAGACATCCTCAAGACCTTATTAATATCCCCTTTATTAATGCCTATCTTCCACTTATACACTTCGATCAGGTCTCCCCTCATTCTTCGTCTAAAAAGTGAATGTAACTTAAGAGTCTTCAATCTTTCTTCATAAGGAAGATTTCTAATGCTATGTATTAATTTAGTCATCCTACGCTGAATGTTTTCTAACGAATTTATGTCCATTTTGTAATACGGAGACCAGAACTGAGCTGCATAATCTAGGTGAGACCTTACTAATGATGTATAAAGCTGCAATATGACCTCTGGACTTCTGTTGCTTACACTTCTTGATATAAATCCCAGTAATCTATTTGCCTTATTACGTACGCTTAGGCATTGCTGTCTTGGTTTAAGGTTGCTGCTCACCATAACCCCAAGCCCTTTTCGCAATCTGTTGGCTAATTCTACATCATTTAACTTATAAGTACTAGGGTTATGGGCACTCCAAGCTTCAGAACTTGCATTTATCTACATTGAACTGCATCTGCCACTTTTCTGACCAAGAAATAGAGTTTTTTTAAAATCCTCCTGAAGTTCCATAACATCTCGTTTTGAATCAATTATCCTACCTATCTTTGTGTCATCGGCGAATTTGCTCAATTCACTAGTAATTCCTCATCAAGATCATTGATATTATTTATAAACAACAACGGGCCCAAGACTGACCCCTGTGAACGCCACTTGTTACAGATCCCCACTTGGATTTAACCCCTTTTATGGACACTCTCTGCTTCCTGTCAGTGAGCCATGACTCGACCCACGAGAGCACTTTCCCCCAATGCCATGAGCTGCCACTTTCTTTAACAGTTATGGTGCGGAACTCTATCAAAAGCCTTACTAAAATCTAAGTAAATAATATCAAATTCTTTATTGTGGTCAACAGCCTCAAAAGCTTTACTAAAGAAAGTTAATAAATTAGTTGGGGACAAGACCGGCCTCTTGTGAATCCATGCTGAGTATCATTAATCAAGCTATGCTTATCGAGATGGCTTCTTATAATCTCAGCTATAATTGACTCTAGTAACTTGCCTACAATTGAGGTTCAGGCTTATTGGGCGGTAATTTGACGTAAACGACTTGTCCCCTGTTTTAAAAATAGGAGTTACATTAGCCATTTTCCCAAACATATCAGACACTACCCTGTTTGAAGAGATAAATTAAAATATTAGTTAATGGTTCACAGAGTTCCATTTTGCATTCCTTAAGAACCCTTGAAAAAACCTCATCAGGACCACGGCGACTTATTTTGCTTCAGTCTGTCTATCTGTTTCACAACCATCTCACTAGTGACTGTGATGTTACATAATTTATCTTCTTCTAGCCCACTGTAAAAATTAATTACTGGAATATTGTTAGTGTCTTCCTGTGTAAAAACTGAGAGAAAATAATTATTTAAAATCAAGCACATTTCATTCTCTTTGTCAGAAAGGTGCCCATAGTTATTTTTAAGGGGACCTATCTTATCTCTAACTTTTGTCTATAGACCGGAAAAAACTTTTTGGGTTATTTTTTAGAATCCCTGGAAAATTTTTAATTTCATAGCCCCCTTTTAGCTTTTCTTATCCCCTTTTTAATGTCCCTCTTAATGTCAATTTACTGATTCATAAGATGACCCTCACCTCTTTTGATACGCCATAAATTCCTTTCTTATGCCCTAGTAGATATTTGAGCCTATTATTATCCATTTTGGGTCATTTCTATTTGATCTAATTTCTTTATATGGGATAAACGCTCTTTGAGCAGCATGTATAGTGTTCAGAAAACTGTCATATTCTAGCTCTCTTCGTTAACCCAGTAAACAGTGATAAGTGTTCTCTCTAGCCCACGTAATCTGCTAAGCGAAAATCTGGGACTGTTACTGAGTTTATCGCTACTATCGTACTTCCATTCATGTTAAATGAATTGATTTGTGGTCGCTAGCCCCCCAGTTCCTCTGAAATTTCCTAAATTATTGAAAAGGGGATTCATTGTTTCCCAAATAACTAAGTCAAGCAGGTTATTTCCCCTTGTAGGTTCTGTCACAAACTGCTTCAAAAAACAATCCGAAATATTTCTAAGAAGTCGTGTGATTCTAAATTCCCAGTCAAGAAATTCCAATAACATGACTAAAGTTAAAGTCTCCTAGAATTACTACATTTATCGTGCCTTGGGGCCCTTTAACAATTTCCTCCATTAGTAGTCTCCCTTGGTCCCTATCAAAGTTTGGGGGACGGTATATCACTCCAAAAAATCAGTTTTTCATGCCCCTCTGAATTCTATCCAAAACAGACTCTGTAGTTTTTACTTCAGACTTAATACCCGTTTTTATGCAAGAGTTCAAGCGATCTCGGACTAACAATCCCACCCCACCCCCCCTCCCAATACTTCTATCTTTTGGAACAATTTAAAACCTGAATATGACATTCCGCAGGCATTGCCCCGACTTTTTGAATTAAACCACGTCTCAGTTAAGGCAAATACATCAATGTTACCTACACTAGCAACTAATCTAAACTCGTCCATTTTATTCCTAGCCTACGGCAATTAGCATAAAAACATTAAAAGACTCTCCTTTCTCTTTACCCTTCCTGCTCATTTCTATTTTTTCTACTAAACCTTTTACGTCCTTATCACCCAAGGTCCCTGGCTTTTCAATATCTATCTCGTTCTTATTATTACTAGTTCCCCTAGAACTCGTAATATTACTACACTGGGACTTCACTGTTTTCCTGCCAAAACCCATACCACTAACTATTCCTAGTTTAAAGTCCTAACTGCTCCCTCCACTGCAGTTGCCAGTGCTCCCACCCCAGACCTAGATAAGTGAACCCCATCCCTAGCATACATGTCATTTCTGCCATAGAAGAGGTCCCAGTTGTCAATGAATGTTACCGCATTTTCCTTACAGTATTTGTCCTGGAGTTTACCTGGAGAGAGTTCCGGGGGTCAACGCCCCCGCGGCCCGGTCTCTGACCAGGCCTCCTGGTGGATCAGAGCCTGATCAACCAGGCTGTTGCTGCTGGCTTCACGCAAACCAACGTACGAGCCACAGCCCGGCTGATCAGGAACTGACTTTAGGTGCTTGTCCAGTGCCAGCCAGCAATTGACACCAATTGCCCTGGACAACCATTCATTTCCAACTCCCCTCCTTGGCAAAATACCACATATGAGAGGGTTCCCACCCTTACTTCTAATTATTTCTATTGCTGACCTATACCTGCTAATCAGGTCCTCACTCCTAAGGTCTGCCAACATCGTTGCCTCCAGCACTGAGACAGATAATAGGATTGCTCCCATTACCTCTCATGATGTCATCCAGACGGCTAACAATATCCTCCATCCCAGCCCCAGGAAAGCAAACTCTCTGTCTCCTACTCCTGTCCTTCAAGCAGAACGCCCTATCCTATATACCTAACTGGCTATCCCCAACAACAACAATATTCTTACCTTCCTTAATGTCTTTCGTCGTGACGTTCCCAGTAAAATGACTCACATTCGTCGGGTAGCACTGAGAATGTATTGGATGTTTCCACAACAGTTTCCACGGCAGTCTCTTTCTTCTTCATCGTTTTCTACCTTTCCATTCGTCTTCTTGATCGTCAACTTCTTTCCCCTGCTGTCCAGCCACTGACCAGTTTCCCTTCTTGACCTGAGGACTCAAAACAGGAGGACTACTCCGAATCTTTTTGTTTTCCTCGGTCAGTCGCCGAATTTCCATATTCGCCAACCTCAATTCTTCCATAAGCTGTTGGTAAAGTTGCTCGATGGAGGGCATCTTGCTTCAATTCTAGAGAGCACGCAAACAGGTCTTCACAGAGCCAAGTACACGTCAACACTGCGCAAAAGCCAACTCAATCAGAAGCTACTGCGCAGCACGTCCGCACGGCCCAATAGCGATGAGTGGGAGGGGCTGGGTTTGATTGGTGTCATGGGGTACGGGAGTTATTTCTTGGGTAGCTTTAGGTAGAGGTCGTTTTGATAAGGACCTGCCTCGTATGGGCCAGTAGGCCTTCTGCAGTGTTCCTACATTCTTATGTTCTTATGTTCAGAGCGTTGGCACTGTACTTCCCTCTCCTTCAGTGTTGACACTACTTCCTCCCTCCACCAGTGTTGGCACTGTACATTCTTTCTCCTTCAGTGTTGGCACTGTACTTCCTCTCTCCTTCAGTGTTGGCACTGTACTTCCCCCTCCAGAGTGTTGGCACTGTACTTCCCCTCCTTCAGTGTTGGCACTGTACTTCGCCCTCCTTCAGTGTTGGCACTGTATTTCCCCCCTCCTTCAGTGTTGGCCCTGTTCCTCTCCCTCCTTCACTGTTGGCACTGTACTTCCCCCTCCTTCAGAGTGTTGGCACTGTACTTCCCCTTCCTTTAGAGTGTTGGCACTATACTTCCCCCTCCTTCAGAGTGTTGGCACTATACTTCCCCCCTCCTTCAGTGTTGGCACTATACTTCCCCCCTCCTTCACAGTGTTGGCACTAGACTTCCTCCCTCCTTGAGTGTTGGCACTATACTTCCCCCTCCTTCAGAGTGTTGGCACTATACTTCCCCCCTCCTTCAGTGTTGGCACTATACTTCCCCGTCCTTCAAAGTGTTGGCACTATACTCCCCCTCCTTCAGAGTGTTGGCACTATGCTTCCCCCTTCCTTCAGAGTGTTGGCACTATACTTCCCCCTCCTTCAGAGTGTTGGCACTATACTTCCCCCCTCCTTCAGTGTTGGCACTATACTTCCCCCCTCCTTCACAGTGTTGGCACTAGACTTCCTCCCTCCTTGAGTGTTGGCACTATACTTCCCCCTCCTTCAGAGTGTTGGCACTATACTTCCCCCCTCCTTCAGTGTTGGCACTATACTTCCCCGTCCTTCAAAGTGTTGGCACTATACTCCCCCTCCTTCAGAGTGTTGGCACTATGCTTCCCCCTTCCTTCAGAGTGTTGGCACTATATTTCCCTCTCCTTCAAAGTGTTGGCACTATACTTGCCTCCCTCCTTCAGAGTGTTAGCACTATACTCCCCCTCCTCCTTCAGAGTGTTGGCACTATACTCCCCCCTCCTTCAGAGTGTTGGCACTATACTTCCCACCTTTTTCAGTGTGTTTTCACTGCACTTCCCACCTCCAGATACTCCAGTTGTTTAAGTGGTGTCCCTGAATCCCTTCATAAGTGTTACTTTGCTCACACTGCGAGTCATAAAGATCACTTGTCTCCTCTCACTCTTGTCTAAGTCGCTGGTTCAAACCTGTTGAATGTCCAACCCTCTCTCACATAACCCCTCCTTTTCTCCCCCTCCCTCCAATCTTTCTTAGGGCGACCCCTACCCTTCCTTCCCTCCACTACAGATTTATACACCCTCCAAGTCACTCTATTTTTGCTTCATTCTCTCTAAATGTCCAAACCACATAAACAAAACGCTCTCCTCAAACCTCTGGATGATACTTTTAATAACACCGCACCGCCTCTTAATCTCCAAACTAAAAATTATTTGCATAAAATTTACACAAGACATTCCCCTCAGACACGACTTCTCCACTGCCTCCAACCTCTTCCTCGCTGCAGCATTTAAAACACATGTTTCATACCCATGTAAGAATGTTAGTAACACTATACTCCGGTATGTTTTCCTTTTTGCCTCCGTAGATACGATTCTGTGTCTCCGCAGATGCCTCACTGCATCACTCACATTTTTTCCCTCTCGTTAATTCTAATAAACTCTCAAAATATGTTAAGGAAGACGAAACGTTAACTGTAAAGATTTACTTAAAAAATGGTTTATTTTACTAAGACATATATGTATCTACATATCTTAAGAATTAAATATGCTTATTATTGAACAAACCCTATGTTCTTCACCTCTCAGATACTTAGACAACACCTTGACCAACTAGAGCAAACAAAATCAAGACTGCTTCGCTCTCAATAGCTCTTAAGTGGTGTTTAGAGCACCGTGGTGCTCTAAACACCACCTCCATCTTCTGTATATAGTTCTTCTGTTTTCTAATTATGTCCCCAAGAATCTGTATTGATAAAGCCACTGGATGGCGACACGTCTACAATAAAGATAACCAGATGTTGCACAAGTGTCTTAACTTTCAAGTTGAAGAATTGAGACACTTATGCAACATATGGGAATCTTTCCCTGGCCGGGATTGAACCCGCGGTCAGAGAGTCTCAAAACTCCAGACCGTCTCGTTAGCCACTAGACCAGCTAGCCACAATAAGATTCGTCCAACTAGGTATATTTCTACACCATAGGAAGGTTAGCACAGGCACCTCTGTGACCACAAATGCAAGTTTTTACAGACGAATCTCCAGCTAGCTTGGCCGTGTCGAATTCTAGCTCAAGTCCCTTCACTGCCGTCAACATGACTCACGAAATCGTAATGACACGATTGCAAACAAACCATACCCCGGCCGGGATTGAACCCGCTAGCTGGAGATTCGTCTGTAAAAACTTGCATTTGTGGTCACAGTGGTGCCTGTGTTAACCTTCTTATGGTGTAGAAATATACCTAGTTGGACGAATCTTATTGTGGCTAGCTGGTCTAGTGGCTAACGCGACGGACTGTAGTTTTGAGACTCTCTGACCGCGGGTTCAATCCCGGCCGGGGTATGGTTTGTTTACAATCGTGTCATTACGATTTCGTGAGTCATGGGAGTCTTTACTGAAGAAACGTTTCGCCACACAGTGATTCATCAGTCCAGTACAAAGTAGAAATGGGTAAGGAGATGAAATAAATTAAAAATATTAGTTAATGGTTCACAGAGTTCCATTTTACATTCCTTAAGAACCCTTGAAAAAAGCTCATGAGGACCCGGCGACTTATTTTGTTTTTGTCAGTCTATTTGCTTCATAACCATTTCACTAGTGACTGTGACGTTACATAATTTATCTTCTTCAGGCCCACTATAAAAAAAATTGATTACTGGGATACTGTTAGTATCTTCTGTGTAAAAACTGAGAGAAAATAATTATTTAAAATCGAGCACATTTCATTCTCTTTGTCAGTAAGATGCCCATAGTTATTTTTATGGAGACCTATCTTATCTCTAAATTTTGTTCTATACACCAGGAAAAAACTTTTTGGATTAGTTTTCCAATACCTAGCAACTTTAATTTTATAGTCCCGTTTAGTTTTTCTTATCCCCTGACCCTCACCTCCTTTTTGATACGCCTGTAAATTCCTTTCTTCTGCCCTAAAATATATTTGAGCTATTATTCATCCATTTTGGTTCATTTTTATTCGATCTAATTTCATTATACAGGATAAATGTTCTTTGGGCATCATGTATAGCGTTCAGAAAGCTGTTATACTGATAGCTCTCATCGTTACCCTAGTCCACAGATGATAAGTGTTCCATAAGCCCATTGTAATCTGCTAAATGAAAATCTGGAACCAGTACTGAATTATCCCTACTGCCATACTTCCATTCAATGCTAAACGTAATTGATTTGTGATCGCTTGTGCCAAGTTCCTCTGTAATTTCTAAATTATTAACAAGGGTTTCCTTGTTTGCCAGAACCAAGTCAAGCAGGTTATTTCCCCTTGTAGGTTCTGTCGCAAACTGCTTCAAAAAACAATCCTGAACTACTTCTAAGAAGTCGTTAGATTCTAAATTCCCAGTCAAGAAATTCCAATCAATCTGACTAAAATTAAAGTCCCCTAGAATCACTACATCATCGTGCCTTGTGGCCTTAACAATTTCCTCCCATAGTAGTCTCCCTTGGTCCCTATCTAAGTTCGGGGGACGGTATATCACTCCTAGAATCAATTTTTCGTGCCCCTCTGAAAATTCTATCCAGACTGACTCTGTTACTTCGGACTTAATACCCGTTTTTATGCAACAGTTCAAACGATCTCGGACATACAGTGCCACCCCACCCCCATTCCCGATACTTCTATCTACTTAGAGCAATTTAAACCCTGAATATGATATTCTGCAGTCATGTCCCGACTTTTCGAATCAAACCATGTCTCAGTGATGGCAAATACATCAATGTTCCCTGCAAATAATCTCAACTCGTCCATCTTATTCCTAACACTATGGCTATTAGCATAATATATATTTAAAGACCCTTCTTTCTCTTTACCCTTCCTGCTCATTTCTGTTTTTCCACTAGACCTATTACTGTCCTTGTCACCTAGTGCCACTGGCTTTCCAATATCCACCTCATTCTCCCTATACTAGTTTCCCTAAAACTCATAATATTACTACATTGGGACTTCATTGTTTTCCCGCCAAAACCCATACCACTAACTATTCCTAGTTTAAAGCCCTAACAGCTCCCTCCACTACAGTTGCCAGTGCCCCCCACCCCAGACCTAGATAAGTGAAACCCATCCCTGGCATACATGTCATTTCTGCCATAGAAGAGGTCCCAGTTGTCAACGAATTTTTCTGAATTTTCCTTACAGTATTTGTCGAGCCAGCAATTGACACCAATTGCCCTGGACAACCGTTCTTTTCCAACTCCTCTCCTTGGCAAAATACCACATATGACAGGTTTCCCACCCTTCCTCCTAATTATCTCTATTGCTGACCTATACCTGCTAATCAGGTCCTCACTCCTACATCTGCCAACATCATTGCCTCCAGCACTGAGACAGATAATAGGATTGCTCCCATTACCTCTCATGATGTCATCCAGACGGCTAACAATATCCTTCATCCCAGCCCCAGAAAAACATACTCTCTGCCTCCTACTCCTATCCTTCAGGCAGAATGCCCTATCCATGTACTTAATCTGGCTATCCCCAACAACAACAATGTTTTTACCTTCCGTGGCGACGCCCGTCGTGATGTTCCCAGTAGTTGGCTCACATTCGTTAGGTAGCACTACACCTTTACTTGTGAAATTCATCAAGATGTTCTCAATGGTCTTCGTTGGGGTTTCTAGGGAAGTCTTACTCACGTATGCCAATGCTTCCTTAGTTCTCGTTGTGGCATTCCCAGTAGAACACCCACATTCGTCATCTAGCACCGAAAATGGGTTGGAAGTTTCCACAGTAGTCTTCTGGTTTCTCATTGTTTCTGCCTCTTCTTGATCCTCAGCTTGGTTCCATGTTGCCCGGCCACTGACCAAGCTCCCCTCTTAACCTGGGAACTCACAACAGGAGGATTACTATGAATCCTCTTGTTCTCCTCCGTTGATCGCCGTATCTCGAGCTTAGCAGCCCTAAGCTCTTCTTTCAGCTGCTGGTAAAGTTGCTCAAGAGATGGCATCCTGGTTCAGATTCACATAGTGCACACAAAATGGTCTTCACCGAGCTAAGTACACGTCACCACATGACATCACCACTCGACGTTGATGTACAGGGAGCATCACCCATTAGCAATCGCCTTATAGAGTGAGTCCAACGAAACATAATGTATTGAGAGAAGAAGTTGACTTTTTGTTATCTCATGGACTTATTGAGTGCAACAAAAGTCCATGGGCATCTCCATATATTTTAGTGCCCAAACCAGACAGTAATTTCAGGATGTGCAATGACTACCGTAAAGTGAACTCTGTTACCTTGTCTGATGGATATCCCTTACCTCGCATTGATGACCTTATGAAAGACCTATGAAAGATGAGGTGAATCATAGAATTGATGAGGAGAAAAGGGTGAGTGGTGCACTTAGGAGTCTGTGGAGACAAAGAACTTTGTCCTTGGAGGCAAAGAGGGGAATGTATGAGAGTATAGTTTTACCAACACTCTTATATGGGTGTGAAGCATGGGTGATGAATGTTGCAGCGAGGAGAAGGCTGGAGGCAGTGGAGATGTCATGTCTGAGGGCAATGTGTGGTGTGAATATAATGCAGAGAATTCGTAGTTTGGAAGTTAGGAGGAGGTGCGGGGATTACCAAAACTGTTGCCAGAGGGCTGAGGAAGGGTTGTTGAGGTGGTTGGACATGTTGAGAGAATGGAGGGGAAACAGAATGACTTCAAGAGTGATCAGTCTGTAGTGGAAGGAAGGCGGGGGAGGGGTCGGCCTAGGAATGGTTGGAGGGAGGGGGTAAAGGAGGTTTTGTGTGCGAGGGGCTTGGACTTCCAGCAGGCATGCGTTGGGGGTGTTTGATAGGAGTGAAAGGGGACAAATGGTTTTTTTAAAACTTGACGTGCTGTTGGAGTGTGAGCAAAGTAACATTTATGAAGGGGTTCAGGGAAACCGGCAGGCCGGACTTGAATCCTGGAGATGGGAAGTACAGTGCCTGCACTCTGAAGGAGGGGTGTTAATGTTGCAGTTTAAAAACTGTAGTGTAAATCACCCTTCTGGCAAGACAGTGATGGAGTGAATGATGGTGAAAGTTTTTCTTTTTCGGGCCACCCTGCCTTGGTGGGAATCGGCCAGTGTGATAATAAAAAAAAATAAAACCTGCTGCCCCTGTCACCTACCAGTAAATAAATACCCGTGTGTTAACCGACTGGTTTGTGTCGCATCCTGGGGACAAAATTAACCTAATTTGCCCGAAATGCTCTGCTTAACCAGAGTCTTCGTTTATATTATGTCAGTACTTGTACTTGTAGAAGCGCAGACACAGAAACAGACTCACTGACACAGCAGCTGCAGTTGGCTCCTGCACAACCTTTCTTCACCTCAGATTCACCAGTCCGACAAGTGTTCCTGCAGATGCCACCCATTTTTATGCACTTTTTCTTGATAAAACAACCTGTAATAAAGTTTAATATGCCTTAATTACATCCACACAACAATATATTTTCAAATGTTATACAAAACTTATAGAATATTAAAAAAAAAAAAGATTAGAATGACTTGCCGCACCATGAGGAAAGTCTCTCAACAAAACACAATTTTAATTAGATGTTTTTAGTCATTGAAAAGCAAAATTCGCGACGCTAAATTATACAAACCACAAGTTTGTCTTTATTTCAGTCAAGTACAGATGAATCCTCTGCTTGGCTGAAATAACAGTAACAAATTAACAGTAACAACAGCCTGGTCGACCAGGCTTCATCTCCAGCCTTACAGTTTCTGACTACATGGCCAGTATCAAGGGCAGTACCATTCAGCCCAGACTTTTTATGTTCCCATCTGTTGTAGAAAGCTTCCAGATTGTCTATGAAAGCAGCTTTGATGTTGACCTCTTTTAATACCCTTGTGATTTTAGTCCACAGATTTATCTCATTTGGGCATACCCAAAAACATTTCCCTGTTTTAATACTGCTTGTAGCTAGTTCTTGGATATCTGCACAAGGGGCGTGACACCAATTTCCACAAAAATGACAATTTATCCATGCGGAAGCCCGTTTGTTTGACTGACCACAGACTACACACAGCTTCATAATGATTTGAATGGTTGATTTACTGCAATTCTACTAGCAACCTCTTGAATATTCTATTAATAACCTCCTTAAATGAAGCTCTAGCTATTTGTATTTCTGTTTCTAACTGTTTTTGTATATTGGACAGCTTACCGTGCACGTTCCTGATATATATATTTAATGTTTGTGTTTATAAGGGCGCCTACAACCCCATCCGTTTACAGTCTGCTTTATTGTCCAACAAAACCTTTTGAAACCACCAATTCCAGGAACAGCTGTTAAAAATTGACCACTGTCTGGAAAATCTTCCAGCTCCTGCACCCAACATCTTGCTCCTGGGGGATTTCAACTTAATGCACCTAAAATGGAGGAATATAGCAAATAATACTGTTGCAATAATAACACCAGGAGGCAGCTCTAATGAAAACTCACACTCACACGAGCTTTTAAATCTCTGCACAAAATTCAATTTAAACCAGCAAATAATAGAGCCTACTAGACTGGAGAATACACTAGACCTCATCTTCACTAACAATGATGATCTGATAAGAAATGTCACCATATCAAAAACAATATACTCAGATCACAACATAATTGAGGTTCAGACATGTATGCGCGGAGCCCAGACCGACATAATGAGATAGTCAGGGGAGCATTCACCAAATTCAACTTCAAAAACAAAAAAAATAAAGTGGGACCCAAGTAAACGAAGTCCTTTAAAACCCACATAAGCTGGGAAGATTACTAAGCAACACAGACCCCAACTTTTGCCTAGAAAAAGATTAACTCGGTGGCACTCGTTTTATGCACAAGGCTTATTCCTCTAAGAAAAAGGAGAGGAGTAGATGTAAAATAGAAAAGAGACAGGCGCTCCTTTACAGGCGACGGAAAAGAATACAGAGCGGCTAAAAGAGGCAAATATATCTGAAATGCGTAGGGAGACACTGGTCAGAGAAATAGCAAGCATCGAACTTAAGCTAAAAGAATCCTTTAGGAGTCAGGAATCGCGGGAAGAACTAAAAGCCATAAATGAAATCGAAAAGAAACCCAAAGTATTTCTTCTCCTATGCCAAATCAAAATCGAGAACAACGTCAGTATTGGGCCCCTACTTAAACAAGATGGGTCCTACACAGATGACAGCAAGGAAATGGTGAGCTACTAAAATCCCAGTATGACTCAGTTTTTAGCAAGCCGCTAACCAGACTGAGAGTCGAAGATCAAAATGATTTTTTTTTTTGAGAGAGCCACAAAATTTTATTAACACAAGGCTTATCGATGTTATCCTGACGCCAAATGACTTCGAACAGGCGATAAATGACATGCCCATGCACTCTGCCCCAGGGCCAGACTATGGAACTCTGTGTTCATCAAAAACTGCAAGAAGCCCCCATCACGAGCCTTTTCCATCCTGTGGGAGGAGAGCATGGACACGGGGGTCGTCCCACAGTTACTAAAAAAAACAGACACAGCCCCACTCACAAAGGGGGCAGTAAAGCAACAGCAAAGAACTACAGACCAATAACACTAACATTCCATATCATAAAAATCTTTTAAAGGGTCCCAAGAAGCAAGATCACCCCCATCTAGAAAACCCATCAGTTACACAAACCCAGGGCAACATGGGTTTTGAAACAGGTCGCTCCTGTCTGTCTCAACTTTAGATCACTACGACAAGGTCCTAAATGCACTAGAAGACAAAAGAATGCAGATGTATTTTATACAGACTTTGCAAAAGCCTTCGACAAAGTGTGACCATGGCGTAATAGCGCACAAAATGCGTGCTAAAGGAATAACAGGAAAAGTCGGTCGATGGATCTATAATTCCTCACTAACAGAACACAGAGAGTAGTCGTCAAACAGAGTAAAGTCCGAGGCAGCTACGGTGAAAAGCTCTGTTCCACAAGCACAGTACTCGCTCCCATCTTGTTCCTCATCCTCATATCCGACATAGACAAGGATGTCACCCCAGCACCGTGTCTTCCTTTGCAGATGACACCCGAATCTGCATGACAGTGTCTTCCATTGCAGACACTGCAAGGCTCCAGGCGGACATCAACCCAAATCTTTCAGTGGGCTGCAGGGAAAACCCAAAATGAAGTTCAACGAAAGAGAAATTTCAATATTCAGATATGGTAAAAAATGAGGAAATTAAATCTTCTTTAGAGTACAAAACAAATTCTGGCCACAAAATAGAGCGAAACACCAAACGTCAAAGACCTGGGAGGATCATGTCGGAGGATCTCACCCTTCAAGGACTATAACATTGTATCAATCGCATCTGCTAGAAAATGACAGGGGTGGATAATGAGAACCTTCAAAAAATAGGGAGGCCAAGCCCCTGATGACACTCTTCAGGTCACTTGTTCTATTCTAGGCTGGAATATTGCTGCACACTAACAGCACTTTCAAGGCAGGTGAAATTGCTGACCTAGAAAATGTACAGAGAAATTTCACGGCGTGCATACGGAGAATAAACACCTCAATTACTGGTAGCGCTTGAGGTTCCCAAACCTTTATTCCATGGAATGCAGGAGGGGAGAGATACATGATTATAACACCTGGAAAATTCTAGAGGAATAGTACCGAACTTGCACACGAAAATCAAATCACTTTCGAAAGCAAAAGACTTGGCAGACGATGCACCATCCCCCCAATGGAAAAGCAGGGGTGTCACTTAGCACGTTAAGAGACCATACAATAAGTGTCAGGGGCCCGAGACTGTTCAACTGCCTCCCAGCATACATAAGGGGGATTACCAACAGACCCCTGGCAGTCTTCAAGCTGGCACTGGACAAGCACCTAAAGTCAGTTCCTGACCAGCCGAGCTGTGGCTCGTACGTTGGTTTGCGTGCAGCCAGCAGCAACAGCCTGGTTGATCAGGCTCTGATCCACCAGGAGGCCTGGTCACAGACCGGGCCGCGGGGGCGTTGACCCCCGGAACTCTCTCCAGGTAAACTCCAGGTTCAATCCCCGGCACGGGTGGGAACGTAGGGCATGTTTCCTTACACTTGCTGTCCCTGTTCACCTAATAGGGTGTTACTTGACTGTTGTGAGTCGCATCTTGGGAGGGTGGTAGGACAGGATAACAGATCTTAGCCTGTAAAACTGTTTCGTGTAAAAATAGAAGTAAGTTAAGGTTTACAGTGACAGCTGCGAAGGTAATTATTTGATCGACGGTGACCTGAGTAACGAGGAAGTTCACGACCAAGCTAGCCAGTTTCATGTTTCTAATGACTACATTGTCGAACCCAAAAAGCAAATGTGCGCTATTGACTATGCCCCGCATTTCGCAGGTGCTTTGCTAAAACACCTGCCAGGTGAACACTCCTCCAAATGGATAGTGAAAACTGCAAGTTCTGTCAGGGCTTCGTCTCCTACACCTTGCCGCCACTGCATCTATGCTGCCATCTAGCGGAACTGGTCTAGACTAGAGTTTAGCACAACATGCGTTATTTTGCTCTCACTCATTGGAGAGGTGCGTCAGGTCAGTTAGTTTAATATGTTTATTATGCACCCCATACCTATCCTGTGGGCGGCAGTCAAAAGATTACAGAGGTACATAATGGGTCCAGGGACTCGGTCCCCAAAGTTTTGATAGTTGAACAAGGTACAAAGGTAATGAACTCACAAGTTACAAAGGTAAAGAATCCTGTGAGTAAATTTACTTACTTACGTTTATACATGGCTACAATCATGAACAAATTATAGAGTAATGAGCAATTCACACGACCACACCCGGTCACAACTGTAATGACTTATTGGTGCAAATATTGATTGTTGAGTCGCACACACATACACACACACACACACACACACACACACACACACACACACACACACACACACATTCACATGCCTAGTGTCTAATCGACATGTGCCTAGGACAGAATGGTAACTAACACATCCACACGCACCCACACACACCCCCACACACCCCCACACCCCCCCACACACACACATTGCCAGACTCACACATACACTCCCCCCTCCCCCACCGACATCTCACTCCTTCACCAGATCCTCCCCTCCCTCTTTTCACCCTCCCCCTTCCCACCTCTCCCTCCTTCCCCTCTCCCTCTCCCACTCACCCACTTGCTTCACTCTCCTTCCCACTCCCCCTTCCCACTAATCTCCCACATAGCCACAGTTCCTCCTCTACCTCCCCCCCCCCACACTCTGACATACACAATACTAACCTAACATACAGAATTACATAGGTTTCCCACTCTGAGGCAATCAGGATAAAACAAAAATGGGTTGCCAGAGAGCAACAAGAAAAACCAAGGGACAGGAGGAGGAAACTGCAAAGGAAGATTGGGCAGCAGAGCTCACAAAAAGGGAACATGAATGGGAAAAGAAACTAGAAGAACTTAGCATGAGAATGGAAGAGAGGATAGACATGGAAAGCAGGAAGGGAGGTGCAAGTCAAAGCAGCAGAGGCCAGGATACAGAGTTTAGAAGAGGAACTGAAAAATCTGAAACAGCCTAAAGAACTAAAGAACATTTTGGGATTGACAACAGAGACTGCTACCTCAGTCACAAATAAGGGGACTGTAGGGAAAGAAGGAGCAAAACAGCATGTAGAAGCTCAATCAGTGGAGAATGTAGTAAATGAAAGACCTAAGCTATATGTGGAGGCCTAACAGACCACAGCAGAGCCCAGGGAAAGCCGAGAAGGGAAAATGATAGGCCACTGAGCCCAAGTACATTAGCTAGTGAAACTGAAGAAAGGAAAGCTGCAATGGAGGAAATCAAATGGAATGAGAGGATACACAGGGATATGCAGTAGGAGAATGAAAGGGTGAGGTCAGTCTTTGTGTATGGGCTCCAGGAAGTTGAAGGGGAAACATATGAAGCCAGAAAACAAGGGGAAAAAAAAGCAATTGAAAGAATCATGAAAGCAATAGGAGAAGACGACATGACCCAGCTGGAAAATTTTCGGGGAGAATAGGGGGTATGTAAAAAAAAGAACCCGGCCAGTGAAAGTGACCTTCAAGGCAGAATCGACTCGGAACAGGATCCTGCAGGAGAAAGCACGATTAAGGGACATGCTGGCATACAGGAAGGTGTATCTCGACCGCGACAGAACACAAGCAGAAAGGCAGAAACAGAGAGAGATGGTACAAAGGCGAAAGGAGGAAAGAGAGGGGATGGAGAAGACAGACAGGAGATCCCAGACACAGGAAAATCAAATGCAGCCTCCCTCACAACTTCCTATAGAAGCCTCTCAACCAGGTCAACCACAGTGCAACCAAACACTCTAAACCAAACACCCATGCCACATCCAATGCCCCCACCCACTGCATTACAAACTCCACCCCCACAGCAACCACCCATAGTTCCTAATCAGGTCTCCCACTTCCCGAACCCCAATACACCTCCCAGACCACAATCTTAGAAAAGAAGTTGAAGGTGTGGTATACAAATGCAGATGGAATAACAAATAAGTATGAGGAGTGGCACGAAAGAATCAAGGAGACATCCCCAGACATAATAGCACTCACAGAAACAAAACTCACCTGGAGTTTACCTGGAGAGAGTTTCGGGGGTCAACGCCCCCGCGGCCCGGTCTGTGACCAGGCCTCCTGGTGGATCAGCGCCTGATCAACCAGGCTGTTGCTGCTGGCTGCACGCAAACCAACGTACGAGCCACAGCCCGGCGGTTCAGGAACTGACTTTAGGTGCTTATCCAGTGCCTGCTTGAAGACTGCCAGGGGTCTGTTGGTAATCCCCCTTATGTGTGCTGGGAGGCAGTTGAACAGTCTCAGGCCCCTGACACTTATTGTATGGTCTCTTAACGTGCTAGTGACACCCCTGCTTTTCATTGGGGGGATGGTGCATCGTCTGCCAAGTCTTTTGCTTTCGTTGTGAGTGTTTTTCGTGTGCAAGTTCGGTACCAGGTCCCTATAGGTTTTTCCAGGTGTATATAATCATGTCATCTCTCCCTCCTGCGTTCCAGGGAATACAGGGTTTTAGAAACCTCAAGCGCTCCAGTAATTGAGGTGTTTTAATCCTCCGTTATTGCGCGCCGTTGAAAGTTCTTGTACATTTTCTAGGTCGGCAATTTCACTGCCTTTGAAAGTGCTGTTAGGTGCAGCATTATTCCAGCTAGATAGAAACAAGTGACCTGATGAGTGTCATCATTGGGCTTGGCCTCCATAGTTTTGAGGTTCTCATTATCCATCCTTGTCATTTTTCTAGCAGATGCGATTGATACAATGTTATGGTCCTTGAAGGTGGAGATCCTCCGACATAATCACTCCAGGTCTTTGACGTTGGTGTTTGCTCTATTTCGTGGCCAGGAATCTTGTTTTTGTACTCGATGATGATATAGGTCCTCATGGGTACCATATCTGAGTAATTGAATTTCTATCGTTGAACTTCATATTGTTTTCTGCAGCCCACTGAAAGATTTGGTTGATGTCCGCCTGGAGCCTTGCAGTGTCTGCAATGGAAGACACTGTATGCAGATTGGGTGTCATCTGCAAAGGAAGGACACGGTTGCTGGTGGCTGACATTTGTTATGTCGGATATGAGGATGAGAACAAGATGGAGCAGTATGTGCCTTGTGGAACAGAGCTTTTCACCGTAGCTGCCTCGGACCCCTTTTACTCTGTTGACGGACTACTCTCTGTGTTCTGTTATGAGGAATTTATTGAGCCATCGACCGACTTTTATGTTATTCCTTTTAGCGCGCTTTTTGTGCGCTATTACGCCATGGTCACACTTGTCGAAGGCTTTTACAAAGTCTGTATATATTACAATTGCATTCTTTTGGTTCTAGTGCATTTAGGACTTGTCGTAGTGATCCAATAGTTGAGACAGAAGGAGCGACCTGTTCTAAACCCATGTTGCCCTGGGTTGTGTAAATGATGGGTTTTAGATGGGTGGTGATATCTGCTTCTTTGACCCTTTCAAAGATTTTTATGATATGGGATGTTAGTGCTATTGGTCTGTAGTTCTTTGCTGTTGCTTACTGCCCCCTTTGTGGAGAGGGGCTATGTCTGTTGTTTTAGTATACTGAGGGACGACCCCGTGTCAATGCTCCCTCACTATAGGATGGGAAAAGGCTCGTGATAGGGGCTTCTGGCAGTTCTTGATGAACACAGAGTTCCTTGAGTCGGCCCTGGGGCAAGTGTGCATGGGCATGTCATTTATCGCCTAGTTCGAAGTCATTTGGCGTCAGGGATAACATCGGATAGGCTTGTGTATCAAATTTTGTGGCTCGCTCATAAAAAATAATTTTGATCTTGACTCTCAGTCTGGGTTTAGGGCTTGCTGCTTTTGCTAAAAACTGCTGAGTCATATTGGGACTTGGTACGCTCACTCATTTCCTTGCTGTCATCTGTGTAGGTCCCTTCTTGTTTAAGTAGGGGCCCAATACTGGGCGTTGTTCTCGATTTGATTTGGCTTAAGAGAAGAAATACTTTGGGTTTCTTTCGATTTCATTTAGCTTTTGTTCTTCCCGCGAGTCCTGACTCCTAAAGGATTATTTTTGCTTAATTTCGTTGCCTTTCTATTTCTCTGCCAGTGTCTCCCAGCGCATTTCAGATATATTGACCTCTTTTAGCCGATCTGTTATTTTTTCGTCGCCTGTAAAGGGAGCGCTGTCTCTTTCTATTTTACATCTACTCCTCTCTTTTTTTAGAGGAATAAGCCTTGTGCATACATCGAGTGCCACCGAGTTAATTCTGTTCTAGGCAATAAGTTTGGGTCTGTGTTGCTTAGTATATCTTCCCAGCTTCTTATATCGGTTAGGACTTGGTTTACTTGGTCCCACTTTATGTTTTTGTTATTGAAGTTGATATTTGTGTATGCTCCCTCGTGATAGTCTACATTTTTCGGTCTCTGGGGCTCCTCGCATACATGTCTCTGAACCTCAATTATGTTGTGGAATCTGAGTTGTTTGTTTTTGATATGGTGACATTCTTATCAGATCATCATTTGTTAGTGAATATGAGGTTCTAGGGTATTCTCCACTCAGTAGGCTCTATTATTTGCTGGATTTAATTGATTTTTGTGCAGAGATTTAAAAGCTCGTGTGAGATGTGAGTTTTCATCAGGAGCTGCCTCCTGGTGTTATTACTGCTAAATTATTATTTGCTATATTCCTCCATTTTAGGTTGCCTTAAGTTGAAATCCCCCAGGAGCCAAGATGTTGGGTGCTGGAGCTGGAAGATTTTCCAGGGACCCCCAGGGGTGGGTCAATTTTTTAACAGCTGTTCCTGGAATTTGCTGGGATGTTGCTTCCGGAGGCTTGTCGACTTCCACAAATGACTAGGTTTTGGTTCTCGACCTTTACTGCTAAAACTTACATCTATCGTCATTTGAGGCATTAAGCCAGTTCTGTGCAAACAAGTGACTCTGCAATGTACGGCCAACACCCCTCCTTTTGCTGTTCCTCTGTCTCATTGTAAGGTTGTCTCCTGGGTCCATATTTCATGTCCAAGTGATCTTTATGTGGGGCTCAGTGAATGCCGCGAATACATTTGACCTTTGGCCTCAGCAAGCAGTCACGCGAGAAAGGTATTTTGGTGTTTGTGTGCTTTAGACCTGTATATTTGCAAAGAAGAATGTTTTCGGACTGGTGGGATTGTTGGTACTGGGGGGGGATTTTTTTCCGGCTTTTGTATCTGTATCTGTTGGTTTTGGAGTGGAGGCCTATCGAATGATGGTTCCACTTCCAGGGAATGATTGGTTTGGTTGTACAATTTCGGCCATTTCCTGCCAGTTTTTTTTTCCTTCCTGGCACTAAAAAAAACCTCTCCTCTTGAGTGGCTGTGGCTAACCCAGGTTTTCCCATGGCTGGATGTTTTGTATCTTGTTATGCGCGCCGTAAAGTTCTCTGTAAATTTTTCTAGGTCGGCAATTTCACCTGCCTTGAAAGTGCTGTTAGAGTGCAGCATTATTCCAACTAGATAGAAACAAGTGACTGAAGAGTGTCATCATGGGCTTGGCCTCCCTTGTTTTGAAGGTTCTCATTATCCATCTGTCATTTTTCTAGCAGATGCGATTGATTACAATGTTATGTCCTTGAGGTGAGGATCCTCGACATAATCCACTCCCGTGTCTTTGAGTTGGTGTTTCGCTCTATTTCGTGGCAGAATTTGTTTTGTGTATCCTGATGAAGATTTAGTTTCTCATGTTTACCATATCTGAGTATTGAAATTTCTCATCGTTGAATCTTCATATTGTTTTCTGCAGCCCACTGAAAGATTGGTTGTGTCCGCTCTAGGAGCCTTGCAGTGTCTGCAATGGAAAGACCTGTCATGCAGATTTCGGGTGGTCATCTGCCAAAGGAAAGACACGGTTGCTTGGCTGACATCCTGTCTATATGTCGGATATTGAGGATTGAGAAACAAGATTGGGAGTAGTACTGTGCCTTGTGGAACAGTGCTTTTCACCGTAGCTGCCATAGACATTTACTCTGTTTGACGATACTCTCTGTGTTCTGTTAGTGAGGAAATTATGATCCATCGACCGACTTTTCCTGTTATTCCTTTAGCGGCATTTTGTGGCGATATCTACGCCATGGTCACACTTGTCGAAGGCTTTTGACAAAGTCTGCTATATATTACATCTGCATTCTTTTTGTCTTCTTGCTGCTTCTTGGACCCTTGTGTAGTGATCCAATAGTGTGACAGACAGGGACGACCTGTTCTAATACCCTGTTGCCCTGGGTTGTGTGTTAACTGATGGGTTTCTTGATGGGGTGGTGAATCTTGCTTCTTATGGTCCTTTCAAAGATTTTTATGATATGGGATGTTATTGCTATTGGTCTGTAGTTCTTTTTGCTGTTGCCTTTACTGCACCTTTGTGGAGTGGGGCTATGTCTGTTGTTTTTAGTATCTGAGGGAGACCCCTGTCATGCTCCCTCTCACATAGGATGGAAAAGGCTCGTGGATAGGGGCTTCTTGCAGTTCTTGATGACCACAGAGTGCCATGAGTTGGCCCTGGGGCAGGGGGAGAGTGCATGGGCCAGTCAGTTATCGCCTGTTCGAAGTCATTTGGCGTCAGGATAAATCGGGGTTCAGGGGCTTGTGATTAATCTTATTATGTGGCTCTCTCTTAAAAATTCATTTTGATCTTCGACATCTCAGTCTGCGTTAGCGGCTTGCTAAAATACTGAGTCATATTGGGACTTGAGTAGCTCTACTCATTTCCTTGCTGTCATTGTGTAGGTACCCATCTTGTTTAGGTAGGGGCCCAATTTGGGCGTTGTTCTCTTTTTTGATTTGGCATAGAAGAGAAATACTTTGGGTTTCTTTCGATTTCATTTATAGCTTTTTTAGTCTTTCCCGCGATCCTGACTCCCTAAAGGTTTCTTTTAGCTTAAGTTCGATGCTTGCTTTTCTCTGACCCTGTGTCTCCCTGCCGCATTTCAGATTATTGACCTCTTTTTGCCGCTCTGTTATTCTTTTCGTCGCCTGTAAAGGGAGCGCCTGTCTCTTTCTATTTTACATCGACTCCTCCTTTTTTAGTGGAAATAAGCCTTGTGCTTACATCGAGTTGCCACCGAGTTAATTGTTCTAGGCATAGGTTTGGGTCTGTGTTGCTTTGTATTATCTTCCCAGCTTATATCGGTTAGGGACTTGGTTTACTTGGTCCCAATTTTGTTTTTGTTTTTGAAGTTGTATTTGGTGAATGCTCCCTCAGTGACTAGTCTCTTGTTGTCGGGTTCTGCGGATCTCGCATACATGTTTTGACCTCAATTATGTTGTGATCTGGTATATTGTTTTTGATATGGTGAACATTTCTTATCAGTTATCAATTGTTAGTGAATATGAGAGTCTAGTGTATTCTCCAGTCTAGTAGGCCTCTATTATTTGCTGGTTTTAAATTGAAATTTGTGCAGAGATTAAAAGCTCGTTGTGTGTCGTGAGTTTTCATCAGGAGCTGCTCCTTGGTGTTATTACTGCAACTATATATTTTGCTATATTCCTCCATTTTAGGTGCCTTAAGTTGACAATCCCCCAGGAGCAAGGTTGTTGGGGGTGCAGAGTGAGTGATTTTCCAGGACAGTGGTACATATTTTTTAACAGCTGTTCCTGAAATTGTGGGATTGTTGCATCCGGTGCTTGTAGACTACCACAATGACTTGGTTTTGGTTCCTCGACCTGTTCTGTCTAAAACTTCCACTACGTCATTGAGGCATTATGCAGTTTCTGTGCAAACAGGTGGCTCTGCAATTGTACAGCAACCCCCCCCCTTTTGCCTGTTCACTCTGTCACATCTGTATAGGTTGTATCCTGGGATCCTATTTCATTGTTCAAGTGATCCTTTATGTGGGGTCTCAGTGAAAGCCGCGAACATTGCCTTTGCCTCTGCCAGAGTCCAGGATGAAAGGTAGATTTGTTGTTTGTTGCTGGCTTTAGACCCTGTATTATATTTGCAAAGAAGAATGTTTCGGACTGGTGGTTTATTGTTGGTACTGGGGGCGGGATTTTTTTGCGGCATTGGTATTGTAATCTGTTGGTTTGGAGTGGAGGCCTATCGACTGTGGTTCCACTCCTGGAATGACTGGGAGTTGGTGTCGTTTTCTGCAATCTCATGCCAGTTTTTTTTTTTCCTAGGCACTAAAAAAAACCTCACTCTTGAGTGGCTGTGGCTCCCAGCTTTTCCCATGGCCTGGTGTTTTGTATCTTTTTGTCCCCCTTAGATGGTATGCCTGGCATTTTATGTTATAGCCATCAGTCTTTCCTTATACTTGAAGAGGTACACTTCGGGTGAAAATGCCTTACAGGAAGGGAGTTTGATTATCCTGTTGTCATATGGGCATGGCATTTTTTCTAGGGTGGTCTTAGTTGCACGTCCATCTGTTTTTCCGAGTTTCCCATTGCCAGCAGATACAGTTGCATAGTATGTGCACGGATTGGGTTTTCCGATTGCCTTGGGTTTCTTTGACTGTATATCCCTGTGGGGGCTGGGGGCTGGTGCATGTTTTCCCTGTCTTATTCTATCCTCCCTAGCACCAACAATGGGTGCTGCCCACCAGTTGTTGTTTTTCTGGTAAATTTTTTCTCACTTATGCATAGTGGAAGTCCTCTTGTTTGCTATTTCCTGACGGTTATTTATTAGCTTTGCAATATTGGTTTTTTATCATTATCTTTGACTACACTTGGTTTCCCTACTATGGCCTCCCTATCCCCTATGTGGTCATTTATATGTATTTCCTTCCTGCGTCTAATTCCCGATCTACCTGGAAAAATCTCCAGCTTCTTCTTTACTGTCTCAATGGACTGTATCCTCCAGCTTAACATTTCTGTCTCCCAGTGACAGCACTCCTGCTTACCCTTACTGTCGCCCGGACAGCACTCCAGCTTCACATTACTGTCTTCCCAGGCAGCACCTCCAGCTTCACCATTTCTGTTCTCCCAGGACAGCACCTCCAGCTTTACTATTTACTGTCTCCCATGGACATCACCATCCAGCCTTAAGTTTGTGTCTTCAATGGCCAGTATCAAGGGCTGAGTACATTCAGCCCTGACTTTTTATTTTCACCTTTGTTTGTTGAAAGCTTCAGGTTTTCTATGTAAGCAGCTTTGGATGTTGTCCTCTTTTAATACCTCTGTGATTTTAGTCCACAGATTTATCCTCATTTGGGCATACCAGAATAACATTCTTTGTTTTATATTCTTGATGTGGATAGTTCTGGGTTATCTGCACAAAAGGGGCGTGACACCAATTTCACAAAAATGACAATTTATCCATGTGGAGTGCCCGTTCTGTTTGACTGGACCACAGAACTACACACAACTTCATAATGATTTGAATGGTTGATTTACTGCAATTCTACTAGCAGACACTTCTTTTTGAACTATTATATTATTAACCACTTAAATGAAGCTCTAGCTATTTGTATTTCTGTTTCTACTCTTTTTGTTTATTGGACAGCTTACCGTCACGTTCCTGATTTTTATGTTTGTGTTTATAAGGGCGCCTACATCCCCATCCGTTTACAGTCTGCTTTATTGTCCAACGAAACTGTTTGAAACCAGTCCCGGGTTCGGACCAGTCAAGGGTTCGGACCACTCAAGGGTTCGGACCAGTCAAGGGTTCGGACCAGTCAAGGGTTTGGACCAGTCGATCTGCTCTGATCAGTGGGTCACATATTTAAAACATACCAGTTTCAATTTTCCAACCGGAATATCAATTCTCAGGAAAGAAGACAGAGGGAGAAGAGGGGGAGGAGGAGGAGTTGAATCTGCTCATTAAAAACCAGTGGGGGTTTGAGAAAATGGAAGGAATGGATGGCACGGGCGAAAGGGACTACTTAGTAGGAACAATCCAGTCTGAGGGACATAAGGTGATAATTGCAGTAATGTACAACCCACCACAGAACTGCAGGAGGCCTAAAGAGAAGATACGATGAGAGCAACAGAGCTATGGTCGTCAACACTAGCCGAGGATGGCCAGGAGTGCACACAATGGGGGGACTAAGTTATGAGTTATGAGGTTGTAATTTCAATACACAATGAGATTGACTGGGGTAAACCTGGAGCCCCATGGGGGTCCGGAAACATGGAGAGCCATAGATGATGGAGGATGGTACTGGGAATAACCTCATGCATCAACATGTTAGAAGACACTACCAGAGAGGAGGAGAGGATGAACCAGCAAGACTGGACCTTGTATTCACCTTGAGTAGTTCTTGAATCGAGGATATTCATGTATGAAAGGCCCCTGGGAGCTAAAGTGATCATGTGGGTTATGAGCTTCGACTACATAGTTGAGCTCCATGTGGAGAGAGCAGCAGGGTGTTGGGTGGGAAAAACCAAAACTACATAAAGGGGGGATCTAATCAGGTTGAGGAACTTCCTTAGACATTCAGTGGGAGAGGGAACTGACAGGAAAACCAGTACAAAGTAATGGACTTGTGGCAACAAAATGCAGGAGGCCAGAGGAGAGGTTTGTTCCCAAGGGAAAACAGAAAGAATGGGAAAAGAAACAGAACGATGTCACTTGGTTCACCCAAAGGTGTAGGGAGGCAAAAACTAGGCCCCTTCGTACTAGAGAATGGAAAATGTTACAGAAGACAGAGAACTCAGGAAAATAAAGAGATTAGCCGAAGAGGTCAGAAACGATATGCACAGCTTAGAAGGGGGCTCAGCGGCAATCATAAATGACATAGCAGCGAAAGTCAAGACTGACCCGAAGCTGTTTGTACAGCCACATCAGGGGGAAAACAACAGTCAAGGACCAGGTAATCAGACCTGAGGAAGGGGATGGGGAATTCACAAGAAACGACGGGAAGGTTGTCAGGAGCTCAACACAAGATTTAAGAGTATTTACATGTGGAATAACCCAGTTGGACTCCAGGAAATCAGAGCAGGGGGGTGCACCAGCAAAAGTGCTGGAGAGGGTACATATAACTCAATGAGGAGGTGAAGAAGCTGCTATGCGAAACTTGACACCTCAAAGGCGGTGGACAGAAAACATATCTCAGTGGGTCCTTAAAGAGGGAGCAGAGACATTGTGATGGTACCATAGACAAAGATCTTCAACAATCATTATGAAACTAGGGCAACTACCCGAGGTATGGAAGATGCAAATGTAGTCCCAATTTTTAAGAGGGAGACAGTCTTGAGAGCACTAAACGACAGCCTGTACACTAACGTGTATGTATGCTAAGGTCATGGAGAAGATCATCAGGAGAGAGTGGTGGGCACCTGGAAAGAAACAAGTGTATAATTGACAAACCAGCATGGTTTCAGGGAGGGAAAATCCTGTGTCACCAAACCTATTAGTGTTTTTATGACAAGGGTGACAGTAGTAAGACAAGAGAGAGAGGGGTGGATTGACTGCTTTTTTGGACTGCAAGAAGGCCTTCGACACAGTTCCTCACAAGAGGTTATTACGCAAAAGCTAGAGGATCAGGCACAATAACAGGAAAGGCACTGCAATGGATAAGAGAATACCTTACAGGGAGGCAACACGAGTCATGGTAGTGACGAGGTGTCAAAGTGGGGCCTGTGACAAGCGGGGTTCCACAGGGGTGTGTTTCCTAGGGACCTGTGCTGTTCTTGGTATAAGTGAATGACTAAAGGAAGGGATAGACTCAGAAGTGTCTGTTTGCGGATCGATGTGAAGTTATGAGAAGAATCAAATCGGATGAGGATCCCAGGCAGGACTTCAAAGAGACCTGGACAGGCTACAAGCCTGGTCCAGCAACTGGCTCCTTGAGTTTAACCCGCCAAATGCATAGTCATGAAGATTGGGGAATGGCACAAGAAGGACCGCAGACACAATATAGTTAGATGGCCAAAGTCTGCAAACCTCAGTCTCAAGGAAAAAGATCTCGGGGGGTTGTGTATAACACGAGCTATCTCCTGAGGCGCACATCAATCAGATAACTGACTGCAGCAATATGGGCGCCTCGACAAACCTATGGATAGCGCTCCGATACCTCAGTAGGATTCGTTCATAAGACTCGTATTACTATTTACGCAGGCCCATATCTGAGTATCGCGGCACCAGTTGGAATCCACACCTAGTATAGCAGTCAAGAAATATTTGAGAAAGTGAAAGGTTTGAAACACGACTAGTCCCAGAAGCTACGGGGATTGTCCTACGAAGAAAGGTTGTTGAGGGAAGTTGGCCTGACGAAACTGGAGGCCAGGAGGGTCAGGGGAGACATGCTAACGACATACAAAATACTGCACGGAATAGCTAGGTGGACAAAGACAGGATTGTTCCAGTGCGTGGGCCACAGACACAAGAGGTCCACAATTGGAAGTTGAAGACTCAGATGATTCAGGAATGTTAGGAAGTATTTCTTCAGTCATAGTTAGTAAAGCCGGGGAATAGCTAAGAAGTGAAGTATTGGAGGCATGGGATATTACATAGTTTTAAGGCGAGGTATGATAAAGCTCATGGCAGCAGGGAGGAGAGAGAGGACTATGTAGCAATCAGTGAAAGGCGGGGCCAGGAGCTATGAATCGACCCCTGCAACCACAAATAGGTGAGTACAAATTGGTGAGTAACACACACACACACACACACCACACACAAACACACACACAACACACACACAACACACACACAAATACACACACATAAAATAGTCATTGGAGTGATGTATAACCACCACAGAACTGCAGGAGGCCAAGAGAGGAGTACGAAGAAAACAAACAGGGTGATGGTGGACACTCTGGCTGAGGTGGCAAAGAAGAGCTCACTCGTGCAGAGCAAAGTTAATGGTAATGGGCGATTTCAACCACCAGGGAGATCGAACTGGGAAACCTGGAGCACAATGCGGGGTCCCGAAATGGAGTACCAAGTATGATGGATGTGGTACTCTTTGAAAACTCGGCATCAACTATGTCAGGGACCAACACAGAGGGAGAGAGGGAGAGGATAGAGCCAGCAAGACTGGATTTTGTGTTCACATGAGCAGTTCTGGACATTGAGGAACATCCACTTATGAAGAGGCCCCTTGGAGCTAGCGATTCATGTTGTTCTGAGTTTTGACTATTATTGTAGAGTTACAAGTGGATGAAGGTAACAGGAACTGAAGGGGACAGGCCAAACTATAAAAGGGGGGGATACTCAGGTATGAAGAAACTTCCTGCAGGAGTTCAGTGGGGACAGAGATATGTAGGAAATTCAGTAAAACGTGATGATGGAAAATATGTGGCAACAAAGTGCAAGGAGGCGAGGAATGTTTTGTTCCCAAGGAAACGGAAGTATTAGGAAGACAAAAACGAGTCTTGGTTTAACCGGAAGGTGTTGGGAGGCATAAAAAAACTAAGTGCAACAGAGAATGGAAATGGTTCAGGAGGCATAGGACAGGAAAACAAGGAGTTAGCTTAGAAGAGCCAGAATCGAGTATGCACCAGCATAAGGAGGGAGGCCCAGCGACAGTATGGAAAACGACTAGCATCGAAAGTCAAATCTGACCGAAACTGCTGTTATTGACCCATACAGGAGGAAGACAACAGTCAAGGACCAGGTGATAGGCTGAGGAAAGGATGGTGGAGAACTCACAAGGAAACGATAAGAGGTATGTTGAGGAGCTAAACAAGAGGATTTAAGGAAATATTTACAGTTAGAGACAGGAAGGACTATGGGGAGGACAGACCAGACGGGGACACCAGCAAGGAATATACCAACAAAGTGTTGGACGACATACATAACAAATGAGGAGGAGGTGAAGAAACTGCTAAGGGACATCGATACCTCAAAGGCAATGGGACCAGACAACATCTCCCCGTCGTGGTCCTTAGAGAGGGAGGCAGCAGTATGTTGTGCGTGCACTTTTACACAACTTCAAAACATCCCTGGAAACTGGGGCAACTACCTGAGGTTGGAAAAGACCGGAAAAATGTAGTTCCCATTTTTAAAAAAGGAGACAGAAAAGTGGCACTAAACTTAGACCTGTGTCATTGACGTGGTGTGTATAGTATGCAAAATTATGGAGATGATTATCAGGAGGTGAGTGGTGGCAAGCACCTGGAACGGAAACAGGAGTATAAATGCCAACCAGGCTCGGATTCACGGAAAGGCAAATCCTTGTGTCACAACCTTCTGGAGTTTTATGATAAAATAACAGAAGTAAGACAAGAGACGAGAGGGGTGGGCTTGATTGCATCTTCTTGGACTGCAAGAAGGCCTTTGACACATGTTCTCACAAGAGATTAGTGCAGAAGATAGAAGCATCAGGTGCATATAAAGGAAGGGCACTGCAATGGGATAAGAGAATACCTTACAGGGAGGCAACAACGAGTCATGGTACGTGACGAGGTGTCAAAGTGGGCGCCTGTGACAAGCGGGGTTCCACAGGGGTCAGTCCTAGGACCTGTGCTGTTCTTGGTATATGTGAATGACATAACGGAAGGGATAGACTCAGAAGTGTCTTGTTTGCGGACGATGTGAAGTAATGAGAAGAATCAAATCGGATGAGGATCAGGCAGGACTACAAAGAGACCTGGACAGGCTACAAGCCTGGTCCAGCAACTGGCTCCTTGAGTTTAAACCCCGCCAAATGCAAAAGTCATGAAGATTGGGAAGGGCAAAGAAGACCGCAGACACAATATAGTTTAGAGGGCCAAAGTCTGAAAACCTCACTCAAGGAAAAAGATTGGGGGTGAGTATAAACCCCGAGCAATACTCCTGGGGGCGCACAAAATCAGATAATGCGGCAGCATAGGGGGGCCCCCTGCCCAAACCTAGGATAGCGTTCCATCCCTCAGTAAGATTTCGTTAAAGACTCTGTTTTCCCAAATTTACGTCAGGCCCATACGGGGAAGTATGCAGCACCATTTTGGAACCCCCACCCCTTTATCAAGCACTCAAAAAAATTAGAAAGAAAGTGAAAAGGGTTTTTGAAAAAAGACAGTCCCAAGCTACGGGGGTTGTCCAAAGAAAAAAGGGTTGGGGGAAAATTTGGGCCCCGGGCGACACTGGGGGGGCCCAGGGGGCCCCCGGGGGAGAAAAGAAAAAGAATAAAAATACTGCACGGAATAGGAAGGGGGGAAAAAGACAGGATTTTCCCGGGATGGGAAAAAAACACAAGAGGCAAAATTTGGGAAATTTGGGAAGCTCAAAAGAATAAAAAGGAAGTTGGGAAGTATTTCTTTTTTTCAAAAGTAGTAAAAGCCGTGGAATAGCCTAGAAAGTGAAGTAGTGGAGGGGGGAAACCCATAAATGTTTTAAGGCGGGGTAAAAAAAGCTCATGGGGGCAGGGGAGAGAGGACCTAGTAGCAATCATTTAAGAGGGGGGGCCAGGGCTATAAAATCGCCCCCCTGCAACCACAAAAAAGGTGAGTACAAATGGGTGAGAAAACACACACCACACACCCCCCCACACACACAAAAAACAAAAAAACCCCCCACACACCCAAAACACACACCCCAACACAACACACACAAAAAGGGAGTCATTGGGAGTGATGTATAACCCCACAGAACGGCGGGGGCCCAAGAGAGGAAGAAGAAAAAACAACAGGGTGATGTGGACACACGGCTGGGGGTGGCAAGAAGAGCTCACTCGAGCAGAGCAAATTTTACGGGAAAGGGGGCGATTTCACCCAGGGAGATCGACGGGAAAAAACCCGGAGCCCCATGGGGGGCCCGAAAAAATGGAGAACCGTTTAAAGGGTGTGGGATTGAAAAAAAAATCATCAACATGTCAGGGGCACAAAAAGAAAAGAGAAAGGGGGGGGAGCCAGCAAGACTGGATCTTGGTTTCCCCATGAAGCAGTTCAGACATTTAGGGCATCACTTATGAGAGGCCCCCCCCGGGGTAGCGAAACAGTGGGTTTGAGTTTTTACTATATAGTGGTTTTAAGTGGGGGAAAGGTTTTAAAAGGGAAATTTAAGGGGACAAAGGGCCCAAAATATAAAAGGGGGGGCTAAACAGGGGAAAGAGAAATTCCTTTCCGGAGGTTCAGGGGACAAAAAATGGTAGGAAAATCAGTAAAAAAAGATATGGGGGTTTTTGGAACAAAGTGCAAGGAGGCAGAGGAAAGTTTTGTTCCCAAGGGAAACGGAAAATAGGAAGACCAAAACGAGTCCTTTGGGGTTTTTTCCCCAAGGTGGTTTGGGAGGCAAAAACTAAGTGAAAAAGAGAATGGAAAAAAGGGACCGGGGGCCCAAAGGGCCCAGGAAAAAAAGGGATTAGTAGAAGACCCGAAACGAGTATGCACAATAAGGGGGGGAGGCCCCGCGGGGCTTTTGAAACGACATGCAAACGAAAAATCAATTGACCCGAAACTGCTGTATAGGGCCCCAAATTTGGGGGGAAGACAAAAGTCAAGGACCCGGTGGGTAAGGCTAGGAAAGAAGGTGGAGAACCACAAGAAAAAGATAAGAGGTATGTTTAGGAGCAAACAAAAAGATTTTTTTGGGAAAAAATTTTTCAGTAGAACCCGGGGGGACTCTGGGGGGAAAGAAAAGACGGGGACACCAGCAAGGGGAAAATACCAACAAGTTTGGACGACATAATACAAATGAGGGGGAGGTGGAAAAAAAGGGTAAAGGGGCATCGATACCTCAAAGGGAAAGGGAAACCCAAAAAACTCCCCGTGGGCTTAAAGGGAGCAGATATGTTGTGCTGCACTTACCCCAATCTTTAACACATCCCTGGAAAAATGGGGAAATACCTGAGGTATGGAAGACGGGAAAAAGTATTCCCCTTTTTAAAAAAGGGGAACCCGAAAAAAAGGCATAAACTATTGACCCCGTGTCCCCTTGACGTGTATAGTTGCAAAATTTTTGGAGAAGATTTTCAGGAGGAGAGTGGTGGAGACCTGGGAACGGAAAAGGAGTATAAATTGCCAACCGCACGGATTCACGGAAGGCAAAACCTGTGTCCCCCAAACCTTTGGAAATTTTTTGATAAAAAAAACAGAAGTAAAAACAAGAGAGAGAGGGTTTGGGGGAAATTTATTTCTTGGACTGCAAGAAGGCCTTTGGCACAGTTCCTTACAAGAGATTTTGTGCAGAAGCTAAAAGCACAGGTGGGATATAACAGGAAGGGCCCGCAAGGGGCGAGAATACCTGACAGGGAGGCAACAACGAGTCATGGTACGTAATGATGTATCACAGTGGGCACCTGTGACGAGCGGGGTCCCACAGGGGTCGGTCCTAGGACCAGTGCTATTTTTGGTATATGTGAACGACATGACGGAAGGGTTAGACTCAGAAGTGCCCCTGTTTGCAGATGATGTGAAGTTAATGAGGAGAATTAAATCTGATGAGGACCAGGCAGGACTTCAAAGAGACCTGGACAGACTGGACACCTGGTCCAGCAAATGGCTTCTCGAATTTAATCCTGCCAAATGCAAAGTCATGAAGATGGGGGAGGGGCACAGAAGACCACAGACAGAGTATAGGCTAGGTGGCCAAAGACTGCAAACCTCACTCAAGGAGAAAGATCTTGGGGTGAGTATAACACCGAGCATGTCTCCGGAAGCACACATCAATCAGATAACTGCTGCAGCATATGGGCGCCTGGCAAACCTGAGAACAGCATTCCGATACCTTAGTAAGGAATCATTCAAGACACTGTACACCGTGTATGTCAGGCCCATACTGGAGTATGCAGCACCTGTTTGGAACCCGCACTTGATAAAGCACTTCAAGAAACTAGAGAAAGTACAAAGGTTTGCGACAAGGTTAGTTCCAGAGCTAAGGGGAATGTCCTATGAGGAAAGATTAAGGGAAATCGGCCTGACGACACTGGAGGAGAGGAGGGTCAGGGGAGACATGATAACGACATATAAAATACTGCGTGAAATAGACAAGGTGGACAAAGACAGGATGTTCCAGGGAGGGGACACAGAAACAAGAGGCCACAATTGGAAGTTGAAGACACAAATGAGTCAGAGAGATAGTAGGAAGTATTTCTTCAGTCATAGAGTTGTAAGGCAGTGGAATAGCCTAGAAAATGACGTAGTGGAGGCAGGAACCATACACAGTTTTAAGACGAGGTTTGATAAAGCTCATGGAGCGGGGAGAGAGAGGGCCTAGTAGCAACCGGTGAAGAGGCGGGGCCAGGAGCTAGGACTCGACCCCTGCAACCACAAATAGGTGAGTACAAATAGGTGAGTACACACACACACACACACACACACACACACACACACACACACACACACACACACACACACACACACACACACACACACACACGTGGTAATGCTTTATTTACATGAAGCAAAGTCAGGGTATTTTTCCAGAATGGTCTGTAATATACCACTGTGGATACAATACTTAGACGTATCTTGAACATTTCTGAGTGAATTGTCTCTAAATTCATTAATTTTATCGCACTCCAGTACATAATGGCGCAAGGTGTGACAATAGTCCATCTGGCAAAGTTTACATTTCGTTTGGTCTACATCTGGTGTTAGTGATTTAACCTGCCAAAGATACTTGTAACCCAGCCGGAGCCGGGCGGTAGTGACATCCAAGAGTCGGCTTATTTTGGTGGATGCACCATAGACATGTGGCTCCTCCTGCATGATAGAATGATAGATGTACTGACTGGTGTCAATCTCCCTGAGTCTTAAGTTAATAAAATTCAGTTGAAGTTCTTTTCGTATTACTGTTCTCAAACTGCTAACTGACAAGCTCCTCTTTGAAAGCATACAGCTTAGCCAGTTCATTAGTTCTATCATGCATCCGAAGGCCAATGTAAGATGGAATCCACAGAATGTGCACTCTGACTCCACTGTCAACAATCCTACCATACCTATGTCTTGCGTCTGACACAAGCATGCCACAATTTATACTTAATAAGTTGAGAGCATTTATGAATTCAAATTCAAAATTCAAATTCAAAAGTTTATTCTCTATGTAGTAAAATAATAACTACAGAGTGCACCACTAAAAAACCTAGCATGGCTAGGCATTTCGGGCAGACTTAGATTAAATCTTAAGTTCAAAATATTACAAAATTATGAGGTAAGTTGGTATTATGGCTAAGTGACTAAATACTAGTTTGTCAGTTTAGCAATGTGAATGCTTTTGTTTTGGCACAATACATAGTTTCAGTATTGGAGTATCACAGGCCAACTTATGACTAGTTAAGATTCATTATTTTAAGATTGAGATTAATATTTCTATTTATGGTCAAATGGGTGAGTGTAAGTGTGAACCACCAGGTGGTGTTCGTGTAATTAGTTGACGGTGTGTATCAGGGAGATTAGATGTTTTCTGATGGTAGTTTTGAAGGTGATGAATGCGTCTGCAGTTCTAGAGTTTTCAGGTAGGGTGTTCCAGATTTTAGGGCCTTTGACATACATTGAATTTTTGTAAAGGTATAGTCGGACACGGGGAATGTCATAGAGATGTTTGTGTCTGGTGTTATGCCTGTGGGTTCTGTCACAACTATCAAGAAAACGTTTTAGGTCAAGGTTAATATTGGAATTTAAGGCCCTGTAGATGTAGATTGCACAGTAGTAAGTGTGGATGAACAGGGAGTAAGTTTAGATCTATGAAGAGTGGGGGGGGGGTGTTGCCAGGGATGGGATTTAGTGATTATTCTTACCGCGGCTTTTTGTTGGGTTATTATTGGCTTGGTTATTATTACAAGCACAGATAGCATAGGTGAGGCATGGATATATAAGTGAATGATATAGTGTGAGAAGGGCAGTTTGCGGCACGTAGTATCGTATCTTGGAGAGGATCCCAACCGTTTTAGATACTTTTTTGGTTATGTGTTGGATATGAGTGCTGAAATTCAGGTTGTTGTCGAGGTATAGGCCTAGGAATTTGCCCTCATTATGTCTGGTAATTAGAGTGTTGTCGATCTTAATGTTAATTTGCGCATCTCCTGCTCTGCTACCAAACATAATGTAATAGGTTTTGTCAGTGTTAAGCGTAAGTTTATTGGCTGTCATCCAAGTCGATATTTTGATCAGCTCCTCGTTAACAATGGTGTTGAGGGTGGCAAGATTAGGGTGAGAGATGACATAAATCGTGTCGTCAGCAAAGAGAATGGGGTTCAGGTGTCGGGATACATTTGGAAGATCATTGATGTATATGAGGAAGAGCAGGACACCAAGGACACTTCCCTGTGGAACTCCAGTATCAAGTGGCCGTGTTGTTGATGCTGTGTCTTTAATGGTGACATACTGATACCTATTAGTAAGGTAAGATTTGAAATATGCAAGCGCATGGCCTCTTATACCATAATGGTCAAGTTTGTGGAGTAGGATGCCGTGGTCTACTGTGGCAAAAGCTTTTCTTAGGTCAATAAAAATTCCTAGTGGATATTCCTTATTTTTCAATGCTGTGTAAAGCAGATCTAGCATTTTTATGATTGCATCGTTAGTGCTTTTATTTTTCCTGAACCCAAATTGGCAGGGGTTGAGTATGTTTTGTGCTGTTAGAAATGAATATAGTCTCCTGTGCACGAGTTTCTCAAAGATTTTGGATTGCAATGGTAAGTTTGATATTGGCCTATAGTTGTTTAAATCTGTAGGGTCACCACCTTTATGTATTGGTGTAACCCTTGCCATCTTGAGTAGTTTCGGGAAGGTGCTAGTTTCTAGTGACTTGTTAAAAAGTAATGAGATAGCATGCGAGAGGACATGGGCCGCTCGCTTGTACAATAATGGTGGGACATGAGACAGATTCCCTGAGTTATTTTTAAGTGACTTTATAATCTCGGTGACTTCCGTGGGCTCAGTTGGTGCAAGATAGAAGGAATTTGGGAAATTCCCATCTAGGTAGTCCCCGGCAAGGGCATTGGTACATGGGATTTTATTGGCGAGATTAGATCCTATGGTTGAGAAGAAGTCGTTTATCTTGTTAGCTGTGTCGGTGGGTTGCAGTGGTGTTTCATTAGGTTTAGTTAGGGCAATATTCTTGTTTTTTTTCAGTTTGTGGGTCCCTAGAATCTGAGAGAGTGTTTTCCAGGTCTTTTTTATGTCTCCTCTTGTGTCAGTGAATCTACTGGAGTAGTATAGTTGTTTGGCTTTCTTTATTACTTTGGTGAGGACTGATGAATTGTGTATTAAGCCCTGTCTATATGCTTTTCATATTGGTGTTTCTTATCAATGGATTTCAGAATGGTGCTGGTTAGCCATGGGCAACCAAGCCGTTTGTTTGTGATCTGTTTCGTTTTTATAGGACAATGTTTGTTGTATAGTCTAAGTAATTTGTTAAGAAAAATGTCTGTCCAGTCATCAATACCATTGGCCTTGGAGAATTCTGTAGGCCAGTCAACAGTCTCTAGGTCAGCTGTGAACTTCCTTATTGAGGCCTCATCATGGAGTCTAAATGAAACTTTGTTGTATTCAAGTGGTGGTTTACTAATGTTTGTCAAGAGGAAGGTAGGGTAGTGGTCTGTAGTGCTATCTGTGATTGTCCCTGATTTAAGGGGGGCTAGTATATTGGTCCATATGTGGTCTATTATGGTTGCACTTGTTTCAGTGAGCCTGGTTGATTTAGTTATTGTTGGTATGAGAAGTGTGTTGTTCATATTGTTGATGAAATCAGTTACAGGCTGATCATCTAGTAGGCCAAGGTTGATGTTGAAGTCTCCAGCTGAGAGAAGGTGGTGCTTATTCATTTGTCTGTTTGTTATTAGTGCCTTTAATTTCTCACTGAAATTTGGGATGTTTGTGTGGGGTATCAGGTAAATGGCACCGATTGTTATAGGCGTCTTAAGGTTTTTTACAGTAAAATTAGGAAAAATGTATTCTCCACATTCATCACTAAAGCAAGTGGTGATAACACAAGATAATTGGTTAGAGTAATAGATTGCAATACCACCCTCAACTTGGTATGGTCTGCAGTTGTGGATTGCTGTGTATCCTGGTAGAGGATATAGCTAAAGCATTTTGGTCATACAGAGTATAGTCACTAATACACATAATGGAGTGGAGCTAAAGTACAACTAGGTTTAAACTAATAATATAAAAATACAAATTAAAAATAGCACAAGACTCTCACTTGTAATTGCACTAAGGTCTAATATAATGACTTTGGTATAGTCTACGTATTGAGCTAGAATGAGCTATAGTACAACTGAGTTTAATCAGTTACAATTAAAGTGTTAATCTTAGATACATGGATGCATTTCAGTGCAAGGAGTATGGCAAACAGTTCTGTCTGAAGGGTAGAGGCCCAGTTATTGATGCGTGCTCCAATTTCTTTAAGAGAGCCATCACTGTACGACAACAGCAGCACTGCCAGCTGCACAAGTGGTTTGGTGAACAGAACCATCAACGTAAATAATTTGGGAGAGTGTGTGTTGTGTGGGTAAGTTATCACTACAGCTTAAGGCATCATGTTTGGCTTCAAGGCGAAGCTTTCGTTGTGATTTAAGAAGTAGTTTGGAGGGAAATGGAGGAATGGTAATTTGGAATGGGGTAATATCCCATGGACCGAAGTGCCGCTGTTGCCTTACTTGACATATATCATGTATCTGATTCATGCGGAGGTCGGTTTCATTTTTTCGATCCATCTGGTGGGGTGTTCACCAGTGCTGAGGAAAGTTAGGAGGGCTTCTGTGCAAGGGTTTGAATGGGCTTGTCTGAGTACATTAACCCCAGTTAGGATATTTCTTTCAGTAACACGATCTCTGATGCTTGGTATATCAAGTTCGTTTTGCATATTTAAAATTTTGGCAGTACGAGGGCATCCTAAAATGATCCTCATTGCTTCGTTCTGCAGTTTTTCCAGCCCTCCAAGCTTCCAGTAAGACACAAGAGCAAGTAGTGGCGCAGCATAATCAACCAATGCTCTAATATAAGCAAGATACATCAATTTCACAATTTTAACATTAGGGGGCGAAACCCAGCCACAACTCTAAGTGCTCTCAGCCTTTCTTTGTATTGGCGACAAAGTCTCGTTACAACAGGTCCAAGTAGTGGAACCTCAAAGCCTAGATACCTGTATCCGGTTACATATTCTAGAAGACACCCATCATGCAACTGGATGTGACGAACTGTGCCTCTCTGTCGAGGAGGACGCCTATTGAGTAACTTAGTTTTATCAGTAGAGATTATCAACCCCAGGTACTGACACGAGGCTAGTACATGGTTAAGGATGCTTTGGGTGTTAGAGAATCCGATGGTGTGAATCATTATATCATCAGCAAAACTAATCATATAATGATGGGGCTGCCTAGGCATAGCATTAAGTAATGCATTTATTAGAATATTGAATAGGGTGGGACTGAGCACACCTCCCTTTGGGGGAAGAGTTGCTAATTCGAAGTCTTTAGTTATACTTCTATGCCCCTGGAACAACACAGAAGACTTTCTGTTGGACAGGTAGCCTTTAATCCAGCGGAGAAGCCTTCCTCCAACATTCATTCTGGCAAGTTCACTAATGATTGCGTCAGGTCAGAGGTCACGTTCTTGCACTCTCCCGCCAGCCTACGGCCTGGTATGGGCTAACACCAAACATTCACTGTATACCTATTCCTTTAATAAAAATAAGGCTCGCCTTCATGCCTGTTGCTTATTCCAGCACGCTACTAATCTCACTACATGCTATTGCAATTGCTAGCAAAGACGACCAGCACAATAATGACAAAAGCGCCCATCACTGGAGCAGATTTCCGAATGTATCAGATATGCGATCTATGTCAAGTAATGCAATAGCGACATTTCCCTGCATCATAGGAAATTACCTATTTACAAATCACTTTCCCTTACTTTTACCCAATGAACCTTATTAGATCACAAATCATAGCTTCGTCTTGAAGCCAAACATGATGTCTTGAGTTGTCTTGATACCTTTGTCACACAGCACTCCCTTCCACAATTATAGTTGTTAATGGTTTTGCCAGACCACTTTTGTAGCAGGCAGCACCTTTGTTGTCCAGCAGAGAGATGGTTCCCATATAAAAATTGGAGCACTCATCACCAATGAGGCATCCACCCTTCAAAGTGACCTGTTTGTTATGATCCTTGCTTTTATTCAAAATGTCTCCATTGTTTTAGTTAAAGCTGCCTAACTAATCAGAGCAGTTGGTCTTACCTTGGTTACCCACTAGACAAGATGTGTGGTTCTTAACAAGAGTAATAATTAGTTTTACCTTCACTACTCAACACACAACATTTGTGGTTCTTAACACTAACAGTTGGTCTTACCTTTGTCACCCACGATACAACACTTGCAGTTTCCTTTACAGCCATTTTTCACCTGTTTCTCACCCGGTGAGCACGAATTCTTGCAAGAACCTCCACTCTTCTGACACTTCTTCTTTGGCTTACACGTGACTGTTGGAGGAGCATTTTCACTGAGCTTGAAAGTAATCAGATGATCAGGTTTGGTAGTAATCAGATAATCAGGTTTGATCCAAATAAGGGGAAGATGGCCCTATTCCCATGAAATAATGAAAACATCAACAAAATTGTGACCCTCTCACCATGAGAACAGCTTGACAGAAAGACTTACCATACTGACCCTCTTAATCTTTACAGTCTATACCTCAGCCAATATTTATAATTTGGTTGCCGCCTACGGTCATTCCCTTCAAACATCTGTGCGAAACACATTACATATACAACGCACAATTTGCATCTGTAAGTTCATTTTCTTTTCATCCCTGGCCTATCAAATGTTGTGTATTATATCAACAGTTTGTATACTGCAGTGCTCAAAATGTCTTGATCACGAACTGATGTCTTCGGGAGAGTAAACGCTAATAAGGGTAATTACTGGAAGACTCACCTTAGTTGTGGGCTGACTCTTACCTCCAGTTCTCGGTACGCAACACTTGCAGTTATTTCCTTGACAACCTTTCTTCAGCTCCCTCTCACTCGATGAACACGACCTCTTACATGACCCTCCACTCTTCTTGCACTTCTGCCTTATCTTGCATTCTGCCAGTGCAGGACACAGTTAATACACGATTTAAAATATTTATTAATAGGGAGTCTATGAATTCTTTGCATATTTAATTTGCAGTAATTACGTAAAGATCAGGGCACTAGTTAGGGTTTAAGCGCTAGTTAATAAGGTCATTCAAAGTAGTTACTTTAGGGTTTAAATGTTAGTTAAGGTCATTCTGTGTGCTCCCGAACTTACTTTTATTGCCCTTCTTGTTCTTGGATTTTCTGCCAACTTTCTTATCCTTGGATTTTCTGCCACCTTTCTTATTCTTGGATTTTCTGCCAACTTTCTTATTCTTGGATTTTCTGCCAACTTTCTTATTCTTGGATTTTCTGCCAACTTTCTTATCCTTGGATTTTCTGCCAACGTCCTTATTCTTGGATTTTCTGCCAACTTTCTTATTCTTGAATTTTCTGGCAACTTTCTTATTCTTGGATTTTCTGCCAACTTTCTTATTCTTGGATTTTCTGCCAACTTTCTTATTCTTGAATTTTCTGCCAACTTTCTTATTCTTGAATTTTCTGCCAACTTTCTTATTCTTGGATTTTCTGCCAACTTTCTTATTCTTGGATTTTCTGCCAACTTTCTTATTCTTGAATTTTCTGCCAACTTTCTTATTCTTGAATTTTCTGCCAACTTTCTTATTCTTGGATTTTCTGCCAACTTTCTTATTCTTGAATTTTCTGCCAACCTCCTTATTCTTGGATTTTCTGCCAACTTTCTTATTCTTGGATTTTCTGCCAACTTTCTTATTCTTGGATTTTCTGCCAACTTTCTTATTTTTGGATTTTCTGCCAACTTTCTTATTCTTGGATTTTCTGCCAACTTTCTTATTTTTGGATTTTCTGCCAACTTTCTTATTCTTGAATTTTCTGCCAACCTCCTTATTCTTGGATTTTCTGCCAACTTTCTTATTCTTGGATTTTCTACCAACTTTCTTATTCTTGGATTTTCTTTCAATCTTCTTATTCCTGGATTTTCTGGCATTTTGTTTCTCTTCTTTTTTTCTCTGTTTCTTCTTACTTCTACTAATTTTCTTGTTATTCTTTTTCTTCTTCCCATTTTTTCTCACATTTTCATCCTTTTTTTATTCTTTTGACTCTTTTCCTTATTCTTGTAAGTCTTTCTCTCAGCCTTATTTGTATCATTCTTCTATTTACGTATTTTATCTTATTCTGTCGATTCTTGTTCTTTCTCTTCCTCTTATTACTCTTAATTTTATTATCTCTTCCATTATTTTTCTTATTGTTATTATCATTCCTTACGTCATTTTTATTATTTATCTTATTTCTGTTATTCCTCAACTCGTACTTTACATTCTTTGTTTTATCATCTTTATTCATTTTCTCTGTTTTTTGCTTCTTATTATTATTCTCATTATTCATCTTATTCTTTTTACTGATTTTCTTAATCTTTCTCTTAGTATTATTTTCAACATTTTTGTTATTTTTTATTTTATCCCTTTCCTTATTATTATTCTTATCATGTTTCATCCCATTTTTTCTCTTATTTCCGTATTTTCTCTTATTATTTCCATTTTTTCTCTTATTATCATTTGTTATAATCTTTATATTCTTCTTGGCTGTGTTTTCTCTCTTCTTTATTTTGCGATTTTCATTTTTCTTGGATATTATATTTTCGTCTTCTCTGTCCCTCTTGTTCTTCTTTATTCCCCTGTGTCTTTTATCTCAATTTCTTCTTCCCATTTTTTTTCGTCGTTTTCGCTTGTCCATTGTTTTGTGGATATACATGCAAACTCACACACAAGCACACATACACAGACAGACAGACACACACACACACACACACAGACACAGACACAGACACACACACACACACACACACACACACACACACACACACACACACACACACATACACACACGCGCACACACACAGTCCTACTGTTTAATCGACATGTTCCTAGGACTAAATGGTAACACACACACACACACACACACACACACACACACACACACACACACACACACACGCATGGACAGACATACACACACACATGCATGCACATACAACAGGCCTAGTGTCTAATCGACATGTGCCTAGGACCAAATGGTAACTAACACAGGTATGAGAAACTTCCTGCAGGAGGTTCAGTGGGACAGAGAAATGGTAGGAAAATCAGTAAACGAGATGATGGAATATGTGGCAACAAAGTGCAAGGAGGCAGAGGAAAGTTTTGTTCCCAAGGGAAACAGAAATAATAGGAAGACCAAAACGAGTCCTTGGTTTACCCGAAGGTGTAGGGAGGCAAAAAGTAAGTGCAACAGAGAATGGAAAAGGTACAGGAGGCATAGGACCCAGGAAAACAAGGAGATTAGTAGAAGAGCCAGAAACGAGTATGCACAGATAAGGAGGGAGGCCCAGCGACAGTATGAAAACGACATAGCATCGAAAGTCAAATCTGACCCGAAACTGCTGTATAGCCACATTAGGAGGAAGACAACAGTCAAGGACCAGGTGATAAGGCTGAGGAAAGAAGGTGGAGAACTCACAAGAAATGATCAAGAGGTATGTGAGGAGCTCAACACGAGATTTAAGGAAGTATTTACAGTAGAGACAGAAAGGACTCTGGGGGGACAGACCAGATGGGGACACCAGCAAGGAATACACCAACAAGTGTTGGACGACATACATACAGATGAGGAGGAGGTGAAGAAACTGCTAAGGGACATCGATACCTCAAAGGCAATGGGACTGGACACCATCTCCCCATGGGTCCTTAGAGAGGGAGCAGATATGTTGTGCGTGCCACTTACCACAATCTTCAACACGTCCTTGGAAACTGGGCAACTACCTGAGGTATGGAAGACGGCAAATGTAGTTCCCATTTTTAAAAAAGGAGACAGAAAAGAGGCACTAAACTATTGACCGGTGTCATTGACGTGTATAGCATGCAAAATTATGGAGAAGATTATCAGGAGGAGAGTGGTGGAGCACCTGGAACGGAACGAGTATAAATGCCAACCAGCACGGATTCATGGAAGGCAAATCCTGTGTCACAAACCTTCTGGAGTTTTATGATAAAATAACAGAAGTAAGACACGAGAGACAGGAGTGGGTTGATTGCATCTTCTTGGACTGTAAGAAGGCCTTTGACACAGTTCCTCACAAGAGATTAGCGCAGAAGCTAGAGCATCAGGCGCATATAACAGGAAGGTCACTGCAATGGATCAGAGAATACCTGACAGGGAGGCAACAACGAGTCATGGTACGTAATGATGTATCACAGTGGGCACCTGTGACGAGCGGGGTCCCACAGGGGTCGGTCCTAGGACCAGTGCTATTTTTGGTATATGTGAACGACATGATGAAAGGGTTAGACTCAGAAGTGTCCCTGTTTGCAGATGATGTGAACTTAATGAGGAGAATTAAATCTGATGAGGACCAGGCAGGACTTCAAAGAGACCTGGACAGACTGGACACCTGGTCCAGCAAATGGCTTCTCGAATTTAATCCTGCCAAATGCAAAGTCATGAAGATAGGGGAAGGGCACAGAAGACCACAGACAGAGTATAGGCTAGGTGGCCAAAGACTGCGAACCTCACTCAAGGAGAAAGATCTTGGGGTGAGTATAACACCGAGCATGTCTCCGGAAGCACACATCAATCAGATAACTGCTGCAGCATATGGGCGCCTGGCAAACCTGAGAACAGCATTCCGATACCTTAGTAAGGAATCGTTCAAGACACTGTACACCATGTATGTCAGGCCCATACTGGAGTATGCAGCACCTGTCTGCAACCCGCACTTGATAAAGCACGTCAAGAAACTAGAGAAAGTACAAAGGTTTGCGACAAGGTTAGTTCCAGAGCTAAGGGGAATGTCCTATGAAGAGAGATTAAGGGAAATCGGCCTGACGACACTGGAGGACAGGAGGGTCAGGGGAGACATGATAACGACATATAAAATACTGCATGGAATAGACAATGTGGACAAAGACAGGATGTTCCAGGGAGGGGACACAGAAACAAGAGGCCACAATTGGAAGTTGAAGACACAAATGAGTCAGAGATATTAGGAATTATTTCTTCAGTCATAGAGTAGTAAGGCGGTGGAATAGCCTAGAAAATGACGTAGTGGAGGCAGGAACCATGCACAGTTTTAAGACGAGGTTTGATAAAGCTCATGGAGCGGGGAGAGAGAGGGCCCAGTAGCAACCGGTGAAGAGGCGGGGCCAGGAGCTAAGACTCGACCCCTGCAACCACAAATAGGTGAGTACACAACACACACAAACACAACCACAACATAACACACACACACACACACACAAACACACACACACACCTACACACACAACAGGCCTAGTGTCTAATCGACATGTGCCTAGAACAAAATGGTAACTAACTAACACACACACCTACACACCTACACACATACAACAGGCCTAGTGTCTAATCGACATGTGCCTAGGACAAAATGGTAACTAACACACACACCTACACACACACAACAGGCCTAGTGTCTAATCGACATGTGCCTAGGACAAAATGGTAACTAACACACACACCTACACACCTACACACACACAACAGGCCTAGTGTCTAATCGACATGTGCCTAGGACAAAATGGTAACTAACACACACAACACACACACACACACACCACACACACACCACACACACACAACACACACACACACCTACACTCCTACACACCTACACACCCACAACAGGCCTAGTGTCTAATCGACATGTGCCTAGGACAAAATGGTAACTAACTAACGCACACACCTACACACACACAACAGGCCTAGTGTCTAATCGACATGTGCTTAGGACAAAATGGTAACTAACACACACACCTACACACCTACACACACACAACAGGCCTAGTGTCTAATCGACATGTGCCTAGGACAAAATGGTAACTAACACACACACCTACACACCTACACACCTACACACCCACAACAGGCCTAGTGTCTAATCGACATGTGCCTAGGACAAAATGGTAACTAACACACACACCTACACACACACAACAGGCCTAGTGTCTAATCGACATGTGCCTAGGACAAAATGGTAACTAACACACACACCTACACACCTACACATACACAACACACATACAGACACATACAGACACATACACACACATACACACACATACACACATACACACATACACACACACACACATACACACATACACACACACACACACACACACACACACACACACACACACACACACACACAAACACATACACACACATACACACACACACATACACACACACACACAAACATACACACATACACACACACGCACACACACACACGTCAAGAAATTAGAGAAAGTGCAAAGGTTTGCAACAAGACTAGTCCCAGAGCTACGGGGATTGTCCTACGAAGAAAGGTTGAGGGAAATCGGCCTGACGACACTGGAGGCCAGGAGGGTCAGGGGAGACATAATAACGACATATAAAATACTGCGCGGAATAGATGAGGTGGACAAAGACGGGAAGTTCCAGAGATGGGACACAGACACAAGAGGTCACAATTGGAAGTTGAAGACTCAGATGAATCAAAGGGATGTTAGGAAGTATTTCTTCAGTCATAGAGTAGTCAAGCCGTGGAATAGCCTAGAAAGTGAAGTAGTGGAGGCGGGAACCATACATAGTTTTAAGGCGAGGTATGATAGAGCTCATGGAGCAGGGAGAGAGAGGACCTAGTAGCAATCAGCGAAGAGGCGGGGCCAGGAGTTATGACTCGACCCCTGCAACCACAAATATGTGAGTACACACACACACACATATACACACACATCTACACCCCTACACACCTACACACCTACACACACACAACAGGCCTAGTGTCTAATCGACATGTGCCTAGGACAAAATGGTAACTAACACACACACATAAACACACATACACACACACACACATACACATACACACACATACACACACACATACACACACACACACACACACACACACACACACACACATACACACACACACAGTGACAGGAAGGACTCTGGGGAGACAGACCAGATGGGGACACCAGCAAGGAATACACCAACAAGTGTTGGACGACATACATACAGATGAGGAGGAGGTGAAGAAACTGCTAAGGGACATCGATACCTCAAAGGCAATGGGACCGGACAACATGTCCCCGTGGGTCCTTAGAGAGGGAGCAGATATGTTGTGCGTGCCACTTACCACAATGTTCAACACGTCCCTGGAAACTGGGCAACTACCTGAGGTATGGAAGACGGCAAATGTAGTTCCCATTTTTAAAAAAGGAGACAGAAAAGAGGCACTAAACTATAGACCTGTGTCATTGACGTGTATAGTATGCAAAATTATGGAGAAGATTATCAGGAGGAGAGTGGTGGAGCACCTGGAACGGAACAAGAGTATAAATGCCAACCAGCACGGATTCACGGAAGGCAAATCTTGTGTCACAAACCTTCTGGAGTTTTATGATAAAATAACAGAAGACACGAGAGAGAGGGGTGGGTTGATTGCATCTTCTTGGACTGCAAGAAGGCCTTTGACACAGTTCCTCACAAGAGATTAGTGCAGAATCTAGAGCATCAGGCGCATATAACAGGAAGGGCACTGCAATGGATCAGAGAATACCTGACAGGGAGGCAACAACGAGTCATGGTACGTAATGATGTATCACAGTGGGCACCTGTGACGAGCGGGGTCCCACAGGGGTCGGTCCTAGGACCAGTGCTATTTTTGGTATATGTGAACGACATGATGGAAGGGTTAGACTCAGAAGTGTCCCTGTTTGCAGATGATGTGAAGTTAATGAGGAGAATTAAATCTGATGAGGACCAGGCAGGACTTCAAAGAGACCTGGACAGACTGGACACCTGGTCCAGCAAATGGCTTCTCGAATTTAATCCTGCCAAATGCAAAGTCATGAAGATAGGGGAAGGGCACAGAAGACCACAGACAGAGTATAGGCTAGGTGGCCAAAGACTGCAAACCTCACTCAAGGAGAAAGATCTTGGGGTGAGTATAACACCGAGCATGTCTCCGGAAGCACACATCAATCAGATAACTGCTGCAGCATATGGGCGCCTGGCAAACCTGAGAACAGCATTCCGATACCTTAGTAAGGAATCATTCAAGACACTGTACACCATGTATGTCAGGCCCATATGCAGCACCTGTTTGGAACCCGCACTTGATAAAGCACGTCAAGAAACTAGAGAAAGTACAAAGGTTTGCGACAAGGTTAGTTCCAGAGCTAAGGGGAATGTCCTATGAAGAAAGATTAAGGGAAATCGGCCTGACGACACTGGAGGACAGGAGGGTCAGGGGAGACATGATAACGACATATAAAATACTGAATGGAATAGACAAGGTGGACAAAGACAGGATGTTCCAGGGAGGGGACACAGAAACAAGAGGCCACAATTGGAAGTTGAAGACACAAATGAGTCAGAGAGATAGTAGGAAGTATTTCTTCAGTCATAGAGTTGTAAGGCAGTGGAATAGTCTAGAAAACGACGTAGTGGAGGCAGGAACCATACACAGTTTTAAGACGAGGTTTGATAAAGCTCATGGAGCGGGGAGAGAGAGGGCCCAGTAGCAGCCGGTGAAGAGGCGGGGCCAGGAGCTAAGACTCGACCCCTGCAACCACAAATAGGTGAGTACAAATAGGTGAGTACACACACACACACTCACACACACACACACACACACACACACACACACACACACACACACACACACACACACACCTACAACAGGCCTAGTGTCTAATCGACATGTGCCTAGGACAAAATGGTAACTAAGAGCAGGCCTGGTGTCTAATCGACATGTGCCTAGGACAAAATGGTAACTAACAACAGGCCTAGTGTCTAATCGACATGTGCCTAGGACAAAATGGTAACTAACTAACACATACACCTACACACACACAACAGGCCTAGTGTCTAATCGACATGTGCCTAGGACAAAATGGTAACTAACACACACACCTACACACCTACACACACACAACAGGCCTAGTGTCTAATCGACATGTACCTAGGACAAAGGCGTAACTAACACACACACCTACACACCTACACACACACAACAGGCCTAGTGTCTAATCGACATGTGCCTAGGACAAAATGGTAACTAACTAACACACACACCTACACACACACAACAGGCCTAGTGTCTAATCGACATGTGCCTAGGACAAAATGGTAACTAACTAACACACACACCTACACACACACAACAGGCCTAGTGTCTAATCGACATGTGCCTAGGACAAAATGGTAACTAACACACACACCTACACACACACAACATGCCTAGTGTCTAATCGACATGTGCCTAGGACAAAATGGTAACTAACACACACACACACCTACACACACACAACAGGCCTAGTGTCTAATAGACATGTGCCTAAGACAAAATGGTAACTAACACACACACCTACACACACACAACAGGCCTAGTGTCTAATCGACATGTGCCTAGGACAAAATGGTAACTAACACACACACACACACACACGTGGTAATGCTTTATTTACATGAAGCAAAGTCAGGGTATTTTTCCAGAATGATCTGTAATATACCACTGTGGATACAATACTTAGACGTATCTTGAACATTTCTGAATGAGTTGTCTCTAAATTCATTAATTTTATCGCACTCCAGTACATAATGACACAAGGTGTGACAAGAGTCCATCTGGCAAAGTTTACATTTCGTTTGGTCTACATCTGGTGTTAGTGATTTAACCTGCCAAAGATGCTTGGAACCCAGCCGGAGCCGGGCGGTAGTGACATCCAAGAGTCGGCTTATTTTGGTGGATGCACCATAGACATGTAGCTCCTCCTGCATGATAGAATGATGATAGATGGACTGGCTGGTGTCAATCTCACTGATTCTTAAGTCAATAAAATTCAGTTGAAGTTCTTTTTGTATTACTGTTCTCAAACTGCTAACTGACAAGCTCCTCTTTGAAAGCATACAGCTTAGCCAGTTCATTAGTTCTATCATGCATCCGAAGACCAATGTAAGATGGAATCCACAGAATGTGCACACTGACTCCACTGTCCACAATCCTACCATACCTATGTCTGGCGTCTGACACAAGCATGCCACAATTTATACTTAATAAGTTGAGAGCATTTATGAATGATACAGAATCAGTTACAATTAAAGTGTCAATCTTAGATACATGGATGCATTTCAGTGCAAGGAGTATGGCAAACAGTTCTGTCTGAAGGGTAGAGGCCCAGTTATTGATGCGTGCTCCAATTTCTTTAAGAGAGCCATCACTGTACGACAACAGCAGCACCACCAGCTGCACTAGTGGTTTCGTGAACAGAACCATCAACGTAAATAATTTGTGAGAGTGTGTGCTGTGTGATTAAGTTATCACTACAGCTTAAGGCATCATGTTTGACTTCAAGGCGAAGCTTCGGTTGTGATTTAAGAAGTAGTTTGGGGGGAAATGGAGGAATGGTAATTTGGAATGGGGTAATATCCCATGGAGCGAAGTGCACATATATCATGTATCTGATTCATGCGGAGGTCAGTTTCAGCTTTTTCGATCCATCTGGTGGGGTGTTCACCAGTGCTGGGGAAAGAAGTTAGGAGGACTTCTGTGCAAGGATTTGAATGGGCTTGCCTGAGCACATTAACCCCAATTAGGATATTTCTTTCAGTAACACGATCTCTGATGCTTGGTATATCAAGTTCTTTTTGTATATTTAAAATTTTGGCAGTACAAGGGCATCCTAAAATGATCCTCATTGCTTCGTTCTGCAGTTTTTCCAGCCCTCCAAGCTTCCAGTAAGACACAAGAGCAAGTAGTGGCGCAGCATAATTAACCAATGCTCTAATATAAGCAAGATACATCATTTTCACAATTTTAATATTAGGGGGCGAAACCCAGCCACAACTCTAAGTGCTTTCAGCCTTTTGTATTGGCGACTAAGTCTCGTTACAACAGATCCAAGTAGTGGAACCTCAAAGCCTAGATACCTGTATCTGGTTACATATTCTAGAAGAGACCCATCATGCAACTGGATGTGATGAACTGTGCCTCTATGTCGAGGAGGACGCCTATTGAGTATCTTAGTTTTATCAGTAGAGATTATCAACACCAGGTACTGACACGAGGCTAGTACATGGTTAAGGATGTTTTGAGTGTTAGAGAATCCGGTGGTGTGAATCATTATATCATCAGCAAAACTAATCATATAATGATGGGGTTGCCTAGGCATAGCATTAAGTAAGGCATTTATTAGAATATTGAATAGGGTGGGACTGAGCACACCTCCCTGTGGGGGGAGAGTTGCTAATTCGAAGTCTTTAGTTATACTTCTGTGCCCCTGAAACAACACAGAAGACTTTCTGTTGGACAGCGGAGAAGCCTTCCTCCAACATTCATTCTGGCAAGTTCACTAATGATTGCGTCAGGTCAGAGGTCACGTTCTTGCACTCTCCCGCCAGCCTACGGCCTGGTATGGGCTAACACCAAACATTCACTGTATACCTATTCCTTCAATAAAAATAAGGCTCGCCTTCATGCCTGTTGCTTATTCCAGCATGCTACTAATCTCACTACATGCTATTGCAATTGCTAGCAAAGACGACCAGCACAATAATGACAAAAGCGCCCATCACTGGAGCAGATTTCCGAATGTATCAGATATGCGATCTATGTCAAGTAATGCAATAGCGACATTTCCCTGCATCATAGGAAATTACCTATTTACAAATCACTTTCCCTTACTTTTACCCAATGAACCTTATTAGATCACAAATCATAGCTTCGTCTTGAAGCCAAACATGATGTCTTGAGTTGTCTTGATACCTTTGTCACACAGCACTCCCTTCCACAATTATAGTTGTTCATGGTTTTGCCAGACCACTTTTGTAGCAGGCAGCACCGTTGTTGTCCAGCAGAGAGATGGTTCCCATATAAAAATTGGAGCACTCATCACCAATGAGGCATCCACCCTTCAAAGTGACCTGTTTGTTATGATCCTTGCTTTTATTCAAAATGTCTCCATTGTTTTAGTTAAAGCTGCCTAACTAATCAAAGCAGTTGGTTACCCACCTGGGTTACCCACCAGACAAGATGTGTGGTTCTTAACAAGAGTAATAATTAGTTTTACCTTCACTACTCAACACACAACATTTGTGATTCTTAACACTAACAGTTGGTCTTACCTTTGTCACCTACGATACAACACTTGCAGTTTCCTTTACAGCCATTTTTCACCTGTTTCTCACCCGGTGAGCACGAATTCTTGCAAGAACCTCCACTCTTCTGACACTTCTTGGTTGGCTTACACGTGACTGTTGGAGGAGCATTTTCACTGAGCTTGATAGTAATCAGATAATCAGGTTTGATAGTAATCAGATAATCAGGTTTGATCCAAATAAGGGGAAGATGGCCCTATTCCCATGAAACAATGATAACATCAATAAAATTGTGACCCTCTCACCATGAGGACAGCTTGACAGAAAGACTTACCATACTGACCCTCTTAATCTTTACAGTCTATACCTCAGCCTATATTTATAATTTGGTTCCCTTCAAACATCTGTGCTAAACACATTACATATACAAGGCACAATTTGCATCTGTAAGTTCATTTTCTTTTCATCCCTGGCCTATCAAATGTTGTGTATTATATCAACAGTTTGTATACTGCAGTGCTCAAAATGTCTTGATCACGAACTGATGTCTTCGGGAGAGTAAACGCTAATAAGGGTAATTACTGGAAGACTCACCTTAGTTGTGGGCTGACTCTTACCTCCAGTTCTCGGTACGCAACACTTGCAGTTATTTCCTTGACAACCTTTCTTCAGCTCCCTCTCACTCGACGAACACGACCTCTTACATGACCCTCCACTCTTCTTGCACTTCTGCCTTATCTTGCATTCTGCCAGTGCAGGACACAGTTAATACACGATTTAAAATATTTATTAATAGGGAGTCTATGAATTCTTTGCATATTTAATTTGCAGTAATTACGTAAAGATCAGGGCACTAGTTAGGGTTTAAGCGCTAGTTAATAAGGTCATTCAAAGTAGTTACTTTAGGGTTTAAATGTTAGTTAAGGTCATTCTGTGTGCTCCCGAACTTACTTTTATTGCCCTTCTTGTTCTTGGATTTTCTGCCAACTTTCTTATCCTTGGATTTTCTGCCACCTTTCTTATTCTTGGATTTTCTGCCAACTTTCTTATTCTTGGATTTTCTGGCACCTTTCTTATTCTTGGATTTTCTGCCAACTTTCTTATTTTTGGATTTTCTGCCAACTTTCTTATTTTTGGATTTTCTGCCAACTTTCTTATTTTTGGATTTTCTGCCAACTTTCTTATTCTTGGATTTTCTGCCAACTTTCTTATTCTTGGATTTTCTGCCAACTTTCTTATTCTTGGATTTTCTGCTAACTTTCTTATTCTTGGATTTTCTGCCAACTTTCTTATTCTTGGATTTTCTGCCAACTTTCTTATTCTTGGATTTTCTGCCAACTTTCTTATTTTTGGATTTTCTGCCAACTTTCTTATTCTTGGATTTTCTGCTAACTTTCTTATTCTTGGATTTTCTGCCAACTTTCTTATTCTTGGATTTTCTGCTAACTTTCTTATTCTTGGATTTTCTGCCAACTTTCTTATTCTTGGATTTTCTGCCAACTTTCTTATTCTTGGATTTTCTGCCAACTTTCTTATTTTTGGATTTTCTGCCAACTTTCTTATTCTTGGATTTTCTGCCAACTTTCTTATTTTTGGATTTTCTGCCAACTTTCTTATTTTTGGATTTTCTGCCAACTTTCTTATTCTTGGATTTTCTGCCAACTTTCTTATTTTTGGATTTTCTGCCAACTTTCTTATTTTTGGATTTTCTGCCAACTTTCTTATTTTTGGATTTTCTGCCAACTTTCTTATTCTTGGATTTTCTGCCAACTTTCTTATTCTTGGATTTTCTGCTAACTTTCTTATTCTTGGATTTTCTGCCAACTTTCTTATTCTTGGATTTTCTGCCAACTTTCTTATTCTTGGATTTTCTGCCAACTTTCTTATTTTTGGATTTTCTGCCAACTTTCTTATTCTTGGATTTTCTGCTAACTTTCTTATTCTTGGATTTTCTGCCAACTTCTTTATTCTTGGATTTTCTGCTAACTTTCTTATTCTTGGATTTTCTGCCAACTTTCTTATTCTTGGATTTTCTGCCAACTTTCTTATTCTTGGATTTTCTGCCAACTTTCTTATTTTTGGATTTTCTGCCAACTTTCTTATTCTTGGATTTTCTGCCAACTTTCTTATTTTTGGATTTTCTGCCAACTTTCTTATTTTTGGATTTTCTGCCAACTTTCTTATTCTTGGATTTTCTGCCAACTTTCTTATTTTTGGATTTTCTGCCAACTTTCTTATTTTTGGATTTTCTGCCAACTTTCTTATTTTTGGATTTTCTGCCAACTTTCTTATTCTTGGATTTTCTGCCAACTTTCTTATTCTTGGATTTTCTGCCAACTTTCTTATTCTTGGATTTTCTGCTAACTTTCTTATTCTTGGATTTTCTGCCAACTTTCTTATTCTTGGATTTTCTGCCAACTTTCTTATTCTTGGATTTTCTGCCAACTTTCTTATTTTTGGATTTTCTGCCAACTTTCTTATTCTTGGATTTTCTGCTAACTTTCTTATTCTTGGATTTTCTGCCAACTTTCTTATTCTTGGATTTTCTGCTAACTTTCTTATTCTTGGATTTTCTGCCAACTTTCTTATTCTTGGATTTTCTGCCAACTTTCTTATTCTTGGATTTTCTGCCAACTTTCTTATTTTTGGATTTTCTGCCAACTTTCTTATTCTTGGATTTTCTGCCAACTTTCTTATTTTTGGATTTTCTGCCAACTTTCTTATTTTTGGATTTTCTGCCAACTTTCTTATTCTTGGATTTTCTACCAACTTTCTTATTCTTGGATTTTCTACCAACTTTTTTATTCTTGGATTTTCTGCCAGCTTTCTTATTCTTGGATTTTCTACCAACTTTCTTATTCATGGATTTTCTTTCAATCTTCTTATTCCTGGATTTTCTGGCATTTTGTTTCTCTTCTTTTTTTCTCTGTTTCTTCTTACTTCTACTAATTTTCTTGTTATTCTTTTTCTTCTTCCCATTTTTTCTCACATTTTCATCCTTTTTTTTATTCTTTTGACTCTTTTCCTTATTCTTGTAAGTCTTTCTCTCAGCCTTATTTGTATCATTCTTCTTATTTACGTATTTTATCTTATTCTGTCGATTCTTGTTCTTTCTCTTCCTCTTATTACTCTTAATTTTATTATCTCTTCCATTATTTTTCTTATTATTATCATTCCTTACGTCATTTTTATCATTTATCTTATTTCTGTTATTCCTCAACTCGTACTTTACATTCTTTGTTTTATCATCTTTATTCATTTTCTCTGTTTTTTGCTTCTTATTATTATTCTCATTATTCATCTTATTCTTTTTACTGTTTTTCTTAATCTTTCTCTTAGTATTATTTTTAACATTTTTGTTATTTTTTATTTTATCCCTTTCCTTATTATTATTCTTATCATGTTTCATCCCATTTTTTCTCTTATTTCCGTATTTTCTCTTATTATTTCCATTTTTTCTCTTATTATCATTTGTTATAATCTTTATATTCTTCTTGGCTGTGTTTTCTCTCTTCTTTATTTTGCGATTTTCATTTTTCTTGGATATTATATTTTCCTCTTCTCTGTCCCTCTTGTTCTTCTTTATTCCCCTGTGTCTTTTATCTCGATTTCTTCTTCCCATTTTTTTTCGTCGTTTTCGCTTGTCCATTGTTTTGTGGATTTTGTTTTTTTCTTTCCTGTTGCCTCTTTTACCTTTGTTTCTTCTTTTTGTTTTATTGCTTCTCTCACCTTTGTTTGTCGTTCTTTTGTGTGTTATGTTGCTTCTGTTTTCTTCGTTTCTCTTGCCCTTTTCCATTCCTTTTCGGGTTATATTTCTTCTCGTTTCTTTCTTATTCCTGATTTTGTCCATTATTTTGCCTTGTCTCCTTCGTCCTTTCTTCTTGCTGTTCCCTTTGTTATTGTCTGTCTTGCTCTTCTCTTTGCGGAGTTTTTCCTCTTTTATTTCCTTGTCATCATCACTGTCTTTTTCCCACATGTTTTCACCCACTTCTCTATTTCTTTTCACTTTGTTTGGTTCTTTGTTGTTCTTTCTGTTTCCCATTCTCAAGTTGGTCTTCTTGTTTTTCGCTCTTCTTTCCTTCCCTCTCTTCATTACCCTCTTTCTGCCATTTCTGTGACTCTTTCTCCTTTTCATTATCTTGTCCTCTCTCTTATTTCTGTTTTTATCAACAAGTTTAATCTTTATATTCCCTCGGTGCTTTCTTCTCTTTAACTTTCTGTCGCGGAGTTCGCCATATTTCGCGTTTTTAACTCTATTAGGCCCTTTCACATGCACTCTCTTGCGTGTTTTCCGTTGTTGTTTCCCAGTGCCATGACGGTGCCTGGCACTGCTGGCCAGTCCATTCATTCCTTCTCTGTGTTTCCCCTTGTACACTCTCTGGTAGCGCTGTTGCTTCTTATTGTTGTGTTGCTCGTTGCTGCTGTTGCTGCTGTTGTTGCTGCTGCTACTGCTGCTGCTACTGTTGCTGCTATTGCTGCTACTGTTGTGCTGCTGCTGCTGCCTGAGGAGCCACCTGCACTTCCTTCCTTTATCCTTCTCGTCAATGATGGTTCAAGAAATTTCTTTCCTATGGAAATATAAGTAACACTGAGAGGTACACGATGTGTATTATTCTTTTATTAAACAATCAGCAAGTTGGTACATACATTAAACAACAAAATTAATTGCTATAATAATCTAGTTTCATATTAGATTTATGGATAAATTCTGTGGGAAATATTAATTTCCAGCACAGTTATTAAATAATTCTGGTTGTAATTGATGGGGTAAGTAGGACTAGTTTTATCTGTTAAAACAAGTATTAAGAAGAATTAGAGAACACTCGCTGCAATATCTTCGTCTTTCATTATATATTCTCGATCATGACGCCACTATAGAGTCCCAAAATTCCCATCCCTTCGAGAACATTTCTAATTAAATTAATTAAAATAGAGTGTTTGGACCAAACACCACACAAAGTCACACACTGTCCACATCACATAACGTCACACACTGCAAACATCTATAAAAAATACACATTGACCACATCACATAACGTCACACACTGCAAACATCCATAACAACACACGCTGCCCACATCACATAACGTCACACACTGCAAACATCTATAAAAACACACATTGACCACATCACATAACCTCACACTCTGCCCACATCACGTCACACACTGCCCACATCACATAACGTCACACACTATCCATATCACATAACGTCACACACTACCCTCATCACATAACGTCACACACTGACCACATCACACACTGTCCACATCACATAACGTCACACACTGCCCACACCACATAACCTCACACTCTACCCACATCACATAACGTCACACACTGCCCACGTAACATAACGTCACACACTATCCATATCACATGATGTCACACACTGCCCACATCACATAACGTCACACACTATCCATATCACATAACGTCACACACTGCCCACATCACATGACGTCACACTCTGCCCACACCACATAACCTCACACACTGCCCACATCACATAACGTCACACTATCCATATCACATAACATCACACACTGCCCACATCACATCACACACTGCCCACATCACAGTCACACACTGCCCACATCACATAGCGTCACACACTGCCCACATCACATATCACACACTACCCACATCATATAATGTCACACACTGCCCACATCACATAACGTCACACACTACCAACATCACACATTGCCCACATCACATAACGTAATATACTCTCAACATCACTTAACGTCACACACTACCTGCATCGCATAACGTAACACATTACTCACATTACTTAACGTAATACATTGGTTACATTACATAACGTCACACACTACCCACATAACATAGCGCTGCATTCTACACACATCACATAACGTAACACACTGGTCACATCTCATAACGTCACACCTTACCCACATCACATAACGTAACACACTTTCCCCATTACATAACATCACACACTAACCACATCACATAAAGTTACACACTATCCACATTACATAACGTAAAACACTGGCCAAATCACATAACGTCACACACACTACCAAAGTCACATAACGTAACACACTACGAACATCACAACGTCACACACTATCCACATCACATAACACACTAGCCACATCACATAACGCCACACACTGGACACATCACATACCGTAAAACACTTGCTACATCACATAACGTCACTCAATACCCACATCACATAACGTGACACACTGGCCACATCACATGACGTCACACACTACCCGCACCACATACCATTACATACTATCCATATTACATAACGTAACACACTGGCAACATCACATAACGTCACGCACTGCCCACATCACATAACGTCACACACTGCCCACATGACATAGCATCACACACTGCCCACATCGCATAATGTAACACACTGCCCACATCATTTCCCGTCACACACTACCTGCATCACATAACGTAGCACATTACTCACATCACATAGCGTCACACACAACCCACATCACATAGCGTTGCACACTACCTACATCACTTAACATAACACACTGGCCACACCCCATAACGTCATACAGTACCCACCTCATATAACACTACCCACATCACATAAAATAACACACTGGCCACATCACATAACGTTGCACACTAGAGATATCACATAACGTAAGACACTGGCCATATCACATAACGTCACACACTACTCACATCACATGACATTACACACTACCCACATCACATAATGTAACACACTGGGCACATCACATAACGTAACACACTGTCCACATCACTTAACGTCACACACTACCTACATCACATAACGTAACACATTACTCACATATAAAGTATCACATTGGTCACATCACATAACGTCAAACACTACCCACATCACATAACGTTACACACTACCTACGTCACATAACATAACACACTGGCTACATCACATAACGTCATACACTACCCATATCACATAACGTTACACACTACACACATCACATAACACACTGGCCACATAACGTAAAGTTGCACACTGACCACATCACATAGCGTCACACAGTGGCCACATCACATAACGTCACGCTGTTCACATCACATGACGTCACACACTAGCCACATAACGTAACACACTGCCCACATCACATAACGTCACACACTGTGCACATCACATAAGATCACACACTGCCCATATTCAAAACACACAAACTGCCAACATCACATAACGTCACACTCTGCCCACATCACATAACGTCATGCACTGCCCACATCACATCACACACTGCCCACATCACATCACACACTTGCCACATCACATAACGACACACACTTGCCACATCGAATAATGTCACACACTGGCCACATCATAACGTCACACACTGGCCACGTCACACACTGCCTGCATCCCATAACATCACACACTGGCCACATCACATAACGTCACACACTGCCTGCATCCCATAACATCACACACTGGCCACATCACATAACGTCACACACTGGTCACGTCACATAATGTCACACTGGCCACGTAACATAGCGTCACACTGGCCACATGACATAATGACACACTGCCAACATCACACACTGGCCACATGACATAACGTCATGCACTACCAACACCACACAACGTCAGACACTACCAAGATCACATAACGTCACACACTACCAACATCACATAACGTCACACACTACCAACATCACATAACGTCACACTCTACCAACATCACATAACGTCAGACACTGCCCACATCTCATAACGTCACACACTACCAACATCACATAACGTCAGACACTTCCCACATCACATAACGTCACACACTACCAACATCACATAACGTCAGACACTACCCACATCACATAACGTCACGCACTACCAACATCACACAACGTCAGACACTACCAAGATCACATAACGTCACACACTACCAACATCACATAACGTCACACACTACCAACATCACATAACGTCACACACTACCAACATCACATAACGTCACACTACCAACATCACATAACGTCACACACTACCAACATCACATAACGTCAGACACTGCCCACATCACATAACGTCACACACTACCAACATCACACAACGTCAGACACTACCAACATCACATAACGTCACACACTACCAACATCACAAAACATCAGACACTACCAACATCACATAACGTCACACACTACCAACATCACATAACGTCAGACACTGCCCACATCACATAACGTCACACACTACCAACATCACATAACGTCAGACACTACCCATATCACATAACGTCACGCACTACCAACATCACACAACGTCAGACACTACCAAGATCACATAACGTCACACTACCAACATCACATAACGTCACACACTACCAACATCACATAACGTCACACACTACCAACATCACATAACGTCACACTACCAACATCACATAACGTCACACACTACCAACATCACATAACGTCACACTACCAACATCACATAACGTCACACACTACCAACATCACACAACGTCAGACACTACCAACATCACATAACGTCACACACTACCAACATCACAAAACGTCAGACACTACCAACATCACATAACGTCACACACTACCAACATCACATAACGTCACACACTACCAACATCACATAACGTCACACACTACCAACATCACATAACGTCAGACACTGCCCACATCACATGACGTCACACACTGGCCACATTCGGAGTGAGACTCTGGTGTCACATTTTTCAAAAGAAATTAAAAACTTTTTATTACAACCTTTAAAAATTAATTTATGAAAGACACATGAGAATCAAATTCACTTATTATCTCTTAACATCAACAGTGTTCTAAATTTAATTAATTTAAATGAAAATTTAGTCAAAATCAAGTCATAATAATGACGTTAAAATAAAGTCTGAGCATAAGTTCACACAGTTATAAACTTGTCTCTTTGTATCACCTGGACAGCAGCTCCTCTTAAACATGTCTGCTGTTTTAATTTTATGTACAAAAGTGTATGTTTTATTCCGAGTCAACAAGAGTCTTCTTTTTTTTTCCTTTCTTTCTGTTGTAAAAGTTTAATGTTTTCTTGGAATCTTACAAACAAAAATTTTCCACTTTACATAATTTACCGACGTAGTGCTATACAGTGTTACAGTATACCCAGTTGTTCTCGGTTCTTGGGCTGTTTACTGTAATTAAA
>NC_069407.1:51583082-51617016 GCF_026875155.1 Cherax quadricarinatus | reverse complement strand
AAAGATTTTATAAGTGGTTGTTGTGATTTTTCTATGAAAAGTTAAAACGAGAAAAAATCGTGGGTTGTGGGCTGTTGTGGTTGTGGGTGTTGTGGGATGTGGGTGTTGTTGTCGAACTAGAATATCGAAAAGATGTTAAAAAGTGGGTTGTTGTTGTGACTTTTTCTGATGAAATTAGTTAAAACGAGAAAAAATTGTGGGTTGTGGGTGTTGTGGGGTGTTGGGGGTGTTGTGGGTGTTGTCGAACTAGAGAACCGAAAAGATGTTATAAGTGGGTTGTTGTTGATATGGGGATGTGGGTTGTGGTGATGTGGGTTGTGGGTGTTGTGGGTATTGTTGTCGAACTAGAGATACCAAAAAAGATGTTATAAGCGGGTTGTTGTTGGGGGTTAGTGTTGGGGGTTGTGGGTGTTGTTGTCGAACTAGAGATACCAAAAAGATGTTATAAGGGGGTTGTTGTTGTGGGTTGAGTGTTGTGGGTTGTGGGTGTTGTTGTCGAACTAGAGATGCTGAAAAGTGGTTATAAGTTGTGGGTTGTTGTTGTGGGTGTTGTGGGGTCTTGGTGATGTGAGTGTTGTGGGATTGGGTTGTTGTGGGTTGTGGGTGTTGTGTCGAACTAGAGATACCAAAAAAGATGTTATAAGCGGGTTGTTGTTGTGGGTGATGTGGGTTGTGGTGTTGTGGGTTTGGTGGTGTTTTGTCGAACTAGAGATACCAAAAAAGATGTTATAAGCGGGTTGTTGTTGTGGGTGTTGTGGGTGATGTGGGTTGTGGTGTTGTGGGTTTTTGGGTGTTGTTGTCGAACTAGAGATGCGAAAAGTGGTTATAAGTTGTGGGTTGTTGTTGTGGGTGTTGTGGGGTGTGGGTGATGTGGGTTGTGGGTGTTGTGGGGTGGGGGTGATGTGGGTTGTGGGTGTTGGGGGATGTTGGTGTTTTTTGTCGAACTAGTGATGCCGAAAAAGTGGTTATAAGTTGTGGTTGTTGTTGTGGGTGTTGTGGATGTGGTGTTGTGGGATGTGGGGGTTATGTATTGTGGGCGTTGTTTTCGAACTAGAGATACCAAAAAAAGAAGTGATTCTGTTATAAGTGTTCGTGTGTGTTTGATTGTGTTCATGTTTTTTGCACTCATGTTATATCTTAGTTGGAGGAGAGTGTACTCATAGAAATTGGTAATTTGTCTTGGTTATGTGATTTGAGGGGAATTTTTTGTGAAAATGGGTGTTAGTCTGTGATGTTGATCTTAGTTTATGGTGATTTTGGTGGTGTTTTGACTATTCAGTGGTGTTTTAGTAGTATTCGTGATGTATTTGGGAGTACTCAAATGATATTTTGGAAGTGTTTCAGTGTTGTTTGGAAATGTTCAAAGGTATTTTTGTGAGTAATTTAAATGATTTATGAGAGTGTTTTGAAGGTGTTCAAAGTAAAGTGAGGTGTGTGTGCGTATTTAAAATTCGTAATATGTAAAATTGTGACTAAATTTAATTTATCGAAAAGTGGTTATAAGTTGTAAGTGTTGTGGTGACTTTTTCTGATGAAATAGTTAAAGCGAAAAAAATGTCTCGACTTGTGTTGTATTTTGTAAAGAAATTGTGGATTGTTGTGGGTATTAACGAAAAAAATGTGAAATTATTTGGGTTATCCTGGGTTAAGAGTTGAAAAATGTGTAGGGGGAAGTCGACAAGATTCAGCCTGTGTGTGTGGTGTCATCATGTGACGTCACTGACATAAGGGGAAGTCGACAAGATTCAGCCTGTATGTGTGAGGTCATCACGTGACGTCACTGACCGCCGAGTAAACACAGGTGGGGTGACGTCACACATGTTTAGACCTGTAGTAAGAGAAAGTACCATGCCCCGTAGGAGGAGTTCATTTGAATGCTTACCCCCAGAGGGGAGAATCCAAAAACTTGATCCAAGGAGATTGAGTCTTGGTATTATCGAGAAAAACTTGATCCAAGGAGATGGAGTCTTTGTATTATCGAGAAAACCTTGATCCAAGGAGATGGAGGAGGAATATTTGGGGTGAAAGTGGGAGTCCATAAATTTTTACATTAACATTAATGAAAAAATATATCTTTATACGTATAAGAGAAAATTTTAGAAAGAACTTGATTTTAAATGTGTTCTTGCTAATTGAACCAGTTTTACATATTCGGCAAGACATATATATATATATATATATATATATAATATATATATATATATATATATATATATATATATATGTCTTGCCGAATATGTAAACTGGTCAATTAGCAAGAACTCATTTAAAATTAAGTCTTTTCTGAAATTTTCTCTTATACGTTTAAAGATATATATTTTTCATTAATGTTAATGTAAAAATTTTTAATTTTACACCAAAAAGAATCTTAGAAAACTTACCTAACCTTATTATAACAAGAACAATTTATTTTAGCCTAACCCAACTGAATATATTTAGATTTGTTTAACAATAATTTAATACTAAACAAACACAGTGAATATATTTTTTTCGTTAGGTTAAGGATGATTTTGGCGAAATTATTGCATACACAAATTTTCACTTGTCTTATATGGCAAGATTGAGCATTGCTATTTAAGCCAAGATCGCAAGTTCTGCCTATTCGGCACGACATATATATATATATAATATATATATATTATATATATATATATATATAATATATATATATATATATATATTAATATATATATTATATATATATATCGTGCTGGATAGGTAAAACTGGTCATTTAGGAAGAACTCATTTAAAATTAAGCTTATCTCTGATAATCTTCTTTATGACTATGCATACTGTACATGTCAGTGACACTGGTCTGTAGTTTAGTGCCTCGTGTCTGTCTCCTTTCTTAAAAATTGGGACTACATTTGCCGTCTTCCATACCTCAGGTATTTGCCCAGCTGCAGTGGGTGTGTGAAAACTGTTGATAGTGGCACACACAGCATCTCTGCTCCCTCTCTAAGGATCCACAGAGAGATGTTTTCCTGTCCCACCGCCTTTGAGGTATCAAGTTTGTTTAGCAGCTTCTTCGCCTCCTCCTCGGTTGTGTGTATCTCATCCAGCAATTGTTGGTATATCCCTTGTTGGCGTACCCTCCTGTTCTGAATTTGCATAGTCCTTTCTGTCTCCACTTTAAATATTTCCTTAAATCTCATGTAGAGCTCCTCGCATACTTCTTGGTCATTTCTTGTGATCTCCCCACTTTCCTTCCTCAGCCTGATTACCTGGTCCTTGACTGTTGTCTTCCTCCTGATGTGGCTATACAACAGCTTTTGGTCAGACTTGACTTTCGTTGCTATGTCGTTTTTGTACTGTTACTGGGCCTCCCTCCACATCTATGCATACTCGTTTCTGGCTCTTCGATTAATGTCTGTTTTCCTTGATCCTTTGTCTTCTGACCTTTTTCCATTCTCTGGCACACTTAGTTTTTGCCTCCCTATACCTTTGGATAAACTAAGGACTCGTTCTGGTTTTCCCATTATTTCTGCATTTTGTTATCACGTAGTCCATCATTTCATTTACTGATTTTCCTACCAATTCTCTTTCCTAGTGAATCCCCTGCAGGAAATTTCTCATGTCTTTGTAGTCCCTCCCCCTTTTGTTATTTGGCTTCTTCCATCCTACTCCTGTTACCCTATCTATTTGTAAGCCTACTAAGTATTCAAAGCTCAGAACCACATGATCACTAACTCCGAGGGGCCTTTCATTTGTAAAGTCCTCAATGTCCCAACTACTCAGGGTGAATTCGAGGTCCATTCTTGCTGGTTCATCCTCACCTGTCTCTCTGGTAGTGTCCCTAACACGTTGATGCATGAGATTTTCCAGTACCACATCCATCAGCTTGGCTCTCCATGTTTCAGAACCCCCATGCGGCTCCAGGATTTTCTAAGTAATCTCCATGTGATTGAAATCACCCATGACTAGTAGCTTTGCTCTACCTGCGTGAGCTCTCGTGACCACCTCAGCTAGTGTATCCACCTTTGTTCTGTTGCTCTCTTCATATTCTTCTCTTGGCCTCCTACAGTTCTGTGGTGGGTTGTACATCACTGCAATGACTACCTTCTCTCGCCCAGACTAAATTGTTCCTTCCGTATTGTCCCTTTCGCGCATTTCGCCCATTCCTTCTGCTTCCTCAAATCCCCATTGGTTTTTAATGGGCAGTGGTAAGATCGTGTGTGTTATCCTGGTTAGTTTTGTTTCTGTAAGTGCTATGATGTCTAGGAATGCGTCCTTGATTCAATCAGCGCCACTCTTCTCATTTATTTGTTATTCCATCGGCATTTGTATACCTACTTTTATTCTAAAACTGTGGTCTGGGTAGAATGTTGGGGTTGGGGTACCTGGAGACCTGGTGGGGAACTATGGAGGGTGTAGTGTGGTATGAGACGGGGTGGGGGAAGTGGGTACAGTATGTGTGTTTTGGGTTAGATTGTTTGACTGCATTGGGATTGTCGTCGTTGATGTCCTTCTGTAAGTGGTTCTGAGGGAGGTTATATTTGCTCTTCCTCCTTCGTCTGGGTTCTCCTGCTCATCTTCATCTTTGTCTCTCTTTTTTCCTTACATCTTTGTACCCTCTCATAGGTTTCTGCCTTCTTTTGTTCTGTTGCAGTTGAGGTACACCTTTCTGTGCGTCGGTATGTCCCTTAGATTTGCTTTATTCTGCAGTATCTTTTTTTTGAGCTGATTCTGCCTAGAAAATGACTTTGACTAGCCACTTTTTTTTCTTGCAAACTTCCCCTTTTCTCAGATAGTATGTCAATTGGGTCATTTCATCTTCCCCTATTGCCTTCATGATACTTTCAATTGCTTTTTTCTCCTCTTGTCTTCTTGCTTCAAAAGTTTTCCCTTCAACTTCCTGGAGCCCATTAACAAAAACCGACCTCTCCCTTTCATCCTCTCGCATTTCTCTTTGCATCCCACCAGTTGCTTTAGTTGCCTCCATTGCAGCATTTCTGCCTTCAATCTCTCCTCTGTCTGATGTCTCTGTGTTCAGTGGTCTGTCGTCTGTTCTTCTCAGCTTTTTCTGGGCAATGCTGTGATCTGTTAGGGCCTCTGCATATAGCTTGGCTCTTTCATTTTCTTCAGTCCCTTCGTTAGTTCCTGGTGTGCTCCTCGTCTTTTCCTGGGATCCACGGTGTTCTGATAGGGCCTCCATATACAATATACCTCATTTGTTCCCTACAGTCCCCTCGTTTGTAACAGATGTAGCAGTTCCTGATGTCATGCCTGAACTGATCTTTGCTTCTTTGGGCGGTTTCAGCTTTTTTATTATTTTTAGTTCCTCTTCCATGCTCTGTATATTAGCTTCTGCTGCTGTGGCTTGTAGTTCCTTTGTCCTGCTTACTGCAGCTGTCCTCTCCTCCATTTTCTTGCTAAGCTCTTCTAGCTTTCATACCTACTCATCTTCCCTTTTCATGAGCTCTGCCACCCAATCTTCCAGGCTCATACACCCCATTTATGCACACTCTCTGCTTCCTGCCTGTGAGCCATGACTCAGTCCATGAGAGCACTTTTCCCCCAATGCCATGAGCTACCACTTTCTTTAACAGTCTTTGGTGCAGAACTCTATCTAAAGCCTTACTAAAATCTAAATAAATAATATTAAATTCTTTATCGTGATCAACTGCCTCGAAAGTTTTACTGATGAAAGTTAATAAATTAGTTAGACAAGAATGGCCTCTCGTGAATCAATGCTGAGTATCATTAATCAGATTGTGCTTATCCAGATGGCTTCTTATAATATCAGCTCTGACTCTAGTAATTTGCCTACAATTGAGGTCAGGTTTATTGGGCGATAATTTGATGGTAACAACTTGTCCCCTGCTTTAAAAATAGGAATTACATTAGCCATTTTCCACATATCAGAAACTACACCTGTTTGAAGAAATAAATTAAAAATATTAGCTAATGGTTCACAGAGTTCCATTTTCCATTCCTTAAGAACCCTTGAAAAAAGCTCATCAGGACCCGGGCGATTTATTTTGTTTTTGTCAGTCTATTTCTTTCATAACCATTTCATTAGTGACTGTGACGTTACATAATTTATCTTCTTCAGGCCCACTATAAAAAAAATTGATTACTGGGATACTGTTAGTATCTTCCTGTGTAAAAACTGAGAGAAAATAATTATTTAAAATCGAGCACATTTCATTCTCATTGTCAGTAAGATTCCCATAGTTATTTTTATGGAGACCTATCTTATCTCTAAATTTTGTTCTATACACCAGGAAAAAACTTTTTTGGTTAGTTTTCGAATACCTAGCAACTTTAATTTTATAGCCCCGTTTAGTTTTTCTTATCCCCTGACCCTCACCTCGTTTGATACGCCTGTAAATTCCTTTCTTCTGCCCTAAAATATATTTGAGCCTATTATTCATCCATTTTGGTTCATTTTTATTCGATCTAATTTCATTATACGAGATAAATGTTCTTTGGGCATAATGTATAGCGTTCAGAAAGCTGTCATACTGATAGCTCTCATCGTTACCCCAGTCCACAGATGATAAGTGTTCCATAAGCCCATTGTAATCTGCTAAACGAAAATCTGGAACCAGTACTGAATTATCCCTACTGCCATACTTCCATTCAATGCTAAACGTAATTGATTTGTGATCGCTTTTGCCAAGTTCCTCTGTAATTTCTAAATTATTAACAAGGGATTTTTGTATGCCAGAACCAAGTCAAGCAGGTTATTTCCCCTTGTAGGTTCTGTCGTAAACTGCTTCAAACAACAATCCTGAACTACTTCTAAGAAGTCGTTAGATTCTAAATTCCCAGTCAAGAAATTCCAATCAATCTGACTAAAGTTAAAGTCCCCTAGAATCACTACATCATCGTGCCTTGTGGCCTTAACAATTTCCTCCCATAGTAGTCTCCCTTGGCCCCTATCTAAGTTTGGAGGACGGTATATCACTCCTAGAATCAATTTTTCGTGCCCCTCTGAAAATTTTATCCAGACTGACTCTGTTACCTCGGACTTAATACCCGGTTTTATGCAACAGATCAAACGATCTCGGACATACAGTGCCACCCCACCCCCGTTCCCGAGACTTCTATCTACTTAGAACAATTTAAACCCTGAATGTGATATTCTGCAGTCATGTCCCGACTTTTCGAATCAAACCATGTCTCAATGATGACAAATACATCAATGTTCCCTGCAACTAATCTCAACTCGTCCATCTTATTTCTAACACTATGGCTATTAGCATAATATATATTTAAAGACCTTTCTCTTTACCCTTCCTGCTCATTTCTGTTTTTCCACTAGACCTAATACTGTCCTTGTCACCTAGTGCTACTGGCTTTCCAATATCCACCTCATTCTCCCTATTACTAGTTTCCCTAGAACTCATAATATTACTACACTGGGACTTCATTGTTTTCCTGACAAAACCCATACCACTAACTATTCCTAGTTTAAAGCCCTAACAACTCCCTCCACTACAGTTGCCAGTGCCCCCACCCCAGAATTAGATAAGTGAAACCCATCCCTGGCATACATGTCATTTCTGCCATAGAAGAGGTCCCAGTTGTCAACGAATTTTTCTGCATTTTCCTTACAGTATTTGTCGAGCCAGCAATTGACACCAATTGCCCTGGACAACCATTCATTTCCAACTCCTCTCCTTGGCAAAATACCACATATGACAGGGTTCCCACCCTTCTTCCTAATTATGTCTATTGCTGACCTACACCTGCTAATCAGGTCTTCACTCCTACGTCTGCCAACATCGTTGCCTCCAGCACTGAGACAGATAATAGGATTGCTCCCATTACCTCTGATGATGTTGTCCAGATGGCGAACAATATCCCCCAACCCAGCCCCAGGAAAACATACTCTCTGCCTCCTCTTCCTGTGACTAAGACAAAAAGCCCTATCTGTAAACTTAACCTGACTGTCTCCAACTAAAACGATGTTCTTACTTTCACTTGTGGAATTCGTCGTGACGTTCTCGATGGTCTTCGTTGGGGTCTTAAGGGATGTCGACTCACGTCTGCCAATGTTTACTTGGTGCTTGTTGTGACGTTCCCAGTAGACAAACCACATTCGTCAGGTAGCACCGAAAATGGGTTGGAAATTTCCACAGTAGTCTTCTGGTTCTTCATTATTTCTGCCACTCCAACAGTCTTTTTGATCCTCATCTAGGTTCCATGTTGCCCGGCTACTGACCAGGTTACCCTCTTAACCTGAGGACTCACAATAGGAGGATTACCACGAATCATCTTGTTCTCTACCGTTAATCGCCATATCTCAAGCTTGGCAACCTTAAGTTTCCTCAATAGCCTTCGATGTGGAACTCTATCGAAAGCCTTACTGAAGTCCATATACACAATATCATATTCATTATCATGATCTACCTCCTCAAACACCTTAGTGAAAAAAGTTAGTAAATTCGTAAGACAGGAACGCCCCTTTGTAGTCGTGTTGAGATTCATTAATCAATTTATGCCTATCAATATGGCTAGGAATTGCTTCGGCAATTATTGATTCCATAAATTTTCTACTATGGAGGTAAGGCTTATTGGTCTATAGTACGAAGCTAAGGACCTGTCACCTGCCTTGTAAATAGGTATTACAAGTGCCATTTTCCACGTATCAGGCACTATGCCAGTTTGTAGTGATGAAAAGATTAGCCAAAGATTTGCTAAGTTCTTCTTTACATTCCTTTAATATCATTGCAAACAGTTCATCAGGGCCTGGGGATTTGTTAGGTTTTAATTTCTCTATTTGTCTGAGGACCATGTCACTAGTTACCGCAATCGCACATAATTTATTATCGTCCTGTTCTATATAATCTATTATTTCAGGAATTTCGCTAGTATTTTCCTGGGTATAAACTGAGGGGAAGTAGGTGTTGAGAATTTCACACATATCCTTATCACTGTCAGTGATCTGACCTACGTTACTCTTAAGTGGGCCTATCTTGTCCTTAACCTTACTACTGTATTCCTGAAAGAACCCTTTTGGGTTAGTCTTTGAATCCCTTGCGACCATAACCTCATAATCCCTTTTTGCTTTTCTTATACCTTTCTTTTATTTTTCTCTTTAACTGAATATATAAATTTCTTAACTGCCCATCCCCTCTTTTGATACGCCTATATATGCCTCTCTTTTGACCAATGTGATGTTTTAATCTATTGTTCATCCATTTGGGATCATTCTTGTTAGATCTAATTTCCCTACTCGGAACAAAATTTGTCTGGGCAGGTAGAACTATGCTCTGAAAAACGTCATATTGGCAACCAAGATCACCTACCTGACCCATAGTCAGATCATCCCAATTTGGCCCACCCAGGTAATTTTTTAGTCCCATGAAGTCGGCCAAGCGAAAGTCTGGGACAGAGATTTGATTGCAGATATCTGGGTAATTCCTTGATATATTGAAACTAAGTGATTTGTGATCACTTTCCCCAAGCTCATCATTAACCTCAAGATTATCAATTAGTGATTCTTTGTTGGTAAGAATCAAGTCAAGCAGATTATTTCCTCTAGTTCGTTCTGTCACAAACTGTCCTGAAAAGCAATCCTGAACCATATCAAGAAAGACACTATACTCGAGATTTCATGTCATATTGTTCCAATCAATTTGTCTTAAGTTAAAATCTCCCATTAACACAACATTTTCATATCTAGATGCCTTATGAATTTCGTCCCATAACAGCTTACCGCACTCCCTATCAAGGTTAGGGGACCTATAAATTACACCCAAAATCAATTTGTCACGACCCTCGAGAAACTGAAGCCAAACAGATTCTGTGTTCGATGTTTCTAATCTTATATCATGTCTAAGACAACAATTTAAATTATCTCTGACTTACATCACCACTCCACCACCCTTCCTGTTAACCCTATCAGTGTGGAAAAGCTTATAACCCTGTATGTTGCATTCAGAAGGTATTTCTCTATCTTTCAGGTTGAACCAGGTCTCTGTTATACCAATAATATCTATGTTACCTACACTTGCTAGTAATCTTAGCTCATCTATCTTATTTCTTAAACTGCTATTTATATAGTAAACCTTAAAGGAGTTAGTCACTCGTTGTCCTCTACTATCTCTCTTTGCTTGTTGATCAATTGATTTGCCTTTACTAGCAACTTCATTTTGAATTTGTCTTTTAAACATATCCCTGAGGTATCCCGGTAAAATGTGCTGTTTTCAACCCTAATACTGCAGCCTGTTTGTTTCCCACAAACACCCATACCTCTATAGTCTATCAGTTTGAAGTCCTAGACAAGTCATCAATTACCCCCTCAATCGAATTGGCTAATGCAACCACTCTAGCCCCAGAGAGATGAACCCCATCCCTTGCATACATATCACGTTTGCCATAGAATTTGTCCCATTTATCAATGAATGGGATTGCAAGTTCCTTGTAGCACCCATCTAGCCTGCAATTTATACCACTTGCCCTAGACATCCACTCATTGCCCACTCCCATTCTAGGCAAGATGCTTCATATGACTGGGATCCCTTCCTTAGACCTGACTACTTCTATGGCTCAACTGTACCTGTCCAGCAGCTCCTATCTCCTGCCCTGTCCAATGTCATTACCCCCAGCATTAAGACAGATAATGGGCTTGTTCCCATTACCTGACATAATATTATCCAACCTGCTGAATATTTCACAAACACCAGCTCCTGGGAGGCACACCCTCTGTCTGACCTTTCTATCCCTGTTACAAAAAGCACGGTCCATATATCTTACCTGAGAATCTTCTACAATTAGAATATTCTTACCTTGATTAGCAGGGGAATCAGTGCTACCTTCAACATCACTGACCACTGAAGTACACTCATCCTGGAGAACAGAGAATCGATTTCCTACCTTCATATCTTCTCTGTTAATCCTTCTTTTCTTCCTTCTTCCTGAACTGTGAACCACTTGCTACTTAAAGCGGATGCCACTCTCACTGCTGGTGACCATTTCCTCTTTACCAGCTAAATCCATCTTGCACTCATTCACAAACCCCTCTAAGCGAAGCTTCAGCCTCCTATTTTCCTCCAGAAGAACCTTGGATTCTAAAGCACTACAAGCCATGGTGCTTGGTAACACCCCACGCTAACTCCCAGAGAGCTTAGGACAGGTATGACCACACGTGACCACTGACCTAAGCGTACCATTCTGTCCTTCACTCGTTACCCCACAGCTAGTGCCCTCGTACCCCCACAATGTCAGAAATGTCACAAGAAGTGTTGGGTTCCCAGGAATCTCCACAACAGAGCCAACGCCGTGGATTCCTTCCACGAGGCATCTGCCAGGTGTGCCGCAGGGATTGTGCACTCAGTCCATCAACTGACAACCTCCATGCACACAACAGATGTCTAGGCTCCAGGAGAGCTCCAGATGGGAACAACCAACAGCCTCTCTCAGCAGACAGAGCTGACAGCTACCCTGGCTTCACATCTACAGAGGATCTAAAATCTGCAATCAAATAAACATGCACCAGGACGCTGACACACATTCCCAAAGCAGCTCACCCTCAAGCTGCTTGCAAATTCGCTGACCTCTTGAAGAAAGTCAATGATGCTCTTTCAAACAATGGATCCTGGCACAACCTACTGCTATTTGGCAATGCCTGTTTGGCTGTCCCACCAAGGAGGGACAAGTCACTAGCAACATATGTTATTAGGGCATTAAATGCATTCCCTAGATATGACACCCTCGTCTGACTCCCCCCTAGGGCAACAAACACCCACCGGGCAAGTGACAGTAACAGGACACCTGACGCACCAAAAATCCGATCACAAATTAGCAAGAAAATAGAAGAGGGTAATACTATTGGATCACTGAGGCTTATAACCAGTGAGAGTACTAAGGGAGTTAGCATGGCACATGCCCTGAAGGACAAACATCCACTCAGGGCTCCCAGTACCAACATTGACCTCCCTGACATTGCAGCAGGTGAAGAACATTTCACCTTACAGGATGCTGATGTGTATAAAGCTGCCATATAATTTCCACAGAGCTCAGCAGGAAGTTTCACTGAACTCACCAAATGTCTGAACTCACCAAATTTTCCAATGTATGTCTGGCTGGCCGTGTCCCAGACGCCATTAGACCCTTTTTCTTTGGGGCCCTCACTGTGTGCCCTCCAAAATAAAGATGGAGGAATAAGGCCTATTGCAGTGGGCAACACCCATCGGCGCCTAGTCGCCAAGGCTGCAGTGAGAATGATGAGTCAAGAGGCTGCCTCAATGCTGAAACCAGTTCAGCTCGGTTTTGGTGTTCAACAAGGCTGTGAAGCAGCTGCCCACGCAGCACTAGTATACATCAACAGCATGTCCGATGAGAAAGCCTTGATCAAATTGGACTTTGCCAGCACTTTCAACTTAGAAGAGATGCTGTTCTCAAAGCTCTCGCCCCCTTTCTCTTCTGTCTGGTCATCAAGGAAGTCCCAGAAGCACTCTCCAGTGAGCTCAATATCTGGTTCTTGGATGATAATACCCTAGCTGGCACTGCAGAATCCCTCCTAGAGGACATCAGAAAAATTAAAGACATGGGAGAGAGCCTGGGCCTATCTTTAAAGCCCACAAATTGTGAAATAGTTTCTACCAATCGACAGATTATCCAGAATATTAGTGATGTTTTACCAGGAGCATAAGCCATTGATCCAGCCAACAGCACTCTCCTTGGTGCTCCCCTTGGGCCCAGTGCCATCGATCTGATCCTAGAAAAAAAAATGTCTGCCCTCAGGAGGATGGAAGGCAGGATGAAAGACATCGATACACATGATGCCTTCTGCCTACTCACCAGGTGCCTGTCAATCCCAAAACTTAACTACTTCCTGAGATGCTCCCCAGCTTTCAGCTGTCCGAAACTCAAGAAATATGACTCCCTTATTAAGACCATGCTAGAGAATGTATTGACCCTTTCCCCTGAAGATGGACAGTTGTTGCAAGCTTCACTTCCAGTCAGGCTTGGGGGCAGGGAGTACGCAAATCCTCTCAGACTGCCCTACAAATGAATAAAAGAAATTCTTCCAGACAACCTCAGTCACTCAGCAGGAATACAGGGCCCTAGCTATGCCAGTGCCATCACTGACTTGCTGCTCCAGCACCAAAACCTAGTGCAGCACTGGCTTACAGTCAAGTTGGGATGGCCTTATCGCTGTCTGATGTTACAGCCCTAAGCCAACATGTTTAGGGCTGTAACATCAGACAAGGAGACTGCCTGTCTTCAAGCTGCGAGTGCACATCACTCCGGGGACTTCCTCCAAACAGTTCCCATTTCGGCAACGAGAAAAAGGCCTCGACCCTAAGACCTCCGTATTGCAGTGGCTCTGTGCCTTGCTGCCCCAATTCAACGGAATACACGTCTTGTCTTGTCCAGACCAGAGCTTTGGTGAGATGGGTGAAGAAGAAGGATGGGTAAGGATAGAGGGGAGAGAGGTAGGATATAAAAGGTAAGTGGCCCAACCACTTTGGTGTAATTTAAAAAGTGTACGTGAAATATAAGATATTCTTAAGGGGTTAAGACTAACCCATCGTCACATAGATATAACAGTATCAAGCATGACTTGAATTGGTAGTAATTATAAAGTGGCAATTGCTTTTTTTTTTTTTTTTTTTTTTTTTTTTTTTTTTTTTTTTTTTTTTTTTTTTTTTGCGATTACACGGATATTTCTGCGACAATGAAGGCAATATTTTTCGGGCCCAGTTTTATGAATTACGTGACAATGGCTTCTTACAGGTGGTGTCCAGCCATGTAAATAGCTATTTTTACTTTAGATTTTTTATATAAGATGTCCCTAATTGGGGCGATGATGTTCTCAGAAATACATAAAAGGGGTTTTTCTGGTGTACCCAGTCTTCTTCATCAGGAGGTTGCTCAATACCCATGGGTCGATGGTAATCAGCTGTTTGTATAAAACGAGGACCCTCTGTGGGAGAGTCATTCTTTGAGTCCTGGAGGAGGATTTTGTGATATAATGTGGTATTTACCACTTTATAGATGTTCTTATCGGCTTTTAGTTTTTGGGATTGATAGAGTTGTTTCTTTTTTAGGTGTCAGGGTTGTTTATGGCAGTAATATCTGTTGTAGTGTAAAATTCTGCCATTTTTACTCTTCTTCCTCCTGGTATCGGAAAGAAGCGAAGAGCTTATTCTGGACCTTTGTACCGTGCAATTGGTCTTTTGTTGTTAATTGAAATTTGGGACACAAGGGTATTCGAGTAAGGTCTATTAACATTTTTTACAGTGCTTTTGACATGTAGGGGCTTGTTTGAACAAAGAGATGCTAAGACCGGCTTTGGTATGTTGACTTTTTAGTACATGAGTTGTTAGTGGAGCAGCTTTCTATTTCTATCCAAATCTTGTTAGGGTTTCTAATGGCTACAGGTGTACCTCTGATGGAGATACCTCCTTTTCTTCAATTAAAGAAAACATCTATCGTGCTAACAGGACTTGTCAGGATTAGTCGTAATTCTCCATTTTTTTTCCCCCAATTAATTTTCGACGAATTTTCAATATTCATTTTTTCTTTGACTCTCTCATACTTGATTTTCCTGTTACCGGAGTTGATGAGACGACATGAATAACATCATCTGCAAACTGTGTCACAATTGTATCATTAAACTCTGGTTGAGGAGGTCATTCACAAAAATGTTGAACAGAAGTGGGACTGAACAAGAACCTTGTGGGACACCAGCCGTGGGTTTATAAAAGGCTCTGTCGACCTCCCATGAAAGGTGGCAATGATTTTCTTTGAGTTAAGAAAATTAATATATTACTCTGAGAAAAATCCAGTTATGGTTCTGGTAGGTCAATGAGTTTATTTATAAGGCCATCATGTCATAAGCTATCAAAAGCTTTTGAACATCTTGGTGGCAATTAAGGCAAGATTCCCCTGATGTTTTAGACTTGTTACAGTATCGAAAATAACATTTATTGCATGATTGGTACCTCTATGTGTTCTGAAGCCAAAATTGTTTTTCAGTAAAAAAAGTGATTAAACTCCATATAGTAGTTCAATCTGTTGGAAATGACCTTCTCAGAAACTTTTCCAGTGACTTCAAGTAAAGATATAGGTCTATATTTCCCCAGGTGGTGGATGTCTTTATTGGGTTTAAACCAAGGAAGATCATCCTAGCAGTCTTAAAAACCACTGGAAAATGTCTGGGGGCCAAGATGGCATTAAAGATATTTACCAAAGACTGATTACAATTTCTGGGTAGGAACTTTATTTTTTTCATTGTTATTCCAGAGGGCAGGGGCTTATTTTTTCATTCTTCCAATAACCTGACTCATCTCTAGTAATGTAATAGGTCTAGTAAGCGGGTGGGTATCTTCAAGAGTTGAAGTATCGATGGAAGGTAGTGGTTGTAGATCATCCCAAATTCTCATCTCTCCATTCATTTACCAATGATAATGTTTTATTGTTAAATTGACGACTGTTATTTGTGGGAGAGAATTTTCTTCCCATACATCACCCATCAATTAGCCCGGTCCTGTGGATCGTCAAGTTTAATTTCAACATCATCATCCTCATCAGTGAAGGTATGAACTAGGTAGTTAGGAGCCTTGTGCTTTGCCCCTAAAAGTTGTCGGATCTTACTCCAAAATTTTGCTGGTTCACGTTTATACTGATTAGCTTGAAGAACTAGCAATTTCCATAAGTCCCGTTTGTGATGACTAATCATGTTAATTAATTCTTGCCTTTTAAACGGTTGCAGTGTTAGCTACTGGTGGATGTCGCGTTTTGAAGTGCCTTCGACTTTCTGCTTGATAATTTCTTAAATTGTCTCTAATTTCCCTAGTAGGTTTATATTGTTGGTATATCTTTGTGGAAGCTAATTGACAAGTTGCATTAGTAGCTTCAATTATTCGATTATGCAGGGGGCCTGATTGCATCATCAATTGCAGTGGAAGGTAGATTTTCCAATGTCACAATTTCATCTCAAACCCCGAAATGCCCTGAAGGGGTCAAATCCTAGGGTGTTAAGATTGGGTTTAGGAGTTACAGGGATTCTAAATGGAGAAGTTTGTAGTTGTATTATAACAGGGGTATGGTTTAGATCCTACATTTCCACCCGGAGATATACGACAGTGAAAGATGTCACAGTCTCTGTTTGTCAGTACAATATCTGGTGTTTTCCCGGATGAGGTCCAATTTACGATTTAAAGAATGGGCCTTGAAATGACAAGTTTCTAGCTGTCATGATATTAAATAGTTGTTTTCCTTTTAGTCACCAGTGGAATACCAGCTCCACAGTTGAAGAGGGCAGGGTGATGGAGCATTAAAATCTCCTGCTTAGAATTGTTGGAATATTTCTGGGTTAATATCTATGTAGAGGAATTGACTCATATATGTTGTCTCAGGGGAAAATATCCAGTTACTATCACTAGTTGTCCATGAGACGTTGTCATTTCTATTGCAAAAATGTTTCTTCATCAACATGAATATTTTTAAATGTATAGCCTAATTTAACTAAGATGGCTACACCACTAAAGGGTCCCTCGATTTCTCCACGTTGGAAATAACCACGTAATTTAATATGTTGATCAAACTCTTTACAGCTGTCTCGTTCAAGAGTATAACATCGGGATTGTAATTATGTTTGTTCAACCTAAGGAGGTAACGGTTATTAAAGAAATGTTTGAACATTAAGTTGGAAAATTGTAATCCCCATTTTTTTCTTGCACTTCGCTCGTGTACTGCGGTCTGAACGCCTGCAAGTAATGTCATGTTTGGTATCCCACATATCCCTGCTGGACTCGTCAAGGGGAGGAGGAACTTCTGCGTAGTTGCTTGTTATTAAAAATGCCATCATTCTTCACTAGAGGTAGTAATATTAACAGACTCATTAGAACGTTAGAGTCTCATCAGAAAAACTGAGGTATGATATTCCCAGTTACAGGAAGCAGAGGCTCGTGAGAGTTAATGGAAGACTGTGGAGGGCTCCAAAGGGAAAAATTTGGTAGGCAAGGTGAGTTACCCTGGGAAAGTTCCTGTTCAACAGGATCAGCTTCAATAGGGGGGAGAGTAGGCACCAATTTCTGGGGCATTGTTATGTTCAGGTGTTGACTTATCGGGTTTGGGGAGTTGACAACCTGGGTATGCGAGGTGGGCGATCCCTGGGCCAGGGTGACCTTAGGCTTATTTTTAGATGTTTGAGTAGGGTAACATACTTCTTGTTATGAGAAGGCTGGGGGCATAATAGCCTTCACATTTTCTGGGATAGTGATGGGAGTGATCCCTTTAGCCATTAACAGATCATTTAAAACTGAGAGCAGAGTTGAATGTCACCACCTGCTATGTCTTTGGCCATCATATACATTAGTTGTGCTCTCGTCATATCCCGGCTGTGGATACCTGAGACAAAAAGGAGATGAGACTGAAACCTTGTTGTTGCGTTTGTGTATGTTGTAGGTGGGGCGCTCCAAGAGGGGCAGAAATTCCCAAACATTGGAACCATTGGTAGAGACCTGAGGAGTCCCACTTGATCCAGGCAGAGCTGGGAAGAAGTTTGGGACATCGTTGGCGGTGCCTGGGGAGTGGTCTTCTTAGAAGTGGACAGTTTCTTGGCTTCAAAAATTTTCTGCATTTCCTTTTTCTTTCAGGACAAATAAAAAAACAGCTTGATTTTTTTCCGTTCCCAGGGCACTTTTTGGTGTTTTTTTATTTTTTACAATCTCGATAAAAAGGGTTGGCCAAGCAAATGCTAAAAAATCTCCCCTTGGTACTGCTTTGGGGTTGGTTTTTGTGGCCAAAAGGCCCTTAACATTTAAAACTTGTGTAAACACTGAAAAGCGTTAAAGAGAGTTTTTGGTCGGGTTTTTCCCATTGGTCCCAAAACTTTTGAAGCCTTTTTTGACACAAAAATTTTGGCCCCCCTTGGTGTCTAAAGTTTTAAACTTTAAAGGTTCCTTTGTTTTTGGTTTGGTTTAAAAGCCCTTTTTTGTGTTTCCTTCACCCCAAAATTTCCCAGAATTTCTCTGTTTTAAGGCCCTCAACAATTTCTTTCGCTGTGCTTTTTTTTAAATAAAACTGTTGATTTTTTTGCAAAAAAACCACAGTCCCGGAGCTTGAAAGCTCCCGGGCAAAGGGGGGAAAACCCCAAAGCCATTTTTAAGGGACTTAATGCTTCGCATTTTAATTAAACCCCTTTTTCCGAAGATAGGAAAAAGTATTTGCTCCAGCGGGGGTTTGAAAAACATCCACGGAGAACATTTGGATTTGACCCAAATATCATTTTTAGAATTTCTTTTTCGCCATTTGATTTCCAAAAAAAACTTAAATCTTTTTCGTATTCGCCTTGATGTCTAAGGGAACATCGGGGGAAAAGGAGGAGTTTCTTAAAAAAAAGGGATTTTTCCCTTAATTTTAATCTAACATCCTTTTTTAAGCTGACTTAGGGAAGGTCACCCCCTGGGGGTTTAGCCTACCCTAAAGGGGTTTAGGGGGAAAGGGCCCAAGGAAAAAGATCGGCCGGAAAATTTTAAAAAACCCCAAAACCGGGCTCCCCGGGGATATTTCAAAATCCCTTTGTTAACCGCCAAAGCAAAGTTGCCAAAAAAGAAAAGATGGGAAAAAGTCAAGAAGGATACCCAAAGTTGAGTATTTTAGTTTTTGGGCCGGGTTTTGATTTTTGGGTAAAGGGGGGGAAAGGGGAAAAGGGGATGGGGGGGATGGGAAGAGGATGGGAACAAGCAAGCAAGTCACCCCCCTTACCCTTTTGAGGGGATGGGGCTCGAAGTGATGCAAGCAATTTTTTCCTCTCACTTTTGGTAAAGGGAACTATTTCGGGAAAAAAAACCCAAGAAAAATCTGGGAGCAACAGTGTTCAGAGTTGCTCAGCTAAAAGGCGGAACGACGACGCCTTCTCTCCACGGGGGGCTGGGCTCCCTTTTTCCTTTATTTCGGGGAAATTTAAAAGTTATTTGCGGAGATGAACAATTAAACCAGTATGGCCCAAACTTTTCAGGGTTTAGTTTTTCCAAAACCAAGGGGGTGGCATGAAAAAACACAATGAGGTCAACGACATCAAAAGAAACCCTTGTTTAACAGCCGGTTTCCCAAAAGCCGAGAAAGAGTTCCCCGGCACTGCAGCAACAATGCCCAAAAACCCAGCAAACTCCCCCGACGGGTCACCACCCTATCCTTGGAAGAAGGGCAACCCTTTTAGCATGGAAACTATACCTGGGTGTAAAACGCGGGGCGGGACACCTACGCCATAAACAGTGTGGGGGTGACGGAAGGAGCGGGTGTTTCCAGGGGGATTACAAAACCCAAAAGGGTACAGGGACAAAAGCCAACAGTATCAAAAGCCCCCCCAGTGGGTTCAAAGACCTTTGGGGAAACTTTGGGGAAAAAAAAATGCCACATGTTTCCTTAAAGAATTGGCTTCCAGACTCATCGACACCACCAGAGATCCAAGGACAGCCACTTTCATGTTCCAGCACCTCGGCATGGCCATCCAGAGGGTAAATGGAAGAAATTCATAATCTTTGATATATTGTACCATTGTTTTCATGTTTGTGTTTTCTGTAAATGTATTCCGTCTATTAATAAATTTTCCCATAGAATATAAAATATAGGGGATGGGAGGAGAAGATAATATTCAAACAGCTCCGGGAAGACCCTTGAGTTTTTCCTGAGGTACGTTTATTTTCTTCTCTGAGGATGTGTGTGTGTGTGTGTTTGTGTGTGTGTGTGCATGTGTGTGTACTCAATTAGTTGTACTCACCTAGTTGTGGTTGCAGGAGTCAAGTCACAGCTCCTGAACCCGGTTCTTCACTGGTCACTACTAGGTCCTCCTGCTCCATGAGCTTAATCATACCTCTTCTTAAAGCTATGTATGTATCCGGCCTCTACTACGTCACTTCCCAGACTCTTCCACTTCCTGACAACTCTGTGACTGAAGAAATATCTCCTATCATCGTTGTGATTTATCTGAGTCTTGTTGCTGTGCCCCATCTCTGGAGGGACATGTACATAACCTTCACGACTACGACAACTACTGCTACTACTAACCCATCTCTTTGGGAAGGACCTACTTCCACTGGGGAATCCCGCCTACCAGTGAATTTGCCTTCGTCTGCTTCACCTGACGTTACTATATAAGCGCCAGGATTCTTTCTTCTGCTTCAGAATCTCCACGACTATGGTGCTGTTCGCACCTACTCCTAGGTTGAGGGACTGATTACCTCATCTTCTGTACATAGTTCTACTGTCTTCAAGTTATGTCCTAGAATTTGTATCGATAAAGCCACTGGATGGCGAAACGTCTACAATAAAGATACCCAGATGTTGCACATGTGTCTTACTCTCATCTTGTCGGTATTATATACCATTCGTACACATCTACAACTCTATTACCAAATCAGTGCTTTCCTATATCCTTCCAGAATCTGAATTTTTCCAACTTGAAATCATTGCTGAGAGTCCTGTCTCGGCGGGAAATTTTCAGCACGCTATTTAAATCCTCTTTATTTATTCCTGTTTTCCATTTATACATCTCGATCATATCCTCCCTAATTCTACGCCTTTCGAGAGTGCAAATTCAGGGCCCTCAGTCTATCCTCATAGGGAAGATTCCTAATTGTAGATGAATGGTTCAGAGAACCGACATGTTGTTGAATTAGACACATGTGCAACTCTTGGGTATCTTTATTGAGGAAACGTATCGCCACAGTGGCGATACGTTCCACAGAGTGGAACAAACTCCCGAGCACCGTCATAGACACTAAGACGTTGTGTAGTTTTAAAAATAGGCTTGATAAATACATGAGTGGGTGTGGGTGGGTGCGAATTGGACCTGACTGGCTTGTGCTACTAGGTTGGATGCCGTGCTCCTCCCTTACGTGACGTGTCTGATCTCACTAGGTCAAGGCATTGGTTTAAGCCTATGGGAGAAATGGAGCTGTCTCACATAGGCCAGTAGGCGTGTTGCAGTGTTCCTTCTTTCTTATGTTCTTATGTTCCAATATATTTTCACTAAAATTTCTGAAAAACTTAGATATAATTTCCTTTCTTATATAAATTGTTATTTTTTTGCACAATATATAACATCTATGCCCCACAAGTAACTCTTTTCATGTTTTTAATTCTTCAGTTTATTCCACATATTTCTCTTCCCTTCAGTTTTACAATAAATTTAATAAATAAACACTTGTACTTTTATGTCTCGGATCATGATCCCCCACCAACTCTCTCTTCTATGACCATCCAAATACTCCACACAATAATACTCAAATTTTATTAGACATTACATGGTAAATCTCTTATCTTCTGAAAACCTTTACAAATAATACGTTTCAAAGGTAAATGACTCATGCTCCAGGTCCTTGAATTAAGAACCCGCACACCTCACTCTCCATACCACCAAAGATAAAAAAAAACTTATCTCAAAACCATTTCTTCAAACTTTAATCAGGTAACGTCGTAAGATCATAAAGTTTTATACCTGAAGGATGTATTCCTAACACAGAGAACATATACATTTAAGAACACACACAAACACACACACACACACACTAACACACACACACACACACACACACCACCACACACGCACACGCACACCAAAACGCACACACACACACACACAACACACACACACACACCACACACAATCAGCGTTGTGGTACATCAACGCTGATGGTATAACGAACAAATGGGAGGAGGGGCACGAAAAAATCACAGCCGTCCCCAGACATCATACCCCCCCACAAAACCCAAGTCTCAGAATGTAACAAAGCCATTTTTCCAATTTGGATATCGACCTGGGGAAAGATACGGGAACAGTGGGAGTGGAGGAATGGCACTCTCATCAAAAAAAAAAAGGAATTTAAGGAGTCAGAGCGAACAGAGGAAAAGCAAAGGATAATAATACAAACATTTCAGACTGGAAGTGCAAGGGGATTGCAAAAAAGGGGCCCAAAGAAAAGAACTTGAGAGTAAAAAGGAGATGGAAAACACATGACTAAAGTGGAAAAAAGGGACCTATGGGGCAGGGCTAGTCTGGTGGAGGCTTAATAACAAGAAATTGAGAGAAAACCCGGGGCAATGGGGGGGGAGAAACGTTAAGGGTGGTATGGAAACGTGGAGGTGGACTGGAAAACCTCATGCATAAACCCTTAAACAAAAAAAAACCAGAGAGAGGGGAGAAGACGAACCAGCAAAATGGACCAATATTTACGTTGAGCGTGCCGAATGTGGACATCAAGCATGAAAGGCCCCTCGGGGTTAGCGATACGTGGTTCTTAGTTTGAATACATGAAAGTTACAAATGGAGAGAGAGCAGGAAGAGGTGAAAAATGAAAACCCAAATCAGAAAGGGGCTACACAAACATGAGGAATTTCCTGCCAGGTCCAATGGGACGAACTTGTAGGGGAAAAAAGTAAAAAAGATGATGGAATATGTGTCAAAAAAATGCAAGAAAGGGTAAGAGGTTTGTATCCAAGGGGAACATATATAATGAGAAGGCCAGGCTGAGCCCTTGGTTAGCCAAAAGGTGCAAAGAGGCTAAAAGCAAATGTGCTAGAGAATGAAAGAAGTGTAGAAGGCAAAGGACCAAAGAAAAGGGAGAGTCGAAAGGGAGGAAATGAATGTGCACAGGTAAGGAGAGAGGCCAAGCGACAATAAAAATCGACATAGTAGCGAATGCCAAGTCTGACCTGAAGCTGTTGTACAATCACACCAGGAAGAAAACAATTGTCAAAGACCACGCAATCAGGCTATGGAAGGAAGGAGGGGAGTTTACAAGAAGCGACCTAGAAGTATGTGTGGAGCATGAGACTCAAAGAAATATTCACAGTGGAGAGAGAACTCCAAAAAGACGGAGAGATGGGGTACACCAAGAAGTGCTGGATAACATCACTTTGTGGATCAAGAGGGAGGGAGGGGGGTTAAGGCGCTCTGTTTACCACAAGCAGCAATCTTCAACATAACTATCGAAACAGGGCAACTACCGAGGTATGGAAGGAAGCAAATGTAGTCCAATTTTTGAAAAAGAAGACAGACATGCAGCATTAAACTACAGACCAGTGTCACTGACATGTACTGTATGCAAAGTCATTGAGAAGATTATCAGGAGAAGAGTGGTGGACCACCTATAAAGGAATGAGTTTATGAATGACAACTAGCACGGATTTAGAGACGGGAAATCCTGTGTTACGAACATACTGGAGAAGGTGACAATTGTAAGACAAGAGAGAGACAGAGGGGGATGGCTAGACTGCATTTTCTTTGACTGTAAGAAGGCTTTTGACAAGGTTCCACACAAGTGAATAGTGCAAAAGGTGGAGGAACAGACAGGTATAACTGGGACAGCACTGCACTGGATCAGAGAATACCTGACGGGAAGGCATCAGCGAGTCATGGTAAGTGATAAGGTGTCAGAGTGGGCGCCTGTGACGAACGGGGTTCCACAAGGGTCATTCCTAGGACCAGTGCTTTTCTGGTATATGTGAACGACATGGCAGAAGGAATAGACTCATGTGTGTCTCTGCAGACGATGTGAAGTTAATGAGGAGAATTCAGTCAGAGGAATAGAAGGCAGGGCTACAGAGGAATTTGGACAGGTTGCACTCCATTTCCAGCAACTGGTTCCTCGAGTCCAACACCTCCAAATGCAATGTCATAAAGATCGAGGAAGGGCAAAAAAGACGACCGACAGAGTACAATCGAGGGAGGCCAAAGACTAACCTCACTAAAGGGAAAAGGGGTTTTTGGGAAAAGTTTAAAATACCGACACATCTCCTAGGTGCACTCAAAAAATTTAATTTAAACTCAACATATGGGGTTTGGCGACCCAAAGAATGCTTCCCGGGGCATCTCAGAAAGGGAATGTTCTGGCCCCCTGTACACCGTGGTACGTAAAGGACCATATCCGGAGTAAATGAACTCCGTTTGGAACCCACCCCCTGGCCAAGTACCATCGGAAAAACTAGAGAAAGTTTCAAAGCTTTGAAAAATGGACAAATTCCCGGGAGCTAAGGGGTCCTTTTTTTCTATGAGGAGTGGTTGGGGGAACCCTTTCCAACGCCGGGGGCCCCAAATCTCCTTTTTTTTTAAAATCCAATCCCATATTTCCTTACCAAGCAATCTTAACCTTTTACCTAAAATTTAAATTTTTCTTCTCACAATTTCTTTTTTTCTTTTCTTACCCTCTCTTTAAAGGAAATTTCGTTTAAAGCTCTCCCAAAATTCCTAGAGCAAAGGAAGAGGCGCGGCGGGAGTAGACTAAATCCCTTAAATTCAATTAGGGGGTAACCACACACCACACCCACCACATACAAACACAACATCACACACACATCACACACACACTTTCCACACACACACACATACACACACACAACACCACACACACCACACACAACACACACACAAAAACGGGTTTGTTCCGAGATTGGACACAGTAACAAGGGGACACGTTGGAAGAAAAAGACAAGATGAACACGGGGTTTTGGGAAAGTTTTTCTTCAGCCAAGAGTAGTCAGTAAGTGGAATAGTTTGGGAAGCGATGAGGGAGGGAGGTCCCTACATAAATTTTGCAAAGGGACGATAAAGCTCACGGGTCAGGGGGAGTGACCTAGTAGCGATCAGTGAAGAGGCGGGGCCAGGAGCTCGGGCTCGACCCCGCAACCTCAAATAGGTGAGTACAAAAAGGTGGTACAACTAGGTGAGAACACACAAAAACACTTAATCTTTCCTTCAAATTGAAAAACTAAACCCTTAATATTAAAAAAGACATGTGTCCAAAATTTGATCTGTGTACCCAAAAAAACAAATCTTTTTCTAAAAAACTATTTTTCATTAAATATTCTTAAAAAAAAGCATAAAAATTCTTTCCCGAAATCTTAGATCCTATTTTTTAATAATCTTCAAAAAAAATTCTAAAAAATTTCATTATTCAAAAAAATTCCATAGCTTTGATAATCTTTATTCTCGGGTAGTTCTCTGAGGAATTTTCTATCTTCCCGGAGCATTTTTGGATATCACCCAACTGGTACACATTAAGTTTTTTTCCTAACCCCAAACGTTTTCCACCTACCAAGAGAAAATTATTTCATTTTAACCTTAAAAACTTCAAATTTTTTTTAAGGATGTTTCACTAATTTTTTAAAAATTCTCTTTAAAACCTGATTTTTGAAAAAAAAAAACAAAAGGTTCAGAGATTTCATTATCCCATAATAGTGATCCCTACATAAACTTTTTATAAAATTTCTTCAATACCCCCAAAAGTACTATCCAAAACCCTTATCCTCCATCAGACATTTTTTTTCATGATTTTTACTACCTAGGTTAATGAAAATAAACAATGTTTTGTGAAAATTCTGTCGAAACAATTTCCATACTAATTGGTGTTATCGTCTGTTCCACAATTTCTTATGCGGGGCCCCCAAATGGTATAATATGGGGTTTGAATTCGTGAATTTTCATTCCTTTCAATTTTTAATTTTAAAACAAATAATAGTTTTCCGGGGTTTACTCAACTCACCAAATTTCCCCACATTATGCAATCACTTCTGTCTCTAGCACTTTCAGCCAGATTAAAGCTCTTTCTTACCCAGAAGTCTCACAACACCCTAAACAAAGTTGCTGCACCAATCTATCCCCTTTTTCACCTCCATGTTTTGCAGTTGTAAATCTACCCATCATTTCGATCACCAAAATTAAACTGCAGATTCATGTTCACTAAAATTTTCAATACACGATTCACGATCCCGAAAAAATTTTAAATCAAATTTTTTCACGTCACCAAAATTTCTTTTTTCGTGCGTGCTCTTTCAAATTACACATATCTCCTAAATTTAAATTTTTCCTTCACCATAACTTTTTGTTTAAAAAAATTTCTATTTAAAAAAAATGCATTTTCCTTTAATCACGTTAACCACTCTCCCAGTTCAAATTTATTCTTTTGCATACTTTCCCGACTCACTCAACAGATCAAACTTGTAGGTACATACACCCACATACTAAAGTTCAAATTTTTGTACTCTCCTCCCCCAATTGTTTTACATTCATCAGGATGAGCCTACATTTTTACTTTTTTTTACAGAGGTTCTCCTTTTTATTCACACACTCCCTAAATATCATTACCTTCAATTTCAGTACACCACATATATTATTCACTTCATTACATTACCATAAAAATCAATACACTTTCATTTCATTATCATGAAATTTTATACATTCCATCTCATTACCACGAAAATAATTAAATATACTCATTTTAGTGCCTTGAAAGCATTCTACATTCCTTTTCATTACTCTTAAAAATCATTAACATTCATTTCTTTACATTGGAAACCATTACACACTTATTTGATGATCTCCAAAAATCACACACACACTTGGCTATATAATTAAGGCATCAATGGAATTTGTTTTTATCCTAATCTGAAGTAGATGCTAAACCATGTAATTACATGACTTTTCTTCATGTAACTTTATCTCACTTCACCCTAATCTATCGCTAAACCCATTATTACGTACCCAAGTAATAAAGGCCTGTTAACCTGGTCGTAATGGGACTTGGAGCAAAAATAAACACAGCAGTAGTCTTTAAATTGTAATTTCCTTCACCAAGCATTATTATAGGTATTTACAATTATGTACACTATGTACAAGAGTTTGAAAAAAAAAATAAGTGTATCACAGTAATCAAAAGGTAAAACAACAACCAGAGACAAAGAGACAACCGCGAGCAACCAGCAGCTGTATGAAACTGGCAAGAGCTGATCGTGAGTGCTACCACATCACCTCTGCAATTGTCTGACCTACCTTATGATTGGTCAATGAACCAGGGTACTGATTTAACTATCGGGCCCCACAAGATGGTTAAACCCTTAGCACCCAGTTCACTGGTTGGGAGGCAGCCTATATGGGAGTGTGTACATACGCCGAATAAACGTAACATACTCTTTGCATGCCATACCCATTTCAACATAATATTCACTAAATTCCTCTACAACTTTAGAAAAATCTAAATATACACAAGTCTCTCCATGAATCACGTAAAAAATAATTTGACTTCTCACGATATACTCTTCGGAACAAAAAAGAAAACATTATTTAAATAGCAATGAATCATCTGAGTTATACAATTTTCTGTACTTACATCAATCACTAGTGTTTATATCTATAATACTGAGGAAAAATTTAGAATGATTGACATGGCATGTGCAACAGAGCCTTATTCGCATTCTTCTCATTTTATACTGAGTACAAACTCATCCTCTTCAACTTATTTGCTTTATACTTACCTAGCTTAAGGCGCTCCTTCATATTATAAGTCACTTTCGCAACTCTAAACCTCCTCTATACCATTCTCCCTGTCTTTCAAAACATCTCATCTACACCTCTACCACCTCCTCTCCACCTCTCTTCGTCTCCCCTCTACACTTCTACAATCTCTTTTCTACCTCTGTCTTTAGCCACATTCCCTCTACACCTCTGCCATCTCCTCTGTATCACCTCTAGCACCTCTGTGCACCTCCTCTCTACCTTTTTTCACATCTCTACACTTTTATCATCTCTATATCACCTCCCCTGGACTACCTCCTATCTACCTCTCCACATCCCTGTCTCTCTACAATTGTGTAGAATAGAGGATGTCTGTGGGTTATGGGTGATTAGGATGGTGATTCAATCAAGTCATCTGTGGAATTCAACCCAGAAACCTGCCATCCTAGTTCTGCTACATGAATCTTACCTCTGGGTACACTAGGCAGTGCAGCAGGCCGGTTGTAGGTATGTTACATCTCTGGTGGGCAGGAGGATGTGGTAAGACCCTTCACACTGTTCAGCCCCAATACTACAAAAAATGCACATTTCATGATATAATGGGTACTTATTCGTGAAGTGTGGGAATCTATGGAGCCTCACTGAAAGGATATAGGAAAGGATACGGGATAAAGGGAAGTATTGGTTTGGAAATAGGGTTACTGATGAGTTGAACAGTCTGCCTAGAAGGGTTATTGAAGCTAAGACCTTGGGTAGTTTCAGATTTAGGTTGGATAAATATATGAGTGGATGTAGTGCGGATGATAAGAAAGAGATGATAGCTGACGATATGAATGAAAAAAAGTTGGATGTCTTGGCCCTAAGCAAAACAAAGCTGAAGGGGTGTGCGAGTTTCAGTGGGGAGAAATAAATGGATTAAGTCAGGAGTATCTGAGAGAGTTAGAGCTAAATTAGACCAGTTATGGAAGAGAAGAGGGAATATAAATGTGTAAATTCAAGGATTATGTGGATTAAAATAAGGGATCGGATGTGAAAGTGGGTCATAAGCGTGTATGCACCTGGAGAAGAGAGGAATGCAGAGGAGAGAGATTTTGGGAGATGTTAAGCGAATGTATAGGAGCCTTTGAACCAAGTGAGAGAGTAATTGTGGTAGGGGACCTGAATGCTAAAGTAGGAGAAACATTTAAAGAGGGTGTGGTAGGTACGTTTGGAGTGCCAGGTGTAAATGATAATGGGAGCCCTTTGATTGAACTTTGTATAGAAAGGGGTTTAGTTATAAATAATATGTATTTTAAGAAAAAGAGGATGAATAAGTATATAAGATATGATGTAGGGTGTAATGACAGTAGTTTGTTGGACTATGTATTGGTAGATAAAAGACTGTTGAGTAGACTTCAGGATGTACATGTTTATAAAGGGGTCACAGATATATCAGATCACTTTCTAGTTGTAGCTATATATAGAGTAAAAGGTAGATGGGATACAAAGAAAATAGAAGCAGCAAGTAAGAGAGAGGTGAAGGGGTATAAACTAAAAGAGGAGGCAGTTAGGTTAAGATATAAACAACTATTGGAGGATAGATGTGCTAGTGAGAGTATAGGAATGGAGTCGAAGATGTATGGGGTACGTTTAAGATTGTAGTGTTTTCAAGAGGATTTTTGCTAATACTTCAGAGATGATGAAGCTGCCTTTATTTTGCTTGACTGTGTTAGAAACAGCGATTAATGATGATTCAAGGCATTTACGGTAGCGGAAATTTGGCTCTCTGATTACTAGTCGGGCGTCATTGAATTTCATGAGGCGATTGGTGGAATTCCGGTGTTGTACGCAGGCGTTGTTCAAGTTATCATTCCTACATGCGTTAATGTGTTCATTAACGCGTGTTCTGAGGGTCCTAGCTGTTTCACCTACATATATCTTTTCACAACCTCCACAAGGTATAGTGTAAACTCCTGCGTTGACTGGTTAGATCTCTTATGAAAGTGCTGGATGCACTGGCGACTCTAGTGTTAGTTTGTGCGAGTACCTTGAAAACTTTCAATGCATCCTGGCTGTTGGGAAGGATTACAAATTTGTTAGGGGTGGTGTTCGTGCGTGGAGAATTAATGATCTGAAGAGCTCTGTTCTTGCAATCTGGAATCACTGCACAAACTGAGGTTCAAGGTATGGTTCAACCTGAGGGGAGAACCAATACTGACTCCTCTCAACAAAGAAATGCGCACCACCTTGAAAAGAGTTATGGAGACAGACCGCTCCTTCACCCTGGAGAAACTAGATTCTCGGCAGAAGATCACCAAGGGTGTAGTGATGCGATACCCGCTGATGATGCCCATTGAGGCAGTAGCAGCTCACTTCAGTTTGGTGTCAGCTCAGCGTTTCAGGGCAAACACGGCAGGCAGCGCACCAACCCGACAGGTCCTCATTCACCATGTAGGACCACTGCCATCCCATCTGGACTTCGGTTCTTGAGGCAGGTACGATGTCAGGACCTTCACGGCAGAACTAGTTCGCTGTTTCAAATGCCAGCGTTATGAACACCTGGATGTACTCTATCCGAACAGAGTAATCTGCGGTGTCTGCAGCCAGCTCCACCCTACCGAGGACTGCATCACCAAGCTGAAGAATGCATTGCCACCCACTCTACGATGCCCAAACTGCAGGCAAAAGCACCATGCTTCGAACCCTCGATGCCCCGAGAGGCTCCTAGAATTCGTGAGGCCTGGAAGACGCCAACAACGAGGCAGCTACAGCAGAGCATCACCCTCAGCAGACGATGGGTGCAGAGAATCCTGCCATACTGCAGAACTCTCATCAGGCAACCCAGCTCAATGACGAGGAATTTCCTACCCTTGAAGCCGCAACCAGGCGTCATGGACAGGAGCCTCTCTTCCTGCCTCAACGAAGAAACAAAAACATAAGGCACAAGCGGCACCAACAGGAAACATCTGGGCAATGCAATCAAGCAGACGGCACTACACGAGCCCCCACCGGCCATAACACAGCAACGTAGGCACTCCTTTTCCGGCACAGCCACTGTACAGGTTTCTCTGGCTATTCCTGCACCTCACCAGCAGATGCTGGCTACCCAACTTTGCACACAGCAACAGGCCACGGTGTGCACAGTGAAGAAATACAACACTCAGCAGTCCCCACAGATCACAACAGCCCAGATAATATCTACTGCCTCGAACCCACCGACAACGCAGGCCTTCAACAGGGAGGATCTTTTAACACAAATCAAGGCATTCACGGATATTATTTGCAACACAATCAACTCAACGGAACAACAGAGCATGTTCCTGCAGATGGTCAGCACACTCCTGAGGGTATGGTTACTGACCAAGGAGGAGACGGTGGATGCCATGAATCTGCAGATTCTCAGAGCGGACAGAACCCAGTCCCCAACTCAGGAAACAGCTGAGATGGAGTAACCTCAGTACCAAATCACAGTCGCTTATGAGGCACACTAGCTGAACTGTCCAGAACAGTGCTTGAGCAGCATATGCTGCACCAATGAAAAATCATTTCTCCTTCGGGAGCCAGAGACGGGTCATCTCAAGATTAAGACCCGTGCTAGGACCCTGGTCTTGGCGAACATTAACGTGCATAACCTATGCTTTTACATTCTACAAGATTGAAAGACGAACACATCCTCGAGCTAAATGGACTGAATTACCCTTCAACTCCTCCTCTGCAGTAATATCTCTGCTTTTATTGATCTGGTGAAGCCACTGGTTTTGGCGAAACATTTCGTACTGGTTAAAATTTCCGCCCTTGCAGACTGCAAAGGTTTTGTATTATTACTGGGCTGCAACTAGCATAGATTTCAGCTATGTATGTCCTAATTTGCCATTTTTACCGAAGAAATTGGGATATTAGTCAGTATGTGACACTCAATGCTCGGCTGAGTGGTTGAGGGGAGTAGACGTGAGCTGGGGATTCTGGACCTACTAAATCACAGGCCTACCCATTTCTCCGATCTGAAAAGTCATCATTAAAACTCCAACTGTTGGAAGACAGCTTCAGTGTTGTGAGAACTCTTATGTGCGAGCTGTGACTAAGGATATACCTAGTCAAACACTGGAAATAGTTTTCCTTTTTGCAAAGGCCCTCACAGGCCTCTGCTCCCTCTCCCTCATTTGACCTCACCTTTCGCCTCATCAACATAGAGTGTAGAGCGAATTATGGCTAGGCCACTGCTAACTCGTGCCTCTCAAATGCTCACAACTCATCCGCTTTGCCACCGTGAGGAATAACGACGAATGTGCCAGTCCTAAGTGATTGGGTAACCCAGGTGTCCACACAACTGAAAAATTCGACCTTCAACTCCAAACACGTGTGAAAGAAGTTCTGCAACTTGAGTGAGTAACCAATCTCTACGCGTATTGCAGTGTTGGTAACTCTTGAGAAGATCTGCCTCAGCCTGTGACCTTGAGCGAGGGCATTGGTTTGGCGTACTGCATCACCTGCCTAAGACTTTCGCCATATTGACTAGTGAAGAAAGGCGAATGTTGCGTGCTCAGGTTACTCTGCAGTTTCTCCTGTATCCCCAACTCCGTCTTTAAAACTCAGCCGTTCGGCCTCTATCAACGACGTGCAGTGTAGAGGTGTATTTTGCTGCCCCGCTGTACTCGAATATGTGAGTTTCCGCATTGCAGCAGATTTGTTGTAACATTTGCATGAGTGATTACGTCTGACTTAGGACATTGTCTACCATCAGTTACCTACGTAGCTTAAAATGAGTGAGGAAAGTCCTGGCCTGCTGGGTGACCTTAAAATTGGCACTATAAGACCCACAATGCCACATCACCATACTGCGTGGTGTCTAGAGAGGTGAATGTCCCCTTCCTCGACTTTCCATTCACCGGTATCCCTTAAACACGTCGCATTATCTACATATGGGATAAGGGCGAGTTTAGCTGATCCAGCCAACAGCGCTCCAAGCCAGCCATGAAGGCCAGTACATCTGTTCTGAATCCCAGAATGCCTGTGAACGTTTCTACAGTGTTTCCGGCCGACCTCGGTGTTGTTAGAACTATTCTATTGTAGTGAAAATTTGTGTCATTCCAGACACGAGTGCTAGATGTGTTAAGTGCTGCAGGATAGGAGTTAACAAGTAGTACAGGGTTGGTAACTCTCGAGACGACTGTGGGCCCAGTGAATGACCTTGAAAATTGCACTGCGACCTGCAGGCCACTACACCCATATTGCCTGTGTCTAGCGAGGTGAATATCCTTTCCTTGTCCCTTCTCCTTCCTCGATTTGGAACTCAGCCGTTCGCCTCTATTTGCTTGTGGTCTAGAGGCGGTTTTTTGCCAGACCACATGGGTGCTTGAGTGCCCGTGTCCTCTGTGCCGCACTCCGCTCATCTTGCGAGTGTCTAAAAATAACAAAAAGGCACAATACCGTGACTGGAACGATACACCATTGACTTTGTCAATGGTCCAAGTCGGACCGAAACGTCGTCGTAAGCTTCTCTCTTTTATGTGCGGGTTATTTGTGTATTGCGAGTGTCTCCTGTGTGCCTGCCTGCCTGCCTGCTGCAAGCAGGTGTCCGGGTGGTTGGCGCGGGCTTGGTGAGCACAGTCAAGCAAGCTTGAGGGCAGCACTAAAAGCTAGCCAGAACAAGCTAAGGCAGCCTGCAGTAATAGCTGTCCTAGGGCCCAGCATGTCTGTATACGTTCTGCAGTGTTGCTGGCATACCAGTGTTTCCTGTAGTGGCTTGAGAACAATTTGACGAGCATTGCAGTGCTGACATTTTGAGTGGGACATGCCAGAGGTTCACTTATAAACATAGTAAGCTTGTGGTGATTGGCTTGTACACAGTGAACATTCATCTGTCATACGTGTGCTAGAAGTGTTAAGTGCTGCTTTCCCCAACAGTTAATTGTCACTTGTAAGCCTGTATTAAGACTTTAAAAGGCTCAGAGTGTACTTCAGTGTAGTGACTCCTTACATTTGATAAATCAGTGTAATACATGCTCTGCTCAGTGTAACGAACTATTAAATTACGGTTAATAATTAAGTTGCTTGTCCTAGTGTCATTGTTGTGTTTTCTAATACATTTTCTCGTTCAGACTGAAACTTTACTGCTAAATTCCCAGTAATATTTCAAATTGCAGTGTTCATCTGTGGTGTGAGTGTGTAACTTATGCTTTGTATTTTTACTGTGAACAAGCTTACTGCTGCATAATGTTCAGTTTCATGAATACTTTCTTACTTGAGTAATTCGGTTACCTTTCAAACTGTGTTAAGCAAGAGTCAGCACTGTTAACATCTATGTTCCTTGCCATCTCATCTAGTGGGTCTAGCGCCCTAGTTTAAAATTGTAATAGTAACAATTTGCAATCATTATACTTCTAGTTATACATTGTGTAAATTGTTTTAGACTATTTGATCAACTGGATTGTAGTGTTTAACTTCTGATACACCAATTTAATGACTGCAGACACGCACTGACACATAATAAACACATTAAAACGCTGGTACCTCTACAGAAGCTGGGCCTAGTGTGTGACCTTGAGAAGTTGAGTGTGTTTATTACGACCAGCGGTGTACCACTCTCACCTATATTTACATCAACAAAAGTGTATTCTAAGTGTAAAGTGTACACTTGGTGTACTTGGTAAACTTGTCATACATATAATGCGTGTGTAAGTGAGATTGTTTAGGTACTGGTTCTTATCTACAGCTGCCACTTATGCTTTCATCATGTATAACATAGTAACGTGTGA
>NC_069407.1:51538394-51582582 GCF_026875155.1 Cherax quadricarinatus | reverse complement strand
GACCTATGACCTATGGCAGATAAGACCATAATATCTGACGTGATCTGTTGGTGCACTGCCGCGGATACACTTGTATTCCTTGAGGATAAGAGGAATAATAAATAAGAAGGAATCATTAGTATAGGTAACGGATTATTTAAATGAGTAAGACCCGTGTCTGCAAACACTTGCTCTGTTTCCTGACGAATAAAATTAAAACAAGAAGAAGAAATACATCAGTGAGAATGGCCTGAGGGTCGACACATTTTTGGATGTCAAATTCCTCTTTATTAAATTGTGCACCAAATGTCTCTTGATAACACTTAAGCATTAATATTGTTAGTAAAAGTAGTAGTAGAACTTGTCATCCCGAGAAGTAGTTACATATTGATGTCTTTGTGACAGATCATTTAATTACTCTCATCTCATTTCAATAAATGTAAGAGCAATATCTTTGAAAAAAAAAATAATTAAACTGCAAAAAAAAAAAAAATCGTGTTGAGGCAGGTAACTATGGCATCACCTTTCGCTTTTTTTACCTCGATCACTGATGATGATATTAAGTTTGACAAAGCCAAAATAACAGTTATTAAGCTTGTCGGTATTCATGTAATATACCATAAATTGCTTAGATTGGAAGGCCACACACACACACACTCTTTTATGAGTATTATCTGATGCGACATTCAGCTGGAAATTCTTGTCAATTGTTATTCATGTGTTGTGAGTCTCGCGGGTCAAGCAGTACTATGCCATTGGTATAGGTTACGTTGTTAGCACAAGTTGACAGTAGCCATGTTTTTCCCGAAGCAGAATCGCACTTAATCTATGAGTTTAAGCGTTTTTGCAAGTCAGGTGAGAATTGCCTCCTTGGTGTATCCAGTTCCAACACATGAACCTCTTTGAACTATCGTTTATATAGACTTTTGACAATACTGTGATAGTTGCCATTTTTACAGTGCGTATGGTCCAAGATCTTTAACATGTATTCAATTATTAGTATGCACGAGGAGACAGAGACACTGGAGTATATCTGTATGCTTGCAGTGGGTGTATGCTTGCAGTGGGTGTATGCTTGCAGTGGCTGTATGCTTGCAGTGGAAACTCAACTACCAGACAAGCTTCCAAGTGGATGACTAATGTTGGACATGCGTTACATTAATGGAAGTTCAGTTAATACAATAACAAGAGTCTGTTAGTGCTGTAACTACCAGAAACTCATACTCTATACCTCTTAATTTTCGCATTCATTTTTTTTACTCGTCAATTGCTTTCCACACATGCAATTATCCAAAGCACGAAACATAACGAGCGCCATTCATATACTAAACTGTCTTCCCAAATGGGAACACACGTCAAAATTCAAATCAATACTGTTATTAATATTCCTATTATTATTATTATTATTATTATTATTATTATTAGTAGTAGTAGTAGTAGTAGTAGTAGTAGTAGTAGTAGTAGTAGTAGTAGTAGTAGTAGTAGTAGTAGTAGTATTGTTGTTGTTCCTGTTGGTGATATTATTATAATTATTATTATTATTATTATTATTATTATTATTATTATTATTATTATTATTATTATTATTATTATTATTATTATTATTATTATTATTATTATTATTATTATTTGTCAGCATAATCACTGACAAGATGATTTTAACTGTAACATTCTCAAGCTTCATTAACATTTAGTACATATATTTGTCTTCAGTGTTGGCAGTTATAATGCAGAGTTAAACTGGTGACTAAGCTGATGTCTTCGTGTAGTTTTATAAGCCTCATAAATATAGTACATCACAAAGGGTAAACAGTATAAAACGACATATACGAAGTCTGGCTACTTTTTGATGTCTGTCTCACCAGGAAGTTCGTCAATCCAACAGAGAGTACACAGAATCAGAGATTGTGTAGTTGACAAGAGGTCAAGTGTGGCGAGGTCAAATGTAGCTGTATCAGGCTACATGACGGCCGTGTCGTGTAGGATTAGTTAGGCCAGAACTTTTGATATGCTGAATCTCTCGGCGTTTTGCACAACTTTATTGCTAAGACATATTGTGATTAATCCTAGGCAACTCCGCCTGAACAGGGCCCCTTTCTCTGTGTTAAGTTTATATTCATCTCACTTCTCTCTTTGACATGTGCATTTTTGTTGTGGACGCAGCATGTTTATTTATGTTCATAGGCACTTGTGTGCAGATCTCTCGCTGTTGCAACCAAATAGATCTTGTTGCAGCCTACACGTGGGATAACGTGGTGTAGGAGGTGTTCGTGAACTTCCTTGCAACGAGTTCTTTAACGCGGGGGAGGATGTAACTATGAGATCCTAACTCCGATGATCTTAAAGACGCTAATAGTTATACTGGAGTGTGACATTTCTGCTGAGAGATATATCATCTTTGGCTTCTTTTTAGATTATCTATGTTGTGACATTTTCCCCTCCCCATTATTTCAGTCACGATTGTGGACGCAGAGCACAGTGTATTCTAAAAAAAAAAAAGTTTAAACATCTAGCAGATGTGTCACACTGCTAAACTTCAGCATAGCCGACAACAGTAACATGAGCCTCGCAGCTGGGATTCACAGAGTTATTACTACCCACAACACCAGAGGCAGACTGTTGGTGGACCTAAGACACCAAAAACTATACGCTGCTGGTAGAGCTCGATCAAGCACTTTCTAAAGCTCCACCCGGAGGGGAAGCATCTTTAAGTAAGAGGCTTTACTGCGTCCTTGTGTCTTGGATTCACGAAAGATAGTTTAACCGCCCTGCAGCTCGTCTTTGTACCGAACGTGGCTTATCCAACGTTTTTCACATCATCCAGATAACATCCTTACCACCAGATAACATCCTCAGTCTTTATGGATTTCTTTTACTGTTAAATTACGCAAATCTCTGTTTATTAACAGTAATATTATGTAACCTAACCAAACCTGACCAAACTGAACCTAAATCTAACTTAACCTATCCAAACCTAACTTATTTAAACTTCATGTAAATCTAAGTTAACCACGTAATAAATGATAGAGTGATGTAATAAGAAATAAGTTGTGGTCATAGCGGCAGTGATCACTGGTGTGAAGGTCAGGATGGTGCAGGTCGTGCAGGTCATAGCCGCAGAGATCACGGGTGTGAAGGTCAGGATGATGCAGGTCGTGCAGGTCATAGCGGCAGAGATCACGGGTGTGAAGGTCAGGATGATGCAGGTAGTGCAGAAACACACGCACTAATGGAAAAATAAACACATATGCAGTATGTGATCTTTTATTGACAACGTTTCGCCCACACAGTGGGCCGTTCCAAGTCACAAACAGATCTACCTGGGGTGTATGTATGTATATATAATGTTCGCCAAGACCGTAGTCCTGGCACGGGTCTCAATCTTGCGATGACCCGTCTCTGGCTCCCGAGGGAGAAAGGTTTCTACAATGATGCGACGTATGCTGCTCAAGCACTCTTCTGGTCAGTTCAACTGGTGCATCTCATAAGCGACACCATATGTACTCCTAACTACGGACACTAGCGAGGAGGAGGATATGTCGTTATCACAGGTAACAGCTTGTCTGGTTCGTTGACTCCATGGTACACTAGTGTGGCCGCAGTCATCTCTGGGTCCTCTTCGGGAGGGAATATCAATCCTAGTTGCCTGCGGAGTGTCTCAGTAACTTCGCACTCCAAAAGATAGTGTGTTAGGGGCAGCTGGACAACGTGCTGACAGTACTGGCATATCTCCTCCTCAGCCTTGTCTACCATCATCTTGGCTGTGGGAAAGCCCAAGCGAAGCCGATGGATGGCGGTACACTGCGCTCTGGACCAGCTTCTATCATATGGGGGGGGTTCCCCCTGAGTCGCTGCTGGGTCCCCCTTTAAAGGGGGGTATCCCTAAGACCTCCCCCAAGTTTAGGGCTTGGCACCCCCCATTTGGGGTCTGTCGTGGGTTGTTTGGGGCAGTAACCCCAACAGTGGTAGTCTGTTGCCCCTTTGGCTGCATCATCTGCTGCCTTTTCCCCCGGATCCCCGCAGGCTGGGGATCCATTCAATGTCGATCTGTTCCCCGAATTCAAAGGCTGTCTTATGCTCAGGAGAGGGGATGAGGGAACATTGCCCTGGGGTTTGAGGATGGGAAGGGCATTCATGCGAGGGGAATCAAATGAAAGCGGGTGGGGAGTCGATGTCGGGGGCATGTGACGAGCCTGCTGAATCCCACCACTCAGCTTGAAGGATCGTGCAGGGTCGGGGGACGCCACCTTTGGTGTGACCATGTGTACAGTCCTGTTTCTTTTCCCCTTCAGGGTCGACAAACCCATCTGTAAATACCCTGCACTGTGCCCCCCTTCCTAGGCCTGTTTGTTCAGCATTTTTGGCGGGGTTTCTTACTGCAGAGCGCTTAGAAATGGGTAGCTGCATGATGCAACATCGCGGGTTTGGGCGCCAAGAGGTGGGGGATGGTCCCGAACAAAGTCACAACCTTCTAAAGGGAGTAGTTTTTAAAGGCAGCAGCTTCCGCCCAGCGAAAAAACGAACGAATCCAAGTAGCCCCGTGAAGAGTGGGGATTTGTGCCTGGTTGTAAATACCCTTCCTTTAGGGGGTATTTGCTGCCGGTGCAGAATCGGGCCCCTTTTGCAGGCTTTTAGTATTTTTACTTGTCACCAAGGAAAGGGAAGCGGGCCTCAGATCTAGACAACTGTGTTGGCCAATGGGGGCCCCAAGCATAGTTCTTATCCCCTGATTTGTCGCCCCTCCCCCCTTTGCCTGCTTGGGGGAAAAATGAAACCCCGGGTTTTCACCGATCAATGACGAGCGTATGTTGTAATAGTACAAGCGAAGTACTCTTTGCTTCCCCCCTGCACGGTGTTTTCCCCTGGCCTCATGGGGGTGATCAGTAAGCCGTGCCCCTACATACTGGCCTTTTCAAAAGTCAGTTTTTTAAATCAAGTAGTTTCCCAAGTACAGAAAGGGCCTGCCACTCAAGTTCTATACCTGAATACGTAATCTTTTAAAGGGATCGGTCCCTTGAACATCATTGCAAGAGTTTTCTGGGCCCAGATCTTAGGCCATTTCCCTTTGCAAGACGCGTAATTAGGCCCAAAACCTCTGAGCCGTCGTTCAAAATTGCCTTTCCCATTCACTACGAGGCAAGATCACGCTAGCTGGGGACTGGTCCATAAAAAAGGGAAGGGCTCAAAAGCCCCTGCATAAGGGAGTTAAACGGGGTAGGACTGAGCACACCCTTTGGGGTACCGTTTTCCGGGTTTTTTAAAAGTAAGATATTGTCCCTAAACTGAACGGCCTCCTTTTCCCCTAAGGTGGGACTACCGGGCCAGAAGGCGTCCTTTGATTCCCTTCCCAGCTGATTCCCAGAATTGCTGGGGGGCTGGCTAGCTAAAATGCCTTTTCGGGTCGAGGTAGACGACGATACTAGGTTTTTGTTACTACACAATCGGGCTTAGTAGAGGGGTTATGCACTCTGCTGTCCCCACCCCTTTTGGTGAACCCAAAATATGTATGATAAAGGGGTTTCCAAATTTCCATAGGAGGGGTTTTAACACCACCCTTCAGCAGTCTTGGCTAACATGGTCACGATAGGGGCCATACTCCCGGGTCTTGGGGCTTTGGAATTGGTACGATGGTATTTCTTCCAAGCTGCTGGAGTTTTGGGCCCTCCAAACTTTTTAATGACTCTAGTTGGCCTCCCACCCTTGCCCACCCCGTGAAATCATGGATACGTAACCCCACCGTGTTTTAATGGTCGTCGGATTTCCCAACCCGTGAGGTCTTATCAGTCAACTTCCGACTCCAGCACTTGTATCGTTAGTGGCGCTGTGGCGAAATCCTCTGTAATTCCGGATGCCTTTGGGGGAGTGAGGAGGCCCCCGGAATAAAGCCCACTATTCTCGCTTCCGGGGATGGATTGGGGTGCTGGGGGCCCTCGGCTTGCTCTTGCCATTGCTATGTTGAGTTTCCCCCTATCTCAAAAAAGGTGGTGTGATACCAAAGTGAGCACCCTCCCCCATTTCTCATTTTTACTCTGAAAGAGACTCTGGGGTATCGCACAAGGGCTCAAGTTTTCCTTTTCTCTGCCGTGGGGTTGGCCCCTATATAGCTCCAAAAAGGGTTGATGCGGGGTTTCTGCTCCCGCCCCTCGTCGTTGAAAGAACCCCAGTCTCTTTTATGAGTGCGTCCTGCGGCTTTTTTGGAATGCGCACTCTGCTCCCTGGTGAAACAGGATTATTTCCTTCACCCGTATCACAGTTTCTAGAAGCCGAGCGTTTCCCCACCATTTTTCCTTTCTCTGTCACCTGGCTGCTTATGTTGACACTATCCTCAAAAACCCTAAACGCTTCAACTTCAAGTCTCCAAGACAACTAAAACCGGGCGAGCCCTCAACCAGTTCACACTTAAAGAAAATGCAACACTTTTCCCTTTTCCTTTGATCCCTTTTTCCCAAAACTGCCCATGAACGATTTTTCCCCACTTCACTCTCCCCCACGACCCCAAAAACTAAACGGGGTAATTATAGGCTTCTTCCTGCGCGCACTCAAATCGCAGCAAGATTTCTTGGGGAAGAATGCACATAATGAACAAATATTTCAAAATCCACATCCTCGACTTCTTAAACATTTTCAACACCCCAAAAGACACGCCGAAAGAGATACATACCTCCCCACCAACCCATTTCCAAACACGTTTCCCCAACACTTTTTCCGTACCTCATTCCAAATATCTACCCCCAACCCCACCTAAGGACATTACCATAATAAACAGACAACTTCCACCTCTCAGGGGGATACTAATCCCCTTTTAAGCGCGCAAAATTTTACTGGGCGAACACAAGGGGCCCCCAAACACCAAAACCGCGGGCTGACGAAAAGGAATTTTTTTTTTCCCTTTTACAAAACGTAATTTCCCCAACCCCTTATAAACTCAAAATCAAGATTATTGCCCCGAAACCCACTCAATACCGAAAAATCCTGGAAACATCCTTTCTCTATATCCACAATTTAACCAGAAAATGGCTTCAAAAACATAGCTGAACCCCTTGCCCAAAAAACTTCTCCCGCTATCCCACACAAAGAGCATAGGATGGAAGAATTGCAGAAGGGTTCTCACAAACTTTCCAATCCCCTTCCAAACACCCCCGATTTCAGACTCTATAACCCCCCTGGCATCTCAATGCAGCATGACTCAACATTTGAACCGACTTAAATACCGCGTACCTTCCCCCCCAGCACTTTGGGTGTCCCTAAAGTGGGGGGTGGGTCCCAAACGACCCCGTAATGCTGCCCTTCCCCACTGCGCTTCCTTTGGGGAAGGGCACGCAAGATAGAAACTACACCCCCAACCCGGGGGCCAAAAGAAGAAAGAAAAAGATCGTCCCCCCCACCTCGTGACGAATCTGAACGCTCCAACCTCAAATCAACTATTCCCCAATCCAAGAGAGACTTTAAAAGTCAAGAGGGGGTCCATCACCAGCGAAGTGTAGCCAAAAAACCCAAAACCTTCCGCAAAACACAACTGGCCTCCCACACCGACGTCCAAACCACTCTTCACCCCAGCCTGAAACAATCAGCCACGAGCCTGTTGCATTGCTCTCTTCCTATGCCACAACAGCCCCCTTTTTACACTCCTGCAGTGCCACGAAGTGGGTTTGCGCGGCTTTCTCTACAACCAAGACTTTCCTCTCACTGATTATTCTTCGCTGCCACACTTCCCCACTCACCCACCCGGGGTCCCCCAGAAAAGCCTGCTTGTGTGTTCTCAAAAGTCTTCCCACGATGACTTAGTGCGGGGTTTAAACCCTGGCCTATTTCAAACAAGAAAAACCCCCCAGTGCTATTCTTCGCCTGTCCCGTCTTCCCCGTCACCCATTTGGGAATTACCCGACTTGTTCGTTTGTTCGTTTCCCCCCTAATTGTTTTTGGGCTTTAAAAAGCCCACATGTGGGCGAAAAAGTTGTCAATAAAAGGGTCCATTATATGCAATGTTTTATTTTTCCCTTTTGTCGGATTTTATCCCTTTATTTTCACACGCATAAAGTACAATTTCAAAATGACCACTTATAAGGACAGGTATCCCGCGCGGTTCTTGCTGCCTTGCTACACTACTACTACTATTACTAACACTGAACATTAAAAATGGTAAAAATACCACGGGTTTTTAGGTAAGAAAATATGCAAAAATTGGATCTTTATTTTGAAAATTTCGCCACACAGTAGGGTTCTTCAGCAATACAAAAAGTTGTAGAAAGCAGAAGAACTTGAAGACGAGAATCATCCATCACCCCTTTAAAGTTTTTAGGTGGTCGCCTCAGTCTGGAGAAGAGCATTGTTCCCTGTAAAACAATAGGAAATGAAGTGACAGAATGGAGCTTTTTATAGCGCCAAGATAGACGTGCCACTAGGAGAGGTAAAACTCAATGTTAAAATCAGGTCCCTCCAAATCCCGCCCTTCATAGTGAAATTGTGAAGTTGATTTCAGGTCGTCCAAGATACCCTTTTTTGCGTTTCTGACAGATTGAAAATTAAAAAGGTTAAAATACCAAGGGTTGTTAGGTAAGACCAAGCAACGTTAGGTATCTTTTTTTATGAAACGTTTCGCCTCACAGTAGGCTTCTTCATCAAGTACAGAAAAGTTTATAGAAGGAAGATACTTGAGACGGTAATCAGTCCTCACCCTAAAGTTTTGAGGTGGGCAGTCCTCGTCTGGAGAAGAGCATTTTCCAAATAAACAAAATTACTCGTCTTCAAATATCTTCTGCTTCTTTCAAATTTTCTGTACTCGACTGAAGAAGCCTACTGTGTGGCGAAACGTTTCATAAAAAATCCTAACTGTTGCAATGGTCTTTTCCTAACAACCCGTCGGGATTTTTTCCATTTTAATGTTCGATTGTAAAATGTTTTTAAATTACCCACAAAATTAAAGTAAAAGGACACAATGCAACAATGTGACATTTTAAGTGGGAACGTTTTGCCTCTGGAAGGAAAACGTTGCCACATAAAAAACTTTGTTGCACTTTTGTCCTTTTAAATTTACCTTCAATGATATCTCCCCTCATTCTACGTCCCCAGACGTGGAGATTTTCGGTTTTTAAATTTATCTTCATACGGGGGATTCCCGTTGCTGTGTTTTTATGCTGCTGCTGCTGCGCTGCTGCTGCGTTGCTTTTGTTACTACTATGCGCTGCTGTATTCTGCGATGTTTCTGTTGTTGCTGCTCTGTTGAGTTGTTTTTTTGCTGCTCTGTATGCTACGCTAATACCAGGATGCCTTCTCTTGTACCGGATGCCTTCTCTTGAGCAACTTTACCCGCAGCTGAAGAGGAGCTCAGATTGCAAGATGGGGGTCGGGGATTTAAAGGGGGAGAACAAAAGGATCTAGTAATCCTTCGTTGGAGTCCCCCGGTTAAAGGGGGCTTGGGCAGTGGCCCGGGAACATGGGAAACCCAAGCTGAAGATCAAGAAAACGGTTGGAGAGGCGGAAACAACGAGAAACCAGAAGACTACCGTGGAAACTTCCAACTCATTCCGGTGCTACCTGACGAATGTGAGTGTTCTGCTGGGAATGCCACAACGAGCACCAAAGAAGCATTGGCAGACGTTGAGTAAACATCCCTAGAAACCCCAACGAAGACCATCGAGAACGTCTTGACGAATTCTACAAGTGGTGTAAATGCTACCTTTGCGAATGTGAGTCGACTATTTCGGACATCACGACGACGACGCCAAGAAAGGGTTTAAAAACATTGTTGTTGTTGGGATAGCCAGAATAGGTACATGGTTAGGGCATTCTGTTTGAAGGATAGGAGTAGGAGGCAGAGAGTGTGTTTTCCTGGGCTGGATGAAGATATTGTTAGCCGTCTGGATGACATCATGAGAGGTAATGGGAGCAATCCTATTATCTGTCTCAGTGCTGGAGGCAACGATGTTGGCAGACTTAGGAGTGAGGACCTGATTAGCAGGTATAGGTCAGCAATAGAGATAATTAGGAGGAAGGGTGGGAAACCTGTCATATGTGGCATTTTGCCAAGGAGAGGAGTTGGAAATGAATGGTTTGTCCAGAGCAATTGGTGTCAATTGCTGGCTGGACAAGTACTGTAAGGAAAATGCGGTAACATTCATTGACAATGGGACCTCTTCTATGGCAGAAATGACATGTATGCCAGGGATGGGGTTCACTTATCTAGGTGTGGGGTGGGAGCACTGGCCAACGCAGTGGAGGGAGCTGTTAGGTCTTTAAACTAGGAATAGTTAGTGGTATGGGTTTTGGCGGGAAAACTGTGAAGTCGCAGGGTAGTAACATGAGTACTAGGAGAACTAGTAATAGGCAAAATGAAGTGGATATTGGAAAGCCAGTGGCACTAATTGACAAGGACAGTAATAAGTTTAGTGGAATAACAGAAAGGAGCAGGAATGATAAAGAGAAAGGAGGGTCCTTAAGTATATATTACACAAATAGTCGCAGTGCTAGGAATAAGATGGACGAGTTGAGACTAGTTGCTAGTGCAGGTAACATAGATGTATTTGCCATTACTGAGACGTGGTTTAATTCAAAAAGTCGGGACATGCCTGCAGAATGTCACATTCAGGGTTTTAAATTGTTCCAAGTAGATAGAAGTATCGGGAAGGGGGGTGGGGTGGCATTGTATGTCCGAGATAGCTTGAACTGTTGCATAAAAACGGGTATTAAGTCTGAAGTAACACATACAGAGTCTGTTTGGATAGAATTTTCAGAGGGGCATGAAAAATTAATTTTAGGTGTAATATATCGTCCCCCAAATTTAGATAGGGACCAAGGGAGACTACTATGGGAGGAAATTGTTAGGGCCACAAGGCACGATAATGTAGTAATTCTAGGAGACTTTAACTTTAGTCATATTGATTGGAATTTCTTGACTGGGAATTAGAATCATACGATTTCTTAGAAGTAGTTCAGGATTGTTTTTTTGAAGCAGTTTGTGACAGAACCTACAAGGGGAAATAACCTGCTTGACTTAGTTCTGGCAAACAATGAATCCCTTGTATAATAATTTAGAAGTTTCAGAGGAACTAGGTGCTAGCGACCACAAATCAATTACATTTAGAATTGAATGGAAGTATGATAGTAGGGATAACTCAGTAACAGTCCCAGATTTTCGCTTAGCAGATTACGATGGCTTAGAGAACACTTATCATCTGTTGACTGGGGTAACGAAGAGAGCTATCAATATGACAGTTTTCTGAACACAATACATGCTGCTCAAAGAACGTTTATTCCCTTATAAGGAAATTAGATCAAATAGAAATGACCCAAAATGGATGAATAATAGGCTGAAATATCTACTAGGGCATAAGAAAGGAATTTATAGCGATATCAAAAGAGGCGAGGGTCACCTTATGAATCAGTATATTGACATTAAGAGGGACATTAAAAAGGGGATAAGAAAAGCTAAAAGGGACTATGAAATTAAAGTTGCTAGGGATTCTAAAACTCCCCCAAAAAGTTTTTTCCGGTATATAGAACAAAAGTCAAAGGAAAGATAGGCCCCCTTAAAAAAAAAAACATGGGCATCTTAGACAAAGAGAATGAATGTGCCTTTTTTAAAATAATTATTTTTTGGTTTTAACAAAGACACTAATAATATTCCGGTAATTAATTTTTATAGGGATCAGAAAAGAAAATTTTTAAAAACACACAGTCCCCGTGAAATGGTTGTGAAGCAAAAAATTGACCGCTGAAGAAAAAAAATTCACCGGGTCCTGAGGGGGTTTTTTTTCAGGGTTCTTAAGAATAAAAAGGAAGTCTGGAACCTTTTAAAAATATTTTTAATTTTATCCTTCAAAAGGTTTTGTATGTCGTATGGGAAAGTGGTAAGAAATTCCCATTTTTAAAAACAGGGGAAAAAGTCGTTACGTAAAATTCCCGCCCAATAACCTGACCTCAATTGTAGGCAAGTTGTGGTCAATTATAGCTGGGGTTTATAAGAACCATCTGGGAAAGATAGCTTGATTAATGAATCAGCTGGATTCAAAAAGGGGCCGGTTCTTGTATAATAATTTATTAATTTTTCAGAAAAGTTTTTGAGGCTGTTGCCACGAAAAAAAATTTGATTTGTTTACTTAGATTTAGTAAGGCTTTGATAGAGTTCCCGCACCAAGATGTTGAAGAAAGTAGAGTATGGCGTTGGGGAAGGGGCTTCGGGATCGAGTCATGGCTCAAAACAAAAGCAGAGAGTTTCCAAAATGGGGTTAAACCCGAGGGGGGATCAGTAACAAGTGGCGTTCACAGGGATCAGTCTTGGGCCCGTTGTTGTTTAAAAATATTTAAATGACTTGTGAAGGAATTACAGTGATATGAGCAAATTCCCGATGACCGAAGAAGGTGGTAATTGATTCAAAGTAGATGTTGGGGAATTAGGAGGTTTTAGACAAATCTTTTGGTCAGAAAAGGGGGCAGATGCAGTTCAATGTAGATAAAAGCAAGGTTTGAAGTGGGGAGTTTCCAAAACCCCTAACACTTTTAATTTAAAAAATTTGTAGAACTTCCCATAAAATTTGCGAAAAGGACTTGGGGGTTAGGGAAAGCAGAAACCCTTTAAAACCCAAAGCCGCAATGCCTAAGCGTAGAAAAAGGGAAAATAGATTACTGGTTTTTATAAAGAAGTGTAAGCAACAAAGTCCAGAGGTCATACTGCAGCTTTTAAAACTTTAGTAAGGCCTCCTAGTTTAGCAGCTCAATTCTGGTCCCCATTTTAAGAATGGACAAAAATTTCCTTAGAAAACATTCAGCGTGGGTGACTAAATTAATAATAGATAGAAATCTTCCTTATAAAGAAAGTTTAAAGCCCTTTAAGTTACATTCACTTGTTAGCGAAAAAAGGGGGGAACCCTGACAAAGGTTAAGTGGAAGATGGTATTAAAAAAGGGGGGATATTAACAAGGTCTTTAGGGGATCTCTCCAAGAGAGAACCCCCGTAATGGATTAAAATTTGATAAATTTTTGATTTAGAAAGGCTAGGAAAAATTGGTTTTGGGAATAGGGTGTTGTGATGGAACAGTCTACCTGTTGGGTTATTGAGGTGGACTTTTGGGGATTTCAAATTTAGGTTGGTAAGTACAAGAGTGGAGGGGTTGGATTTTAGAGGGCTTGCACCGGGGCTTGTTTCTTGGGTGGCATTGAAAATTGGGTGGTCAAAAATTGCTGCGTGTTCCTCCTTTTTTTGTTTTTGTTTTTATACGGCGTTTTCCCTTTTCTCTTGCTGGGGCTGTTGGCTGCTGGCTGTTACTGCTGCTCCTGTTTTGTTGCATTGCGCGTTTTGCTGTTGCTGCGTTGTTGTTGCTGGTTGCTATTATTTCTGCACTGTTGCTGTTGTTGTGCTGTTTTGTTGTTGTTTTCTGCTGCTGCTGTGTTGTGCTGCTGCTGTTATGTTGTTTCGCTGCTGTTTTTTTTGCCACTATACTTTGTGCTGTTGTCCCCCGCAAAAACCCAGCTAACATGATTTTAAATTGTTAACTGTTCTAAAAAGTTTTTTCATGTGTTACATGATGCTAGGTATTAACTGGCGAAACTGATTTTTTTTGCGTTTTAAATATGAACATGATGCTAATACGATTTTTCCCTAATGAACTTGATTTAACATGATGTTAACATGTGTAACAGATGTTAACATATGTTACATGTGCGACGTGTACTAACGAAGTTAAATGAAGTTAACTGATGCAACTTGTTTGATTGTTTTTCCCTGTTATTATTACTCGTAAGGAAGCGCTAAATTTATAAAGGGGGCCTCAATGACTTGGGGAAAGGGGAGGCAGTCAATTTTTAAACAGGAAAAGGAAGGATCGCTCCAAATGTTGGTCTAGATCCCTTTTACCCTTTTAGTTATATTATAAATGACGTAGATTAAAGATACTTTAAATAATAATAATAAAATAATAATAAAATATAATAATAATAATAAATATAAATTTTAACAATTAATATTTAAATTTTATTATTATTTTATTTTTATTATATTATTATTATTATTATTTTTATTTTATTATTAAAGGTTGTAGGTCTGTTTTCAACTCACATAAGGCAGCTTGCTGTACACCCCCAGCGGTTTTATTACAGGTGTAACGGAGTTACATGTTTTATGTTTTTTCGATCCGGCTCTCTGGCGGTAAGTTATGACAAGTGTTTTTTGAAGTGACAGAATGATCAGAGCTCAACCATGTTTCCCCCAGTACCCGTTCATCAGTGGAGCAAAGAGGTGGGGGTCTCCCCCCCCTGGGTGGTGTTCCTCCCCCCTGGTAATGTCTTAGGAGCACCCTCACTTAATAAACAGCAGGAGTGATCGGCACATCATTGTTGAACATCAAAAAAGGGATCAATCCTGACAGTCCAACTACCCCAAGTGAAACCATTTCCCCGCCCGTTCCTACCATTTCATGTGAGTTTTTTATCAGTTCCTCGTGTAATTTTTTAATCGATGTTTTTGATATAATGAAATTTTTCCTCAACACACATTCAAGAGGGTTTTCCAGTTGATTTAAAAGTACGAATGAATAAGTGCATAATACGGAAAATTTGGTTTACTCTTCAGTGCTTTTGCGATACATAGTAAATAGATGATATATTTTTTTTTTAATTTCGCTGGTAAACCACTCAAAGGAGAGAAATTACTTGATATACCGACATACGATCCGTAATTGACGTTTTGCTCACAGAGTGAGTTTTACCAAGTGACAAAGAGGAGAGAGAGAAGAATGAGCCTACTAGCCCATACTAAGCAGTTTCTTCCTAACCCATCACTTCTCAGCCGTGTCTTTGTCCAACCAGATAATAGATTCAACACACATCGCCTGACTTTCCATCTCACTACGCTCCCTGTGTAAAATAGGCCCATCCCCTCTGTCTCTGTCTCTGTCTGTCTCTCTCTCTCTCTCTCTCTCTCTCTCTCTCTCTCTCTCTCTCTCTCTCTCTCTCTCTCTCTCTCTCTCCATTGACCCTGGTCGGGATATTACCGGTAAACCTCAGACAACAATCTCTCTCCAGGTAGATTTGTTTGTGACTTAATAAAGTCCACTCTGAGGGCGAAACATTGTCAGTAGGTGATCCCATTATACTGCATTTGTGTATATGTTTTTTATCAATGATAGTTTAGAAAAATACATAAGCAAACACTGGGAAGTATTTATTAGAAAGCTTTACGGTCCTGGGACCTTGATCACTTCTCAGAAGTGATCAAGGTCTCAAGACCGAAACTTTTTTTAATAAATATGTCCTAGTGTTTGCTTACGTGTTTTTCAAAACCAACTTGCCGTTTTCTATTCCTTGTCGTTTTCTATTACTTGTCGTTTTCTATTATTTACTATCACTGGAAAATCAATGATAGTAAATAATTTTTAGCAACCCAAGTGAAACTATTAAGGATAGTCAATAACATTTAGTAACATATGTAAATTCGTCGAGGATAGTCCATGGATAGAGTTCAGGTGGCAGATTGGTGAGTGAGGCGACGGCGTCCCAAAACACCTCTCACCTTCCAGGCCTCAATAAAAATAATGTCAACGCGTAAATGCTTTCCTTCACAGCCAAGATTTATTTATTGCTTAATGTTTGTGTAAGTTGTAATCTCAAGAGGAAAACGCAACACAAACACTGGAAATAAGTCACTTTATCTGACATTTTTTGGTTATCCTAGTAGGTAATTTACACATACGTGACTATGTATGATAATTTGTGTAAGTGTGTGTATGTGTCCCTATACCTAAATAATCCTGCTTACTAAACAGCTGAGTGAAACGATCATGATAATTATAATTATTATTTTGTATTTTATTATTATTATTATTATTATTATTATTATTATTATTATTATTATTATTATTACTACTATTACTACTACTACTGCTGCTACTACTACTACTACTACTACTACTACTACTACTACTACTACTACTACTACTACTACTACTACTACTACTACTACTACTACTATTAATGTTATTTAAACACCGGCCGTCTCCCACCGAGGTAAGAAGACCCAGTAAAGAAGAAACACATTCACCGTCACTCATTCATTCATTGTCTTTCAAGAAGGTTGTTAACATGTGATGACCCTCCAGACCGCAGCAATCCTACCCCACCTTCAGAGTGCAGACACTGTACTTTCCACTTCCACGACTTAAGTTCATGTAACCAGATTCCCTGCATCCCTTCATAAATGTTACTTTGCTCACACTCCAACAGCATGTCACCTCATAAAAAAACCACTTACCTCCACTCACTTTAATCTAACACGCTCACACACGATTACAGGAAGCCTAAGCCCCTCGCCGCAAAACCGTCACCCACCAACAAGAGGGGGTTGGCCTGTATGTCACAGAATCGCTCATTTGCTCGGAACTACTAAACACCTCAAATAATGTAGTTGAAGATTTGGCAGTAAAGATCGATAACCAAAACCTTGTCATTGTGACTCGCGAAATCGTAATGACACTATTGCAAACAAACCACTGGTGGGCATTGAACTCGTGGCGAGTGAGTCGTAAAACTCCAGGCCAGCATACAAGCCACTGGGCCAACTGGCTACAATAAGATTCATCCAACTAGGTATATTTATACACCATAGATAAGTTAGTACAGGCCCACTGTGACCACATATTCAAGTTTTTACCTTGTCATTGCGGTTGTTTACAAACCTCCGGATGCTACTTCCCAACAATTCTAGGAACATCTTTTCAAAATTGACCTCTGTCTGAAAATCTCTCAACTCCTGCCCCAAACATCTTGCTGCTGGGCGTTTTCAACTTAAGACACCTAAAGTGGAGGAATGTAGCAAATAATGTTTTAGCAGAGATAGCCCCAGGAGGCAACTCAGACGAAAATTCACACACATGAGCTATTAAATCTCTGCAACAAAGTCATATTAAATCAGCAAATAATAGAGCCAACAAGACTGGAAAATACACTAGACCTTATCTTCACCAACAATGATGATCTGATATGGAATATAATAGTATCAAAGACCATACACTCACACCACAACATAACAGAGGCACAGACATGTATATGTGGGGCTCCTGACCAGCAACAGGTTACTAGTTATGAAGGTGCCTTCACCAAATTCAACTTCAGTGGGATCAAGTCAACCATGTCCTAAATGAAACAAGCTGGGAAGATATCCTAAACAATACAGATACGAACCTTTGCCTAAAAAGAATTAATTCTGCGATACTTGAGGTATGCTCAAGGCACATTTCATTACGAAAAAAGAAGAGAAGATGTAAACTAGAAAGAGAGAAACGCTCCCTATAGAGGCGAAGACGAAGAATCACAAAGCTGCTCAAAGGGACCAGTATATCTGAAATACAAAGGGAGGCACTGGTCAGAGAAATAGCAAATATCAAACTTAAGCTAAGGAATCGTATAGAACACAAGAAACTCAGGAAGAATTTAAAGCCATAAATGAAATCGAAAAAAAAAATATTTTCTTATGCCAAATCTAAGGACAAAACAACATCCAGTACTGGACCCTTGCTTAGACAAGACGGGACTTACACAGATGACAGCAAAGAAATGAGTGAGATACTGAAGTCCCACTATGACTCAATGTTTAGTGAGCCGTTAACAGGATTAGGAGTCGAGAATCTAAATGAAATTTTTATGACCGAGACTCAAAAATTGGTCATTTCAAAAATCTCCGATATTTTCCTTACACCAAAAGACTTCGATAAACGCAATAAATGACATGCCCATACCCTTGGCCCTAGGCCCAGATTCATGGAACTCCGTGTTCATCAAGAACTGCAAGAAGCCACTTTCACGTGCCTTCAGCATTCTATGGAGAGGGAACATGGACACAGGGGTCATCCCATAGTCACTAAAAACAAAAGACATAACCCCCCTCCACAAAGGTGGCAATAAAGCAATTGCAAAGAATTACAGACCTATAGTACTAACGTCTCATATCATAAAAATCTTTGAAAGGGTTCTAAGAAGCAAGATCGCCACCCACCTAGATATCCATCAGTTACACAACCCAGGGTAACATAGGTTTAGAGCAGGCCGCTCCTGCCTGACCCAACTACTGGACCACTATGACAATGTCCTGGATTTTCGAGAACCTTCGACAAGTGCGACCATGGTGTAATAATGCACAAAATGCGTGATAAAGGAATAAAAGAAAAAGCTGGTAGATGGATCAGTAGCCTCCTAACAAACAGAACACAGTAAAGTCTGAGGCAGCCACTGTGAAAAGCTCTGTTCCACAAAACACACTGCTCGCCCCCATCCTCTTCCTTATCCTCATATCAGGCATAGACAGAGAGGTAAGTCACAGCACCGTGTCTCCCTTCGCAGATGACACCCGAAACTGCATGACAGTGTCATCTTTAGATGGGGCACAGAGAACAATATGAAGTTCAATGAAGAGAAATTTCAATTACTCCGATACGGAAAACTCGAAAAAATTAAAAGTGTATCGGAGTATAGAACAATTTCAATCACACAATAGAGCGAAAATCTAATGTGATGGACCTGAGAGTGATAATGTCAGAGGATCTCACTTTCAAAGCTCACAACAATGTATCTACCACATCTGCTAGGAAAACAAGAACCTTCAAAACTAGGGATGCCAAGCCCATGATGATTCACTTCAAATCCCTTGTTCCCTCTAGGCTGGAATACTGCTGCACACTAACGGCCATTATCGAAGCAGGCGAAATTGCAGACCTGGAAAATGTTCAGAGAACTTTCACGGCACGTATAAGTATGATAAAGCACCTAAATTTCTGGGAACGGTTGAAGTCCCTTGATTTGTACTCCTGGTTGGCAGGCAAGAAAAAGATTCATGTTAATATACACTTGAAATCCTGAGACTAAGCCCATAATTGGCACACGAAAATCGCTATCTATGAAAGCAAAAGACTGCCACCTCCTCAGGCAGGAGATGCAACATCCCCCTCATTGAAAAGCAGGGAGTACAAAAGTCACTAATGAGACTACTCAATAAGTGTAAGTGGCCCAAGATTGTTCAACTGCCTCCCAGCATACATAAGGGGGGATTACAAATAGACCCCTGCCTGTCTTCAAAAAAGCACTGGACATGCACTTAAAGTCAATACCTGACCATCCAGGCTGTGGATCGTACCGTCGGATTCCTTGCTGCCAACAAGTGTAAACAGCCTGGCTGATCAGGATCTGATCCACCAATGAGACCCTGGTCACCAGACGGGCCGCGGGGCCACTGATCCCTCCACTACAGATTTATATGCCCTACAAATCATTATATTTTGTTCCATCCTTTCTAAATGTCCGAATCATCTCAACAACCCCCCTGGATAATACTTTTAGAAGATTGCATCACCTTCTATTTCCCCAAAACGACGGAATTCTTGCATAATATTCACAACACTCATTGCTCTCAGATGCCTCCAGCCTCTTCCCTGCTGCAACGGTCACAACCCATGCCTCACACCCTGATAAGAGCATTGGTACCACTATACTCTCATGCATTCCCCGTTTTGTTTCTATGGACAACGTTCTTTCAAGTACTTTCACACTTCTCAGTGCGTCATCAGGAGCTGTGCAATGTTGCAAAGGCAACAACAGGAGGCCTATCCAACCTGACTATATATGGGGTGGGGTGTGGTGGGGACCGGTGTGTGGTGGCATCCCGCTTGCCTCTCCCAGACAGTATGAGACTGGTGTGTGCTTCCACACTACCACTCTCTGAAAACTTACCTTACATCTCCTGTTGTTGTCTTTGCAACATTGCACAGCTCCTGATGACGCACTGAGAAGTATGAAAGTACTTCAGCTAAAGATTTCCACCCCCGTGGTTTATCTTGCTTATATATTTATATATATATATATATATTTTTATATATATATATATTTATATTATATATATATATAAATATATATATATAAAATATATATTTATATATTTATATCATTTATATATTATATATAATATATATATATATATATAGATATATATATATATATTTTATATATATATCAACATTATTACTATATATAATATATATAATATATATTATTATTATATATATAGATATATACTATATATATATATATTATATATTAAGAAGTGAGGTTTTCTACTGAGCCGGCTCCCACAGTATGGCTCCTCCTGAAAAAGGCTTTACAGAGGGGCCTCCTTTCCAGAGTGGCTCCCTTTTCACACCTATGTAGGTAATGACCCTTTTCACACCTATGTGCTAATGACCTTGACCCTGCCAGACCCCCACTCACGACACCCCGCCCAGACCCCCGACCAACGACCCCCCGCCCAGACCCCCGCCCACGACCCCGCCCGCGCCCCACCCCCCGCGCCCCCCACCCGCGCCCCCGCCCCCCCCGACCGTCGCGCCGACCACCACACACGCCGCGCCTCAAGCCCGGCCCCTCCCTCTGCTGCACTTCTGGCAGCGTCTGTCGGATTCGCCCCCGCGCCCCGAATTTTTTTTCAGATTTTTTTCGAATTTTTTTTGAATTTCATTTGCTCTCTGGATCAAATTTTGAGGTTCCCCCTCCCACTTTCACCCCTCACCCAAATTTTCTCGATATACCAAGTTTGTGGCATTCCCCCCTATGGGGGGTTTCGAAAATTTTATGATCTCCTTGGAATGAAGTATTTTTTTCTCGATTAATACAACAGGGACTCCACATTCCTCGGATCAATTTTTGGTTCTTTCCCTTGGGGGTAAGCATTCAATGAACTACCAACTTGCATCCCACTTTTTTTTCGATAATACAAAGACTCCAATTCCTAGGATCAATGTTTTTGGATTCCCCCCCCTATGGGGTTTCTGGAAATTCTTATGATCTCCTTGTTCAAGTTTTCTCGAATCAAGACTCTACTCTTGGATCAAGTTTTTCTCTCGATAATACAAAAGCCTCCATCTCCTCGGATCAAGTTTTTTGGATTCCCCTCTGGGGTAGTATTCAAATGGAACTCCTCTATTGGGGCGCATGCTTACTAAGGTCTAAACAAGTGTGACGTGAGTATTCTCTCATTAAGTTAAATGAAGTAAAAAGGGTGGTGTATAATCGGTGGTCGTGACAGTCTCTAACTCAACACACACACACACACACCACACACACACACACACACATTACATGCTGATTCTTGTCTCGACTTCCCCCTTTGTCAGTGACGTCACATGATGACCTCTCAATACAGGTCAATCTTGTCGACTTCCCCCTAAGTCAGTGTCGTCACGTGATGACGCACACACAGGGCTGAATCTTGTCGACTTACCCTACCACACATTTGCATATAACCCCCCAACATAGGGAAAAAAATTTTTCACTCTTAACCCAGGTAACTCAAATAATTTCACATTTTTTTCGTTAATACACACATCAATCCACAATTTCTTTTCAACACAAGTCTAGACATTTTTACTCGTTTTAAACTATTCATCTCAGGTCAATCCCACGAAGTAACCTACCTCCTCCCCACCATCCCGAATCCCCTCACACTCCATCCCAACACTCACAATTTTCACTCATAACCCCCAATTTTTCTCGTTTTAAATATTTCATCAGAAAGTCACCACGACACTATAAACCACTTTTTCGATAAATTCACTAGTCACAAATGTACCTATTACGAAGTTAATACGCACACACACTCACTTTGAAACACCTTCCAAATACACTCTCATAAATTCATTTGAAATACTCACAAAAAAATACCTTTGAACATTTCCAAACAAAACACTGAAACACTTCCAGAAAACATTTTGAATACTCAAAAATAGACGTTTGACAGCTCTAGTATATCTACACTATACACATTTCATTAAATTACAACTCATCCCAAACCTCTTCCTCAGTCTCCTGACTTCACAACACTTATCACAAAAACTAACTCAAAACACTTTACTTTGAACATCACCAAAAAAACTCCATCAATTGCCTTTGATTACTCAAAACATCATTCGAACACCCAAATAATCACCTCTGAATACTCTCAGACACCTTCATAAGTACTTTGCCACATCATTTGAACACCTTCAAAAACCCTTTGAACATTTCCAAACAACACTGAATCACTTCCAAAACACCATTTGGTACTCCCTTATACACCATGAATACACTCAAACACCACCAAAATACCCCCACACCCACAAACGCCACACCCTTACAATTTTCTTTCTCGTTTTATCTATTTCATCAGAAAAAGTCACAACAACCCACATTTTTTTTCTCCGTTTTATCTAATTTCATCAGGAAAGGTACAACAACCCACAACTTATAACCACTTTTTCGATATCTCTAGTTCGTGACAACAACGCCCACAAGCCACAAACACGATCCCACAACACCCACATCCCACAATCAACAATTTCTTCACAAAAACAACACAAAGTTAGTCATTTTTCTCGTTTTAACTATTTCATCAGAAAAAGTCACCACAACCACTTTTAAACACTTTTCAGCACTCCTCTTAGTTCGACTCATTACCACAACCCTCATCATTTTACCAAATTTATTCACATTTTTTTCCACACTTCTTTTTTACTGAATCTTAATGTAATTACACCATTCCTCTTTTACTTACTAAAATTCTAATAAATCCTCTCATACCCAGCTCCTTGTATCCAATAAATTGATTTACTCGAATTATCTCGAATCAACTAATCTCACTACACAACTATTGCGACATGTTTCAACACCCTCCTTCTTTTCCAATATTATTTTAACTTTTCAATTCTATAACTTCTTTCTTAAAATATTCACACATTTACCTTTATTTTCAGTAAAATCCCCCCTTAATTCATAAATTCTATTAAAAAAACCCCCCCATACCCTCTCCATCTCACCGCATTTCTTCACATCACTCTCCCAGCTCCCAACACACCCTCTTCTGAACACACGCAGCAAAAATCTCATTTCACATCCACAAATACATCTAATCACCCCATCTCCAAATCCACTAAAATCCACTGTACCCAAGATATTCACAAATTCAATAACCACCTAACACACACACCACCACACATCACCACACACACACACACACACACAACACCACACACATACCTAACCAAACCTAACCTACCTAACTTATCATAATCTAACCTACTAACATAACTTATCACTAACCTAACCTAACCTAAACCTTTAACCTAACCTACTAACCTAAACCGCCTAACCTAACCTATCCTATTCCTAAAAACCTAAACCTAACCTAACCTAACTTATCTTAACCTAAACCTAACCTAACCTATCCTACCTAAACTAACCTATCCGTAACTAACTTAACCTAACCTTCTAAACCCATCCTTAACCTAGGCTATCCTAACCTAACCTTACCTATCCTTACCTAACTAACCTAACTACCTAAAACTAACCTAACTTATCTATACAGAACTAAACCTAACCTATCCTAACCTAACCTAAACCTTTTCCTAACCTACCGAACCTAACCTAACTAAACCTAACCTATCTTACTAACCTAAACCTAACTACCTCACCTAACCTAAACCTAAACATCATATCCTATCCTAAACCTATCTTAACCTAACCTAACCTAACTAACTATCCTAATCTAAACTCTAACCTAACCTAAATTATCCTAACCTATCCTAACCATAACCTAACTTAACCTGAAACCTAACCTAACCTAACCAACCTTACCTAATCTAACTAACATAATCCTACTTATCTCTACCCTTAACCTAACCTAACATAAACCTAACTAACCTTACTAACCTAACCTAACCTAACTCTAACCTAACCTATCCTTATCCTAACCTAACCTAAACTAAACTAACTTTCTTAACCTAAACTAACCTAACCTAACCTATCATAACCTAACCTAACTATCCGAACCTAACTTAAACTACCTAATCCTAACCATCCTAACCTTAGCTATCCTAACCTAACCTAAACTATACTAACTTAACCTAACCCTAACCTAACCTTCCGAACCTACACTAGCCTATCCTAACCTAACCTAACTAACCTGGAACCTAACCTAACCTAAACCTATACTAACCTAACCTTCAACCTATACTAAACCTACCCGAACCCTAACCTAACCTAACCTAACCTAACCTACCTAACCTAACCTACCCTAACCTAACTAACTAACTAACCTAACCTATCTATCCTAACTGACTATCTTAAACCTACTAACCTAACCTATCCTAACCTAACCTAACCAACCTAACTTATCCTAACATAACCTAACTAACCTAACCTAGATCTTAACCTAATCCTAACCTACACCTAACCCAACCTAATTCCTAACCTACTACCTAACCTATCCTATCCTTATCTACCCTAACCTAACCTATCTTAACTTAACCTAAACTATCCTAACCTAACACTAACCTAACCTTACCTATCTTACCTAACCTACTAACCTACCTAATTATCCTAACTAGACATAACCTAACCTTACAACTAACCTAGCCTAACTAACCGAACCTAACCTAACCTAACCTAAACTTATCCTAACATAAATCCTATCTAACCTAACCTAACTACCTAACCTACCAACCTAATCTACCTATCCTAAACCTAACCTAAACCTAACCTAACCTATCTTAAACCTAACCAACCTAACCATAACCTAACCTATCCTAACCTAGCTAACCTAACCTAACCTAACCTAGCCTAACCTAACCCCCCCCCCCCGAACCTAAAAACCTAACCTAACCTTACTTATCCTAACCTAACCTATCCTTAACCTAACCTAACCTAGCCTAGCTAATCCGAACCTAAGACCTTTAAGTAACACTAACCCTAACCTATTTAAATTAACTATAACCTATAATAACCTAAATAACTAATCTTAACCCTACATATCATAACCTAACCTATCCTAACCTAGCCTAACCTAACCTAAACCTAACCTAGCCTAATACATAACCGTAACTAACCTAACCTAACATTACTTATCCTAACCTAACCTATTTTTTGTTTTCCTAACCTACCTAACTAGCCTAACCTACGAAACCTAACCTAAAACGTAACCGACCTATACCTATCTTAACTTAACCTAACTATTAATAAACTACCTAACTAATCTTAACCTAACCTAACCTACTACTATCTATCCTAACTAACCTAAACCTTACCTAACTTAACTTATCCTAACCTAATCCTATCCTAACCTAGCCTAAACCTAACCTACCTAAACCTAGCCTAACCTAACCGATACCTAACCTACCTAACCTAAATTTATCCTAACCTAACCTAGCCTAACCCTAACCGAACCTAACCCTAACTAACATAACATAACCCTAACCTAACCTAGGCATAAAGCCTTACCCAAAAGTATTGCGTCATTATTTTTGTACACCCCTTCCTCCCCTCCAACGACGCATGAAATAAATAAATTTTATTGTTTTTTTTTATTTGGCGGTTCAATCTAAAGTTAGAAATTCTCATCGTCATCTCTTACCGAACCCTGCGTCAACTCAGGTCAGAACAGACGCCAGGAATGTGTTCACACCCAAGGGTAGCAAGGAAAATCACATAATCATCTCTTTCCAGACCAACTGTAACCTATCCTACCCCCCCCCCCCCCACCCCCTCCCCCCCCCCCCCCCCAACCTAACCTAACCTAAACTAACCTAACCTAACTAACCTAACCGAAACGTAACCTTAACCTAACCTAACCTAACCTAACCTAACCTAACCTAACCTACATAACCTACTAACTTACCCTAACCAACCTAACCTAATTAACGAACCTACCTAACCTAACCTAACGATCCTAACCTAACCTATCCTAACTGTCCTAACCTAACCTAACCTATTCCTAACCTAACTTATCTAACCTAACATAACTTATTCTAACCTAACCTAACTAACTTATCCTAACCTAACTAACCTAACCTAACCTAACTGAGCCTTATCCTAACCTAACCTACTAACCGAACCTAACCTAACCTAACCTTAACCTATCATAACCTAACTTACCTAACCTAAAAACCTATCCTAACCGAACTTATCTAACTAACTACCTATTATTCCTAACCTAACCTAACTAAACATAACCTAACTTATCCCTAACCTAACCTAAGACCTAACCTAACTTATCTAACCAAACCTAACCTAACCTAACCAAACCGAATGTAAACCTAACCTAAACTAAACCTAAACCTAACCGAACTAACATAACATAACCTAAACTACACTTTTCATAAACATACATAACCTAACTAACCGAACCTAACCTAACTAACCTAACTATATTATCCTAATCTAACCTAAACTAACCTAAACTTATCCTAACCTAACCTAACCTAACTAACTTATTCCCTAACTTAACTAACCTACCTAACCTACTAACCTAACCCTAACCTAACATAACATATAACTAACCCCCACCCTAACTTATCCTAACAAACTAACCTAACCTAACCGACTTAACCTAACTAACCTAATAACTTATCCTAATCTAACCTTACTATCCTAACTTATCCAACCTACCTAACCCTATACCTAACTTAGCCTTAACTTACCTAACTAACCTAACCTAGCCTAAATAACCTAACCTAACGTATTCCTAACCTACTCACTTTACTCTTGATCACCTTCTAAAACACTCTCATAGATTCATTTGAGACCACTTTTCTCAATATCTCTCATCCACAACCGTTATCATCTTCAATACAGAACAACCCCAAGATTACTTCGATACACTCTCATAAATATTGATATACCACATAAACACCTTTGAATATGTCCAAACAACACTGAAAGCACTTCCTAAATAATCATTTTGATTACTCCCATATAAGATTTATCATCTCTTATTTTATCTACACTTACACATTTCCTTAACTGAAATTACAACACATCACTCCAAAACTCCTCCCTCATTTCTCCAGACTTTTACAACATTACGCTCCTAGTGTGAGAACAAAATTAAACCTATAATAACTATCACAGCTCTATGACATTGAGACTCATTACCATATTTAACACACTGACTAACTTTTGAAACCAACTCTGAACACCATGATCTTCAAAAAATACTCTGCACTTCATTTGAAACACCTTCAAAAAACACCTTCAACACCTCCGAATATACCCATAAACCTAATGATTACTACCAAATCACCACTGAATACTATCAACATCACGTCTATATCTCCAGAAACTAAGTTTAACATTCACTATCTACATCCTTTTTATAGAAAAATCCCCTCAAATCACTGTAACCAAGAATCCCTCCCCATTGGCGCAATGAAAAAATAAAGCATGAACACAAACCTAATACGCAATCACTTAGTTCATGATCACCATCAACTGAATACATATCTTGTAACAACACACTAATCTTAAGACTAACCACATCTACATTACCCATGTTCACTTGCCTCTCAAATATTCACTAATATCACAGAATAACACTCATTTTTTTATAAACATTTCACACCACACAAAAAAATATTAATATTTGACAATATCTAGGCGCACTCACATCACTACCACAACACACGATGTCACACCCTCACAGGGACCAGACGAAAACTCTCCTCCAGTGAGTCACCTCCCATTGTGTTATATGGTGGTTGGTAACATCACACCACACCTTGTTTCAACCTGTTGTTCCCTACATTATCTAAGAACACTATATCCAAGGACGTTTACCAGCATTTATGATCCCCAACCACAAGATACAGAAAACACACATTGTTTATAATTATTCTCACACAAAAATCACGATCCCAATTCCATATCATGGTTTTACCGTCATCTATCTACACTCATCACAAGATCACCAAAAATCTAAGATCATGCATCTCAAAAACTACTATGATACGGAAAACACTTATTTTTTTAACATTCGCCACAAAAATGAGGACATACACAAAAATACACAACCACTTCAAACAACATTATAACATACACATGAGCTCTTAACATATCACTATCACAAAAAAAATACTTCACAGACACCCACATCTTATACTTCAATCCACAAATTTAAGCACTTGAGACATACACATCCAAAACCTAAGACATTCACTCCATTTAAGGAATACACATCTTAACTAAGACATTACACAAAAATCTATACTTGACATATTGCGATATGAATATTCCATACCGCTTTATGTTGGTATATCACATTTCCTCATCCACATCATCCCTAAAACTTCTCCTTATCATTCCGTATATTCTCCTAGAGTTGTTTTAACCCCCGACGGACCATACACGCAAGTAGGAGCCAGGGAGGAACCGTTTCACACTCATACACCAACCTACTACACTCTGGGCTCTAATGGTCATGATGGTGGCCCGTCGGGGTTTTAAAACAACTCTAGAGATATACGGAATGAATTAAGGTAAGGATGTTTTAGGGATGATGTCGGACTGGGTGGAAAAAGTGATATGCAACTTAAATGCGGTATGAATATTCACATCGAATATGTAAAAGTATAGGTTTTTTGGTGCTGTATGTTTAGTAAAGGGTTGTGCTATGTTTAATTGGAGGTGAATGTTCTTAATTGGGGTGAATGTCTTGATTTGGTGTGGGAGTATCAATTGTCTTTGTGAGGAAATGGATAAGTTGTCGGGGGTCTGTGTATTATTTTTTTATGTGTGAGTGATAGGTTTAGAGTTGCTCGGTTTATGTTATGATGTTGTGGAAGGGTTGTGGTATATGTTGTATGTCTTATTTTGTGCGAATGTTTAACTTAAGTGTTGGTCTGCACACTGATCATATTAGTTTATGTGATGCAGATCGTAGATTTTTGTGTCTGGTGTATGAGTGTTGATAGGTGACGGTAAAACATAAACGATATGGAATGGTGATCGGGATTTTGTGATTAATTATAAAAAATGTGTGTTTTCTGTTATCTTGGTGATGGGGATCATTAAATCTGGTAATGATCTTGGATATAGTGTTCTTTGATAATGTAGGGTACAACAGGTTGAAACAGGTGAGTTGGAGGTGTGATGTTACCAACACCAAGTAACACAATGGCGATGTGTGATGTCACTAGGAGGGAGTTGTCGGTCCTGTGAGGTGTGGACATTGTCGTGTGGTGGTTATGAGGTCGAGTGCGATTAGTTTGTCAAATATGGATTTTTTTTTTTGTGTGTGTGAAATGTTATAAAAATGATGTGTTTTCTGTGTATTAGTGATTTTTTTGAGGTAAAGTGAACATGGGTGACTGTAGTGGTGGTTGTCTTAGATTATGTGTGTGTACAAGATAGGTTTTCAGTTGATATTGATCCATGTACTATGTGATTGAGTATTAGGTTTGTGTCATGCTTTTTTTCTATGCGCAAAATGGGGAGGGAGTTCTTGGTAATAGTGATTTGAGGGGATTTCTATTAAGAAGGATGTTAGATGGTGATGTTATAAACTTAGTTTCTGGTGATTTTGACGGTGTTTGTAGTATTCAGTGGTGATTTGGTAGTAATCAGTGTGCTTTTGGGAAGTATTCGGGGTGTTTGATGGGTTTTTTGAAGGTGTTCAAATGATGTGACAGAGTATTTTTGAAAGATGATCAGTGGTGTTCAGAGTTGGTGTTCAAAGTTAGTCAGTGTGTTAGATATGGTATGATCTCAGTCATAAGTGTATGAGTTAGTTTTTTTTTGTGCTTATGTTTGTAAAGTCTGGAGAATGAGGGTAGGTGTTTGGTGATGTGTTGTAATTTTCAGTTTAATGTAATTGTGTAAGTGTAGATAATTATGAGAGATAAAAAATCTTTATTTGGGAGTAATCAAAATGATATTTTGGAGTGCTTCGTGTGTTTGGAATATTCAAAGGTGTTTGTTTATGTGAGTATTTCAAATGATTAGAGAGTGTTCGGAGTAAATCTTGGGGGTGTTCTGTAGTGAAGTATGATTAAAGCGTTGTGGGTGAGAGAATTGAGAAAGGTGTCTCAAAATGTGTCATGCGGTGTTTTGAAGGTGTTCAAAGTAAAGGAGTAGGTTAGGATAGTTAGGTTAGGTTATTATAGGTAGGTTTAGGTTAGGTTAGGTTAGGATAAGTTAGTTAGGTTAGGATTGGTTTAGGATAAGTTAGGTTAGGTTAGGTTAGATTAGGATAAGTTAGGTAAGTTAGGTTAGGTTGGTTAGTTCGTTAGGTTAGGTTAGGTTGGTTAGGTAAGTTAGTGTTAGGTTTAGGTTTAGGTTAGGTGTTAGGTTCGGTTAGGTTAGGTAGGTTTGGTTAGGATAAGTTAGGGCTTAGGTTATGTTAGGTTAGGTTAGGTTGGTGTTAGGTTAGGTTACGTTCGGTTAGGCTTAGGTTAGGTTAGGTCAGGTTAGGTAGGTTAGGTTTAGGTTAGGATAGTTTGGTTAGGTTAGGTTAGGTTAGGTATAGGTTAGGATATAAGTTGGTTAGGTTAGGTTAGAAATAGTTAGGTTAGGTTAGGATAAGTTAGGTTAGGATAGGTTTTTAGGTTAGGTTAGACAGGTTAGGATTGAGTTAGGTTAGGTTATGTTAGGTTAGGTTAGGTTTAAGTTAGGTTCGGTTAAGTTAGGTTAGTGTTTGGTTAGGATAAAGGTTAGGTTAGGTTTTGTTAGGTTAGGTTAGGTTAGGTTAGCGTTAGGTTAGGTTAGGTTAGATTACGTTCGGTTAGGTTTGGTCTAGGTTAGGTTTGGTTAGGTTAGGTTGGTTAGGTTACAGATTGGTCTGGAAGAGATGATTATGTGATTTTCTACTTGGTGTGGAACACATTTCCTGGCGTGCTGACTAACGGAGTTGACGCAGGTGTTCGGTAAGGAGATGACTATGTATTTTCTAACATATATGTGAACCGCATTTATGGCGTCGTTGGAGGGGGGAAGGGGTTGTACAAAATCATGACGCAAATATTGGGGAAAGGCTTAGGTAGGTTGGTTAGGTTAGGTTATTTTTGGGTTTAGGTTAGGTTCGGTTAGGTTAGGCTAGGTTGGTTAGGTTTAAATTAGGTTGGGTTAGGTTAGGTTCGGTTAGGTTAGGCTAGGTTAGGTTGGTTTTGGTTAGGTTGGTTTAGGATAGGTTGGTTGGGTTTAGGTTAGGTTGGGTTTTTAAGATAGGTTAGGTTGGTTAGTTAGGTTAGGTTCGGTTGGTTGGTAGGTTAGTAGGTTAGGATGGGTTAGGTTGGTAAGTTAGGTTGGGTTTAGGTTGGGTTTCGGTTGGGTTGGGGGTTTAGGTAGGTTAGGTTAGGTTAGGCTAGGTTAGGATAGGTTAGGTTAGGTTGGGTTGGTTTGGGGTTAAGTAGGTTATTTTTGGTTTTTGGTTAGGATGGGTTTGGTTTAAATTTAAGATAGGTTAGGTTAGGATGGATAGGTGGGTTAGGTTAGGTAGTTTTAGATTGGGTTGGGCTAGGTTAGGTTAGGTTGGTTGGTTAAGTTGGTTGGGTTTAGTTAGGTTAGGAAAAGTTGGTTAGGTAGGTTAGGTTAGGATGGGTAGGTTAGGTTGGGTTTAAGTTAGGTTAAGATAGGTTGGGTTAGGATCGATGGTTAGTTGGTTGGGTTAGGTTAGGTTAGGTTAGGTTAAGATGGTTGGGTTGGTTAGGTTGGGTTCGGTTAGGTTAGGATAGGTTAGGTTGGGTTTTGGATGGGTTAGGTTAGGTAGGTAGGTAGGTTGGTTTGGTTAGGTAGGTAGGTTAGGTTAGGATGGGTTGGGTTTTTGGTTGGTTGGGGTTAGGTTGGTAGGTTAGGTTGGTTGGATGGGCTGGGTTTGGTGGGTTAGGATGGTAGGTTAAGTTGGGTTCGGATAGGTTAGGTTGGGTTTTAGGATGGGTTAGGTTGGTTAGGTTAGGTTAGAAAGTTAGGTTGGTTTTTATGTTGGGTTAGGATAGAAGGTTGGTTGGTTAGGTTTTTTTGTAGGTTAGGTTAGGTTAGGTTAGGTTAGGTTAGGTTAGGTTAGGTTAGGTTAGGAAAAGTTGGTTGGGTTAGGTTAGTTTGGAAAGTTAGGTTGGTTAGGTTAGGTTGGGTGTGTGTGTGTGTGTGTGTGTTAGGTGGTTTAAAATTTTTTGAATCTTGGGTACAGTGATTTTAGTGGATTTGAGATGGGTGAGAATGTTTTGTGGATGTGAAATGTGATTTTTGCGTGTGTTGAAGAGGTGTGTTGGGGGATGGGGGAGTGGTGTGAAGAAAAAGGGGTGAGCGGAGAGGGGTAGGGGGGGTTTATTAGAAAATTTTAAAGAAATTGGGGGGGGATTTTACTGAAAAAAAAGGTAATTTTGTGAATATTTTAAAAAAAAGTTTAGAATTGAAAGTTTTGTATATTGGGAAAAGAATGGAGGGGGTTTTAAAAAATGTGCAATGTTGGGTGGATTTTGTTTATGCGAGTATAAATCAAATTTATGGGATACAAGGAGTGGGTTATTGAGGGATTTTATTTGAATTTTTATAATGTTAAAAAGGAATGTGTATTAATTTAAGATTTGTAAAAAGAAGGGGGGAAAAAAAAAGTGAATAAATTTGGTAAATGATGAGGGGTTTTGGGTAATTTCGAACTGAGTTGCTGAAAAGTTTTTATAATGGTGTGGGGCTTTTTCTGATGAAAAATTAAACGAGAAAAAAGCTAGATTGGTTTATTTTGTGAAGAAATTTTGGTTGTGGGGTGTGGGTGTTTTGGGATGTGGGTTTGTGGATTGTGGGCGTTTTTGTCGAACTAGAGATATCGAAAAAAGTGGTTTAAAATTGTGGGTTGTTGTACCTTTTTCTGATGAAAAATTAGATAAAAACGGAAAAAAAATGTGGGTTGTTGTGACTTTCTGATGAAATTAGATAAAACGAGAAAAAATTGTGGGGGTGGGGGGCTTTGGGGGTTGTGGGTGTTTTTTGGTGGTGTTTTGAGTGTATTCGTGGTGATTTGGGAAAACAAATGGTGTTTTGGGTGATTCAGTTTTGTTTGGAATGTTAAAAGGTTTTTTTTGAAGGTGTTAAAATGATGTGCAAGAGTATTAAGAAGGTTGTTTGAGAGTTTCAGAGGTGTTTTTGGGGGTGTTCGAATGGTTTTTTGGAGTATTCAAAAGAAAATTGATGGTTTTTTTTTGGTGATTTCAAAAAAAAGGTTTGAGTTTTTTTTGTGATATTTTGTGAAGTTGGAGACTGGGGGAAGGAGTTTGGGGGGATGAGTTGAAATTTAATGAAATGTGTAAGTTTAAATAAATTAGAGCTGTCAAATCTTATTTGGGGTATTCCAAAGTTGCTTGGAAGTTTTTCGTGTTGTTTGGAAATGTTGAAAGGTTTTTTTTGTGAGTATTCAAATGATTTAGAGAGTGTTTTGAAGGTTTTCAAAGTGAGGTGTGTGGGGTTTTTAACTTCTTTAATATGTAAATTGTGACTATGAATTTATCGAAAAGGGGTTTAAAGTTTTGTGGTGACTTTTGATGAAATTTTTTAAAACGAGAAAAATTTGGGGGCTATGGTGAAAAATTGTGAGGTTTTGGGGAGGGATTCAAAGGGGGGATTATCGTGGGGAGTGATGAGATGAAATAGTTAAAAGGGAAAAAAATGTTAGACTTGTGTTGTAAAAAAAATTGGGATTGTTGGGGGTATTAACGAAAAAAAAATGTGAAATTAATTGGGTTTCCTGGGGTTAAGATGAAAAATTTTCCCTATGTTGTATATGAAATGTGTGTAGGGGGAGTGACAAGTTCAGCGTGTGTGCGGTCATCACGTGACCCCTCACTGACATAGGGAGAAGCGACAAAATCAGCTTGTATGTTGTGTTGTGGTGTGTTGTGTGTGTGTTTGTGGGTGTGTGTGTGTGTGTGCGTCACGACGCCGAGTAAACACCCTTTTTATTCATTTAACTTAATGGGAGGAATACTGGAGTACACTTTTTTGCCTGTATAAAATGCCCCCCAAAGGGGGAGTTATTTTTAATACTTTCCCCCGAGGGGGGAATCCAAAAAACTTTGATCGGGGGTGGAGTCTTTTATTATTTGAGGAAAAATTGATCCAAGGAAGTAGAGTCTTTTTTTTACGAGAAAAATATCCAAGGGGATCATAAAAATTTCGAAAACCCCCTAGGGGGGGGGAACCAAAAAACTTATCCCAGGAATTGGAGCTTTATTTATCAAAAAAAAAAAATTGGGGGATCAAGTGGGGGGTTTATTTGAATGTTACCCCAGAGGGGGGAACCAAAAAAATTTTATCAGAGGAATTGGGTTTTGATTTCGAGAAAAAAAAACTTCATCCCCGGAGATCATAGAATTTCGAACCCCCATAGGGGGGGAACCAAAATTGTATTATCGAGAAAATTTTGGGGGGGGGGTGAAAAATGGGGGGGGGGGAAACCCCAAAAATTTGATCGAGGGGAGCAAATGAAAATTCAAAAAAAATTCGAAAAAAAGGAAAAAAAAATTTGGGGCGGGGGGGATCGGACGGTGCTGCGAAGGCGCAGCAGAAAGGGTGGGCGGGGTCGGGGGCGCGGGGCGGGGGGCGGGGCCGGCGAGGGTGGTGGGGCGGCGCGACGGGCGGGGGGCAAGGGGGGGGGGGCGGGGGGGGGCCGGGGGGGTATGGGCGGGGCGTGGGGGGGGGGTCGTGGGCGGGGGTCTGGGCGGGGGAAAAGGGCATTAGACATAGGGGTGAAAAAGGGTTTTGCACATAGGTGTGAAAAAGGAAAAGGAGCCACTCTGTAGAAGGCCTTTTAGGAGGAGCCCTATGTGGGAGCCGCTTGTAGAAAGGCCCTTTTTAGGAGGAGCCTACGTGGGAACCGCTCTGTAAAAACCCCCCTATTATAATATATATATATATATTATATATTATATATTATATATATATATATTATATATATATTTTAATATATATATATAATATATTATGATAATATATTATATATATATATATGGTATATTTCATTATATATATATAGTTTATATATCATATTTTATATATTATACGCAGTAAGTATATTTATATATATATTATAATTATTATATATATATTTATGTGTCGTCTTGTGGTGGCTGTGTGTGTTGTGTGTGTAGTTTACCTTTGGTACCTAAGGCACATGATCATTAGACACTAGGCGATGTGTATGGTGCATGCGTGTGTGTGTGTGTGTGGTGTGTGTGTGTGAGTGTGTGTGTGTGTGTGTGTTGTGTGTGTGTGATGTGTGTGTTGTGTGTGTGTGTGAAGAAAAAAATAGCACGTAAGTACACTATGATTGACCTCAGTCACGTCCGAGGGTGGCCTGTTCTCGGTGGTAGGAGAACGCGCATCGACGGTGTTCTACTGGCTGACTTCGGCGAGTACACAGGAGCACAGCTGTTGACAATGACCCTGAGCACTTCCAGCAGCTTCAATCCACTCCACGGTAAACTACTGCCTATGACTGTGATCGCACGTTTTGCGGGCGTCAACTCCAAGGTAAGCTAATATTTCTTTGATATATATAAATTTATAATGACAAAGCACACACACACACACCCACACACACTACACACACCACGGCACCACACACACACACACACACACAACACACACATACACACACACACACACACACACGCACACACACACCACACACACATACACAGCATAATATTTATATATATATATAGTATAATATATATATATATTTTATTTATATATCTATATACATATATATATATATATATTTAATATATATATATATTTTGTATATATATATTATATATATATATATATGCATATATATCATATATATTATATATTATATCATATTATCAAATATATAGATTATATATATATATAATATATTTTATATATATATATATATATATAATATATATATTATATTAATATATATATATAATATATATATATATATATTCAAAGAGGGTCTTGGAGCGCCCAGGGGAATGGGAAAGTAAGCAGATCTGAAAATAGGAAAGGGAAGTTAGCAACAGTTTCCTTGATCAAGAATCCTTCACTAACTTCAAGGCACCTGGAAGGATAGTAGAGGCTGTGCCATAAATTTCTGTTCATTCCATGATGCTGTGAAATAGAAAAAAAAATTTAACACAGGCGAAGAAGAAAATTTCAATTAAGCCACAAGTAGTCAACTCACTAATACTCCCAGTGTATTTAATCTCAACAGACTTTAGGTCAACTCACTAATAACCCAGTGTATTAAACCACAAAGTTAGTCAACTCACTATACACCCAGGTATAAACCAAGTTAGTAACTCAGTAATACAGCCCAGTGTATTAAGACACAAGTTAGTCAACGCACTAATACACCCAGTGTATTAAACCACAAGTTAGTCAACTCACTAATACACCCAGTGTATTAAACCACAAGTTAGTCAAATTCACTAATACACCCAGTGTTTAATTCCACAAGTTAGTCAACTCACTATATACACCTGTCGTATTAAACCACAAGTTAGGTCAACTCACGAATTCACCAGTGTATTTAAACCACAAGTTAGTCAACTCACTAATACACCCAGTGTATTAAACCACAAGTTTAGTCAACTCACTAATACACCCAGTGTATTAAACCACAAGTTAGTCAACTCACTAATACACCAGTGTATTAAACCACAAGTTAGTCAACTCACTAATACACCCAGTGTATTAAACCACAAGTTAGTCAACTCACTAATACACCCAGTGTATTAAACCACAAGTTAGTCAACTCACTAATACACCCAGTGTATTAAACCACAAGTTAGTCAACTCACTAATACACCCAGTGTATTAAACCACAAGTTATCAACTCACGAATACACCCAGTGTATTAAACCACAAGTAGTCAACTCACTAATACACCCAGTGTATTAAACCACAAGTTAGTCAACTCACTAATACACCCAGTGTTATTAAACCACAAGTTAGTCAACTCATCTAATACACCCAGTGTATTAAACACAAAGTTAGTCAACTCACTAATACACCCAGTGTATTAAACAACACATTTTGTCAACTCACTAATGCACCCAGTTGTATTAAACCACAAGTTAGTCAACTCACTAATACACCCAGTGTATTAAACCAAAGTTAGTCAACTCACTAATACACCCAGTGTATTAAACCACAGTTAGTCAACTCACTAATACACCCAGTGTATTAAACCACAAGTTAGTCAACTCACTAATACACACAGTGTATTAAACCACAAGTTAGTCAACTCACTAATACACCCAGTGTATTAAACCACAAGTTAGTCAACTCACTAATACACCCAGTGTATTAAACCACAAGTTAGTAAACTCACTAATACACTCAGTGTATTAAACCACAAGTTAGTCAACTCACTAATACACCCAGTGTATTAAACCACAAGTTAGTCAACTCACTAATACACCCAGTGTATTAAACCACAAGTAGTCAACTCACTAATACACCCAGTGTATTAAACCACAAGTTAGTCAACTCACTAATACACCCAGTGTATTAAACCACAAGTTAGTCAACTCACTAATACACCCAGTGTATTAAACCACAAGTTAGTCAACTCACTAATACACCCAGTGTATTATTAAACCACACGTTAGTCAACTCACTAATACACCCAGTGTATTAAACCACAAGTTCGTCAACTCACTAATACACCCAGTGTATTAAACAACAAGTTAGTCAACTCACTAATACACCCAGTGTATTAAACCACAAGTTAGTCAACTCACTAATACACCCAGTGTATTAAACGACAAGTTAGTCAACTCACTAATACACCCAGTGTATTAAACCACAAGTTAGTCAACTCACTAATACACCCAGTGTATTAAACCACAATTTAATCAACTCACTAATACACCCAGTGTATTAAACCACAAGTTAGTCAAATCACTAATACACCCAGTGTATTAAACCACAAGTTAATCAACTCACTAATACACCCAGTGTATTAAACCACAAGATAGTCAAATCACTAATACACCCAGTGTATTAAACCATAAGTTAGTCAAATAACTAATACACCCAGTGTATTAAACCACAAGTTAGTCAAATAACTAATACACCCAGTGTATTAAACCACAAGTTAATCAACTCACTAATACACCCAGTGTATTAAACCACAAGATAGTCAAATCATTAATACACCCAGTGTATTAAACCACAAGTTAGTCAAATCACTAATACACCCAGTGTATTAAACCACAAGTTAGTCAAATCACTAATACACCCAGTGTATTAAACCACAAGATAGTCAAATCACTAATACACCCAGTGTATTAAACCACAAGTTAATCAACTCACTAATACACCCAGTGTATTAAACCACAAGACAGTCAAATCACTAATACACCCAGTGTATTAAACCGCAAGTTAATCAATTCACTAATACACCCAGTGTATTAAACCACAAGTTAGTCAAATCACTAATACACCCAGTGTATTAAACCACAAGTTAGTCAAATAACTAATACACCCAGTATATTAAACCCAAGTTAGTCAAATAACTAATACACCCAGTGTATTAAACCACAAGTTAGTCAAATAACTAATACACCCAGTATATTAAACCGCAAGTTAATCAATTCACTAATACACCCAGTGTATTAAAACACAAATTAATCAACTCACTAATACACCCAGTGTATTAAACCACAAGTTAGTCAAAACACCAATACACCCAGTGTATTAAACGACAAGTTGATCAACTCACTAATACACCCAGTGTATTAAACCACAAGTTAGTCAAATCACTAATACACCCAGTGTATTAAACCACAAGTTAGTCAAATAACTAATACACCCAGTGTATTAAACCACAAGTTAGTCAGATCACTAATACACCCAGTGTATTAAACCACAAGTTAGTCAGATCACTAATACACCCAGTGTATTAAACCACAAGTTAGTCAACTCACTAATACACCCAGTGTATTAAACCACAAGTTAGTCAACTCACTAATACACCCAGTGTATTAAACCACAAGTTAATCAACTCACTAATACACCCAGTGTATTAAACCATAAGTTAGTCAAATCACTAATACACCCAGTGTATTAAACCACTAGTTAGTCAAATCACTAATACACCCAGTGTATTAAACCACAAGTTAGTCAAATCACTAATACACCCAGTGTATTAAACCACAAGTTAGTCAACTCACTAATACACCCAGTGTATTAAACCACAAGTTAATCAACTCACTAATACACCCAGTGTATTAAACCATAAGTTAGTCAAATCACTAATACACCCAGTGTATTAAAACACTAGTTAGTCAAATCACTAATACACCCAGTGTATTAAACCACAAGTTAGTCAACTCACTAATACACCCAGCGTATTAAACCACAAGTTAATCAACTCACTAATACACCCAGTGTATTAAACCATAAGTTAGTCAAATCACTAATACTCCCAGTGTATTAAACCACTAGTTAGTCAAATCACTAATACACCCAGTGTATTAAACCACAAGTTAGTCAAATCACTAATACACCCAGTGTATTAAACCATAAGTTAGTCAAATCACTAATACACCCAGTGTATTAAACCACTAGTTAGTCAAATCACTAATACACCCAGTGTATTAAACCACAAGTTAGTCAGATCACTAATACACCCAGTGTATTAAACCACAAGTTAGTCAACTCACTAATACACCCAGTGTATTAAACCACAAGTTAGTCAAATCACTAATACACCCAGTGTATTAAACCACAAGTTAGTCAATCACTAATACACCCAGTGTATTAAAACCATAAGTTAGTCAAATCACTAATACACCCAGTGTATTAAACCACTAGTTAGTCAAATCACTAATACACCCAGTGTATTAAACCACAAGTTAGTCAAATCACTAATACACCCAGTGTATTAAACCATAAGTTAGTCAAATCACTAATACACCCAGTGTATTAAACCACTAGTTAGTCAAATCACTAATACACCCAGTGTATTAAACCACTAGTTAGTCAGATCACTAATACACCCAGTGTATTAAACCACAAGTTAGTCAAATCACTAATACACCCAGTGTATTAAACCACAAGTTAGTCAAATCACTAATGCACCCAGTGTATTAAACCACTAGTTAGTCAAATCACTAATACACCCAGTGTATTAAACCACTTGTTAGTCAAATCACTAATACACCCAGTGTATTAAACCACAAGTTAGTCAAATCACTAATACACCCAGTGTATTAAACCACAAGTTAGTCAACTCACTAATACACCCAGTGTATTAAACCACAATTTAGCCAACTCACTAATACACAAAGTGTATTAAACCACAATTTACCCAAATCACTAATACACCCAGTGTATTAAACCACAATTCAGCCAACTCACTAATACACCAAATGTATTAAACCACAATTTAGCCAACTCACTAATACACCCAGTGTATTAAACCACAAGATAGTCAAATCACTAATACACGCAGTGTATTAAACCACAAGACAGTCAAATCATTAATACACCCAGTGTATTAAATCACAAGTTTGTCAAATCACTAATACACCCAGTGTATTAAACCACAAGTTAGTCAAATCACTAATACACCCAGTGTATTAAACCACAAGTTAGACAACTCAGTATTACACCCAGTGTGTTAAACCACACTAATACACCCGTTGTATTAAACCACAAGTTAGTCAACTCACTATTACCCCCAGTGTATTAAACCACAAGTTAGTCAACTCACTATTATCCCCAGTGTATTAAGCCACAAGTTAGTCAATTCACTAATACACCCAGTGTATTAAACCACAAGTTAGTCAAATCACTAATACACCCAGTGTATTAAACCACAAGTTAGTCAAATCACTAATACACCCAGTGTATTAAACCACAAGTTAGTCAAATCACTAATACACCCAGTGTATTAAACCACAAGTTAGTCAACTCATTAGTGCACCAGTGCATTAAACCACAAGTTAGTCAACTCACTAGTACACCAGTGTATTAAACCACAAGTTAGTCAACTCATTAGTGCACCATTGCATTAAACCACAAGTTAGTCAACTCACTAGTACACCAGTGTATTAAACCACAAGTTAGTCAACTCACTAGTACACCAGTGTATTAAACGACAAGTTAGGCAACTCAGTATTACACCCAGTGTGTTAAACCACAAGTTAGTCAACTCATTCACTATTACACCCAGTGTATTAAACCACAAGTTAGTCAACTCTATCACTATTACACCCATTGTATTAAACCACAAGTTAGTCAACTCACTATTACACGCAGTGTATTAAACCACAAGTTAGTCAACTCACTATTACACGCAGTGTATTAAACCACAAGTTAGTCAACTCACTATTACACGCAGTGTATTAAACCACAAGTTAGTCAACTCACTAGTACACCAGTGTATTATACCACAAGTTAGACAATTCACTATTACACGCAGTGTATTAAACCACAAGTTAGTCAACTCACTATTACACGCAGTGTATTAAACCACAAGTTAGTCAACTCACTAGTACACCAGTGTATTAAACCACAAGTTAGACAATTCACTGTTACACGCAGTGTATTAAACCACAAGTTAGTCAACTCACTATTACACGCAGTGTATTAAACCACAAGTTAGTCAACTCACTAGTACACCAGTGTATTAAACCACAAGTTAATCAACTCACTATTACACGCAGTGTATTAAACCACAAGTTAGTCAATTCACTATTACACGCAGTGTATTAAACCACAAGTTAGTCAACTCACTAGTACACCAGTGTATTAAACGACAAGTTAGACAACTCAGTATTACACCCAGTGTGTTAAACCACAAGTTAGTCAACTCACTATTACACGCAGTGTATTAAACCACAAGTTAGTCAACTCACTAGTACACCAGTGTATTATACCACAAGTTAGACAATTCACTATTACACGCAGTGTATTAAACCACAAGTTAGTCAACTCACTAGTACACCAGTGTATTAAACGACAAGTTAGACAACTCAGTATTACACCCAGTGTATTAAACCACAAGTTAGTCAACTCACTATTACATGCAGTGTAAAAACCACAAATTAGTCAATTCTCTAGTACACCAGTGTATTATACCACAAGTTAGACAATTCACTATTACACACAGCGTATTCAACCACAAGTTAGTCAACTCACTATTACACGCAGTGTGTTCAACCACAAGTTAGTCAACTCACTATTACACGCAGTGTGTTCAACCACAAGTTAGTCAACTCACTATTACACGCAGTGTATTCAACCACAAGTTAGTCAACTCACTATTACACGCAGTGTGTTCAACCACAAGTTGGTGGGATTACTCAGGAATGAACTTAGAACAATTTTTTTATTTTAACACACTTTTATAGTCTAAGAGCTGTTATCAAACCTCAGCTCATTTCGAAGCTCCAGCTCTATTTGAGGTATTCTACCCCCCCCCAGGTTGCCACCCAGGTACTTAATGCTAGATGAACAAGGGCAGTGGACACTTGGTACGTGAGGCGAGCGAGCTACCAACCAAGCCAGGGAATACCTGAAATGTTATTTAGTGCTATATGCGTTTTGTAGAAGGAAAAAGACAGCAGTAACCAAAAATTCGCTCCTGAAGCCGCTTTGATTAATTTATCGAGTCGGAGTAGGATGTCAATAATTGAGGGTCCCTTTCTAAAACCAGATTGATGGGGAGAGGCAGTTTGTGATCTTTAAATACCAGTCTGTTTACAGGGATTAATTCACAAACAGCGTTGTGTTAGTGATGGGTCTGTAATGAGACAGACCTTATCTTGAGGTTCCTAGTTTAAGGAACAGAAGGACTACTTCATGACTCACGTAATCGTTAAACACCACTGCAGCGCCGTGTCACCATCTGGAGAAGACCCGGGCCGGAAGTACCGGCAAATCGTCAAGAAGAACCATTGCAGCAAATCACAGAACAGGTGGGACTTGAACCCATGGAGGGAGGTGAGGCCTCAGACTCACATGCCAGTGTTTATACCACTGGACCAGCTGGCTCTATTACAGCCAGCTGGTCCTGAGTTTTAGGCCTCTGAGTTTTTGGACTCACTTGCCGTGGGTTCGAACCCCAGCCGTTCTGTGATTTAATTACTACTTTGGTTTTCCAGTTTCATCAGTATGAGACTTAAAATTCAGTGAGCAGTTTTCCCACTCGGGTTTGGAGTGCAGTAAGGAAAGTGGTTCAGTAGTCCTTGCGAACACGAACAAAGTGATGCCCAGTTGCTTCGGCGACTTCGATAGCATCTACTACTGTTTCACACACAACAGTAAGAACGGGACCAGTCAGGTTTACACCTGACTACTAACTTTCGTACTTGTTTCCAGACTGCGCAGGTGGAAGTAGTGTTGTTCGGTGGACACATAAGAAAATCAATATATTCGTTTAGCTGTCTGTTTAATTTGACTCACATGTGCTCTTGCTTGTTTGTTAGTTAGACAATGGTCTATGGTGCAACTGTAAAGGTAGCGGCTTCATGCACCTCATTTCAGACGAACTGCACGAGCGCAGTCGTGAGACCACCAGGAGACACGTTTCTGAAAATATTTACTTGGACTCCGAGGAATGGCTAGCGTAGCTGCCGAGAGTACCGAAGTGGTAGAGGAATCGGGAGGAGGATTAGAAAAAAAGCCATGGTCAGTATTAGGTGGCCAATATGCGCGCTCGAATTATCACTACGATGGGCAAGGATGACTGATGTAAGAACAAGAAGTAATAAGAATACGGATGTGGAGCGCTGTCTTGTAGATCATTTATTACTGTCCAGTCGAATTCTAGCGCTATTAAGTAAGAGTAGATAGAAAGATTTACACACAAGAAGGCATACCGGGTTTGTGGAGCTAGGTGTGTCAGATTGTTGGTGTTTGAAATGTGGAGAGATAATGATATGAGAGAAGATTCAAACTGGTCTCTTCGAGAGTTACAATGTGACCCTCTTCATATTAGTTAAAGACAAGAGTCGTGAAGGGAAGAGATTTTATGAGCAGACTGTGTACCATTTATCTAAACAGACATGAACTACAGAATAGCAGAGTACAAACAGAGGTTGGGGAATGTGGGAAGAGTGTTGCGCACAAGAAGAGTGCTTTCATAGCTGCAGTCGTCAGGAAGGGCATCTAACGTTTGTAAAAGAACGACGAGAAACAAAACATTCATCTGTGTTATATAGGTTAGATTCTAAGTGTAAGGCATACAGTAAAAAGAGGGTGGGGGGGGAATAACATTTAGATTTCTCCCCTATTTCCCTTGTATCCTCTAATATCCCATTACATAACTGACACTATTGCTGGTAATTCTGCGGCAGAGGTAATCAAAAGGTTCTTATGGACTGGAGTGGTCGCTAAACTCTACGTCAGGTAGTAGAGGCACAGTAGTGTAATGGATCTGTATGTAGTGGGGTTCAGTGTGTCA
>NC_069407.1:51470894-51535894 GCF_026875155.1 Cherax quadricarinatus | reverse complement strand
GATATCAAAATTTGGGGGGGAGGATATGGAAGAAGTGAATGTTTTCAGATACTTGGGAGTTGACGTGTCGGCGGATGGATTTATGAAGGATGAGGTTAATCATAGAATTGATGAGGGAAAAAAGGTGAGTGGTGCGTTGAGGAATATGTGGAGTCAAAAAACGTTATCTATGGAGGCAAAGAAGGTAATGTATGAAAGTATAGTATACCAGCACTCTTATAATGGATGTGAAGCTTGGGTGGTAAATGCAGCAGCGAGGAGACGGTTGGAGGCAGTGGGATGTCCTGTCTAAGGGCAATGTGTGGTGTAAATATTATGCAGAAAATTCGGAGTGTGGAAATTAGGAGAAGGTGTGGAGTTAATAAAAGCATTAGTCAGAGGGCAGAAGAGGGGTTGTTGAGGTGGTTTGGTCATTTAGAGAGAATGGATCAAAGTAGAATGACATGGAAAGCATATAAATCTATAGGGAAGGAAAGAGGGGTAGGGGTCGTCCTCGAAAGAGTTTGGAAAGAGGGGTAAAGGAGGTTTTGTGGCGAGGGGCTTGGACTTCCAGCAAGCGTGCATGAGCGTGTTGATAGGAGTGAATGGAGACGAATGATACTTGGGACCTGACGATCTGTTGGAGTGTGAGCAGGGTAATATTTAGTGAAGGGATTCAGGGAAACCGGTTTATTTTCATATAGTCGGACTTGAGTCCTGGAAATGGGAAGTACAATGCTGCACTTTAAAGGAGGGGTTCGGGATATTGGCAGTTTTGGAGGGATATGTTGTGTATCTTTATACGTATATGCTTCTAAACTGTTGTATTCTGACACCTCTGCAAAAGCAGTGATAATGTGTGAGTGGGGTTTGAAAGTGTTGAATGATGATGCAAGTATTTTCTTTTTGGGGATTTTCTTTCTTTTTTGGGTCACCCTCCCTCGGTGGGAGACGACCGATTGTTGAAAAAAAAAAAAAAAATATTATATATATATATATATATATATATATATATATATATATATATATATAATATATATATATATATATTATATATATATATATATATATATATATATATATATATATATATATATATATATATATATATATATATATATATATATATATATATAAATATATATATATATATAATATATATATATATATATATATATATATATTTATATATATATATATATAAAATATATATTATATATATATGTATATATATATATATATATATGTATATATAATACATATATATATATATATATATATAATATATTATATATATATATATATATAAAATATATATATATATATATTATATATATAAAATATGTGGTGTGTGTGTGTTGTGTGTGTGTGTGTGTGTGTGTGTGTGTTTAGCAATAAGAGTGTTGTCAATCTTAATGTTCAGTTGTGCAACACCTGCTCTGTTACCAAACATGATATAGAAGGTTTCGTCAGTATTAAGTGTAAGTTTATTGGCAGTCATCCAAGTTAATATTTTTATTAGCTCTTCGTTAACAATGGTGTTGAGTGAGGCAAGATTTGGGTGGAAGATGACATAAGTAGTGTCGTCTGCAAAGAGAATGGGTTTCAGGTGTTGTGTTACGTTATCTATGGAGGCAAAGAAGGGAATGTATGAAAGTATAGTAGTACCAACACTCTTATATGGATGTGAAGCTTGGGTGGTAAATGCATCAGCATAATATTTACACCACACATGTGGATACCCAGAATGATATAAAGCAACTGCAGAAATCACCCAAAAGTTCACAAATTACCAACAAATAGGACTCGTACTACACCTCCTACCCCGCTGCCACTGAAGTGATACTCCACTACATTCACCCATCACCCATCGCCTACTATTCACCCGAAGCCACGGCCAATGGACAAGGGTCAGAACAATAAAAGAAGATCCAGTAACCAGGTAAGGACTCCTAACATCAAAGGTGAGAGCAGTAATAACACGAAAGGAAAACTTGTGGTACTGCCAGCCAGGACACAACCCTCATCACCCACCGGCACCACCACAACACACGACAGACAACAACAAACATGGCTGCCGCCGCTACAGTCCAAGATAACTCCTTCCCATTATTTGATGTCAAGAAGATCACCGACCCAGAAAAAGCTAAACTCCTTATGATTTCAGAACCAAACGATCACCAAACTAACTCAAAAAATGCAGGAACTAAAGGCTAGCATTGCAGATTACCTCAACAAGTTCACTGCTCCTAGAACATAAACTAGACACTCTAGAAACAACAAAGCAAACACCCACACCAAGTCCCTTAGACACCATCAACCACTCTAAAAGACCATGTCACCCTACTACTACCAACATTATAGGAGGAAAAGATCAAGAGTGGACCAACAACTTGCCATGTCATAACCCAACTTTTCCCAAGACCATAATGACCAACAGCCAGCTATTGACGCTGTTGTTTGTAATAGTTAACAGCCAACATTCTCCAGCCCTCGCAGTCACCCAAGAGACCTGCATGGAGACCACCTACAGCTTATCAAGGACCACCTTCGCCTTAACATACGTAGTGACGACACCTAAAGGATTGCAAACTGATGAGGCTACCAAGCAGGTAAAAAAACAGGTGCTGTTAAAATTCCAAAACTAGCCTACAAAGGAAACAACTATAAAAACATCTATTTCTATGAAAACTGGATGATTTACGTCAATGAGTGCCTTACCCAAAACAATGACAAACCCTTCTTTATCGGCTAAGAAAATTACCGCTATGCCCAAAAAATCCACCAGTGCTTTGTGAGGGATGGGGAAAAATCGCAGTTAGGAAACAGCCCTGGGAAGAGATACTTCATCTCTACAGAATCATGACCTTTTTAAAACATTTCCAAGTGAGGCTGGGACTAACAGAATGTCAGAGTAAAGTACAGATAATACCCATAGTCCACCGTTTGTGTTATATTGTCATAAATTTGTTGCACCCCTAAAATTCTAATACCCCAACTACTTTTGATGTCATTGTTGTATTCAACGACCATTCTACCTCATAGTCTTAATTGTGTTTAATATCTACAGAATCTATCTCCTTTTTTTACAATTACCACATCACTGTTCCATCTTATTTTTTTAAACTAACCATAACTTGTCTTCAATAATCACTCACTTTAAAAATACTCAATTGCCCAATTTTATTCTAAATCCCTAATTATTGCCCAATTTTACTTTAAACTATATTGATCAAACTTATTGTAAACTTCTTTTATTGACCATTTTTTCCATACTTTTTTAACTAGTATTTTCAACTACAACTTTTATATATCCTGTCTACCTTTTCTTACTAGCATTTTATCCAGTCATTGCCATTTTATTTTTATCATTTTTTTTATTATTCTTTTGCTACCTAATTTGTGTATTTTATCCTGTCAATTTAAATCTAATTATACTCTAATTCTTGTAAACAACTTATATAAGACCTTAGTGCAATTACAATTGAGAGTCTTGTTCCTTTATTATATTATTAGATTAATCACAGTTTTACTCTAGCTCATTCTAGCTCAATACATAGTCAATACCAAATTCACTATACTAGACCATAGTGCAATTACTAGTGAGAGGACTGGTGCTATTTGTAATTTTTTATTTTTATATTATTAGACTAAACTAGTTGTACTATAGCTCTTTCTAGCTCAATACATAGTCAATACCAAATTCACTATATTAGACCATAGTGCAATTACTAGTGAGAGACTGGTGCTATTTTTAATTTGTATTTTTATATTATTAGATTAAATTCAGTTGTACCATAGCTCATTCTAACTCAATACATAGTCAATATCAAATTCACTATATTAGACCATAGTGCAATTACTAGTGAGAGGGCTAGTGCTATTTTTAATTTGTATTTTTATATTATTAGATTAAACCTATTGTACTATAGCTCATTCTAGACTCCATAAAAGTCATTATTACACCTTAGTGCAATTACAAGTGAGAGTCTTGTTCTATTTTTAATTTGTATTTTTATATTACTAGTTTATAACCTAGTTTGTACTTTAGTTCATTCCTGCACAACACATAGACAACAATCAACTCATTAGTTTTAGTAATGACTATACCTACATTACCAAAATACTCTAGCTATATACTTGTCCAACTCCTGACCACTACAATATCAGTACTAGAACTTTAACAAAACAAACTCAGGATATAAATAACCATAATTTAAACCTAGAAGATGATTGATCACGTTGACCCTGATCTAAACCTCCATAATCTGACACCCAATCAAAACCTATTGGAAAGTAACTGCCTTTATTACACAGCATCACAAGCACCACTATCCTAAACAATGCTAAAGTCTATCAGTACTTAACTACAACATCAGGTCCTTAAGCAAAAAACTATGATGACCTCCTAGCACTCCTTGAATCACTAAAGACACCCTTCTCCTGCATTATTCTTACTGAGACCTGGCTTAAGCAGGACACAATAGATATCTACCCTCTACCAGGATACACAGCAATTCACAACTGCAGACCAAACCAAGTTGGGGTGGTATTGCAATCTATTACTCTAACCAATTATCTTGTCTTAGCACCACTTGCTTTAGTGATGAATATGGGGAATACATTTTTGCTAATTTTACTGTAAAAAACCTTAAGACGCCTATAACAATCGGTGCCATTTACCGGATACCTCACACAAACATCCCAAATTTCAGTGAGAAATTAAAGTCACTAATAACAAACAGACAAATGAATAAGCACCACCTTCTCTTAGCTGGAGACTTCAACATCAACCTTGGCTTACTAGATGATCAGCCTGTAACTGATTTCATCAACAATATGAACAACACACTTCTCATACCAACAATAACTAAACCAACCAGGCTCACTGAGACAAGTGCAACCATAATAGACCACATATGGACCAATATACTAGCCCCCCTTAAATCAGGGATAATCACAGATAGCACTACAGACCACTACCCTACCTTCCTCCTGACAAACATTAGTAAACCACCACTTGAATACAACAAAGTCTCATTTAGACTCCATGACGAGGCCTCAGTAAGGAAGTTCACAGCTGACCTAGAGACTGTTGATTGGCCTACAGAATTCTCCAAGGCCAATGGTATTGATGACTGGACAGACATTTTTCTTAACAAATTACTTAGACTATACAACAAACATTGTCCTATAAAAACAAAACAGATCACAAACAAACGGCTTGGTTGCCCATGGCTAACCAGCACCATTCTGAAATCCATTGACAAGAAACACCAATATGAAAAGCAATATAGACAGGGCTTAATACACAAAGATATTCTTAAACACTATTCATCAGCTCTCACCAAAGTAATAAAGAAAGCCAAACAACTATACTACTCCAGTAGATTCACAGACACTAGAGGAGATATAAAAAAGACCTGGAAAACACTCTCTCAGATTCTAGGGACCCACAAACTGAGAAAAACCAAGAATATTGTCCTAACTAAACCTAATGAAAACCACTACATCCCACTGACACAGCTAACAAGATAAACGACTTCTTCTCAACCATAGGATCTAATCTCGCCAGTAAAATCCCACATACCAATGCCCATGCCGGGGACTACCTAGATGGGAATTTCCCTAATTCCTTCTATCTTGCACCAACTGAGCCCACGGAAGTCACTGAGATTATAAAGTCACTTAAAAATAACTCGGGGAATCTGTCTCATGTCCCACCATTACTGTACAAGCGAGCGGCCCATGTCCTTTCGCATGCTATTTCATTACTTTTTAACAAGTCACTAGAGACTAGCACCTTCCCGAAACTACTCAAGATGGCAAGGGTTACACCAATACATAAAGGTGGTGACCCTACAGACTTAAACAACTATAGGCCAATATCTAACTTACCATTGCTATCCAAAATCTTTGAGAAACTCGTGCACAGGAGACTGTATTCATTTATAACGGCTCAAAACATACTCAACCCCTGCCAATTTGGATTCAGGAAAAATAAAAGCACTAATGATGCAATCATAAAAATGCTAGATCTGCTTTACACAGCATTGGAAAATAAGGAATATCCACTAGGAATTTTTATTGACCTAAGAAAAGCTTTTGACACAGTAGACCACGACATCCTACTCCACAAACTTGATCATTACGGTATAAGAGGCCATGCGCTTGCTTATTTCAAATCTTACATTACTAATAGGTATCAGTAGTCACCATTAAAGACACAGCATCAGCAACACGGCCACTTGATACTGGAGTTCCGCAGGGAAGTGTCCTTGGTCCCCTGCTCTTCCTCATATACATCAATGACCTTCCAAACGTATCCCAACACCTGAAACCCATTCTCTTTGCTGATGACACGACTTATGTCATCTCTCACCCTAATCTTGCCACCCTCAACACCATTGTGAATGAGGAGCTGATTAAAATATCGACTTGGATGACAGCCAATAAACTTACGCTTAACACTGACAAAACCTACTATATTATGTTTGGTAGCAGAGCAGGAGATGCACAAATTAACATTAATATTGACAACACTCTAATTCCAGAAATAATGGGGGCAAATCCTAGGCTATACCTTTGACAACACCTAATGTCGCACCCATATCCAGCATATAACCAAAAAAGTATCCAAAACGTTGGAACCTCTCTAAGATACGATACTACGTGCCGCAAATGCCTTTCTCACACTATACCACCACAAATTATCCATACCTCACCCTATGCTATTTGTGCTTGGGGATCAACACACAACACACCTAAAGCCAATACTAACCCAACAAAAACTGCCAGTAAGAATAATCCACTAAATCCCTCCCTGGCAACACACCCCCCACCTACATAGACCTAAATTTTACTCCCTGTTCAGTACATCCACACTTACACTGTCAATCTACATCTACAGGCCTTAAACTCTAATATCAACCTTGACCTAAAACGCTTTCTTTGATATTGTGACAGAACCCACCAGGCAATAACACCAACACAAACCATCTCTACGACATCCCCGTGGTCCCGACTAAACCTTACAAAAATTCATGTAATCAAAGGCCCTAAAATCGGGAATACCCTACCTAGATAACTCTAGAACTGCAGACACATCATCACCTTCAAAACTAACCATTAGAAAACATCTTATCTCCCTGAATAACCCTGTCAACAACTCCACGAATAACCACCTGTGGTTCACTACTTACACTCACTGACTCATTTGACCATAAACAGAAATATAATCTCAATATTAAAATAATGAATCCTGTGATACTCCAATACTGAAACTTGTACTGTGCCAAAACAAAACATTTACATTGCTAATACTCACAACTAGTAATTAGTCACTAGCCATAACAACTACCTCATATTGTAATATTTACAATAAGAATAAACTAAGTCTGCCCGAATGCCTACATGCTAAGCGTTCTAGTGTACACTCTGTATCACTATTTACTACATGTAAACCCACATACCAATTTCTGTAAACTCAGCATGCACTCTTATATAGAATAACTTTGAATTGAATGAAAAATACCACTAGTAACAATACCACTACTAGTAACAAAGCCACTACTAGTAACAATACCACTACTGGTAACAATATCACTAATATTAGCACTACCACTACTAGTACCAATACCACTACTAGCATCAATAGCACTACTAGTATCAGTACCACTACTAATACCAATACCACTGCTAGTACCAATGCCACTACTATTACTCAGTACCTATTAGTATCAATACCACTAGGACAATGCCACTGCTAGTAACAATGCCACAAGTAAAAATACCACTTCCAGTAAAAATACCATTACTAGTAACAATACCACTGTTAGTACCAATACCAATAGTATCAATACCACTACTAGTACTAATACCACTACTTGCACCAATGTCATTACTAGTACCAGTACCATCACCAGTACCAATACCACTAGCAACAATACCACTACAAGTACCAATACCACTACTAGTACCAATACCACTAGTACCAATACTGCTACTGTACCAATACAACTACTAGTACCAATACTACTACTGTTACCAAGACCACTACTAGTACCAAGACTACTACTAGTACCAATACCACTACTAGTACCAATACCACTACTGTACCAATACAACTACTGGTACCAATACCACCACTATTACCAAAACCACTACTAGTACCAAGGCCACTACTAGTACCAATACCACCACTAGTACCAAGACCACTACTGTACCAATACAATACTTGTACCAATACCACTACTATTACCAAGACCACTACTAGTACCAATACCACTACTATTACCAATATCACTACTTGTACCAGTACCACTACTATTACCAAGACCACTACTAGTACCAATGCCACCACTAACACCAATACCACTACTAGTACCAATACCACTACTGGTACCAATACCACTACTATTACCAAGACCACTACTGTACCAAGACTACTACTAGTACCAAGACCACTACTATAACCAAGACCACTACTAGTACCAAGACCACTACTAGTACCAAGACTACTACTAGTACCAAGACCACTACTCGTACCAAGACCACTACTATAACCAAGACCACTACTAGTACTAAGACCACTACTGGTACCAATACCACTACTATTACCAAGACCACTATTGTACCAAGACCACTACTAGTACCAATACCACTACTGGTACCAATACCACTACTCTTACCAAGACCACTACTAGTACCAAGACCACTACTAGTACCAAGACCACTACTAGTACCAAGACCACTAATATAACCAAGACCACTAATATAACCAAGACCACTACTAGTACCAATACCACTACTAGTACCAAGACCACTACTAGTACCAAGACTACTACTAGTACCAAGACCACTACTGTACCAATACAACTACTTGTACCAATACCACTACTGGTACCAATACCACTACTATTACCAAGACCACTACTAGTACCAAGACCACTATTAGTACCAAGACCACTACTATTACCAAGACTACTACTATTACCAAAACCACTACTAGTACCAAGACCACTACTAGTACCAAGACCATTACTAATACCAATACTACTACCATTACCAAGACCACTACTGTTACCAAGACCACTACTAGTACCAAGACCACCACTAGTACCAAGACCACTACTAGTACCAAGACCACTACTAGTACCAAGACCATTACTGTACCAATACAACTACTTGTGCCAATACCACAACTATTACAAAGACCACTACTATTACCAAGACCACTACTAGTACCAAGACCACTACTATTACCAAGACCACTACTAGTACCAAGACCACTATTGTACCAATACAACTACTTGTCCCAATACGACTACTATTACCAAGACTACTACTAGTACCAATACAACTACTAGTACCAATACTACTACTAGTACCAATACTACTAGTACCAACACCACTAATGGTACCAATAAAACTATTACCAAGACCACTACTAGTACCAAGACCACTATTACCAAGACCACTATTAGTACCAAGACCACTAGTACCAAGACCACTACTAGTACCAAGACCACTACCAGTACCAAGACCACTACTAGTACCAAGACCACTACTAGTACCAAGACCACTACTAGTACCAAGACCACTACTAGTACCAAGACTACTATTGTACCAATACAACTATTTGTACCAATACCACTACTATTAGCAAGACCACTACTAGTACCAATAACACTACTAGTACCAATACCACTACTGGTACCAATACCACTACTGGTACCAATACCACTACTATTACCAAGGCCACTACTAGTACGTAGACCACTACTAGTACCAAGACCACTACTATTACCAAGACCACTACTAGTACCAAGACCACTATTAGTACCAAGACTACTACTAGTACCAATACCACTGCTAGTACCAAGACCACTATTATTACAAAGGCCACTACTAGTACCAGTACCATTACTAGCACCAATACCACGATAAAGTACTGAAACAACTTAAACGGTCATGAGTTCATCTAGGGTTGACAGAGTGAAGGAAGTTATTAATCGTTCCTGCCAACTAGTAGTGTAATTGTTGACTAATATTAAGTTTAGGTCCTTGTCTGAGTTAATAGTTAATTTATTCCCTAAAATGTCTGACATTATGTTGTTCTTGTACCAAAATAAGTGCATCATTTTTGCTAATATCCCACCGAAATAAAATTGTGACTAATAAATAACAATTGCTGCCAGGTTATACATAACGTGCATCATGTTTATATAATGAAACAATGCATACAATCAGACCAGGATCTAAATTCAACATTAGCCTACCTGCACGTCAAAAGCACAGGCCGGGTCACCAACTGTAAAAGACTCGGGCTGGGACAATACCGGCGAATCTAAGAACTAAAATACAGTAAACCTAGCAACACCAATATAATCACACAAGAAAAGAGTATGTTCACAGAGAAACAGGCGGAGATTATATTCGTTCTCAAAGTTGTGTACACTCACTGAGGCAGCAGCAGGCTCCACGGGGGCAGTCATCGTAGTGAGTGAGGAAGGTGAGACAGTCAGTCTGGTCCCATATACACTCTCCTCCGCCTGTGTAGCACCTTCTGCCCTCTCCTCCTGCCCGGATCTCCTATACAACAGTGAACCACAATCAGACACAACTCTCCCCATGTGGAAAGTTTTGATAATTTTCCTCTTAAATAATTAGCTAATTTGACACCTATGTAAATGGCTGTTAATACCAACTGAGGCAATATACGCACTTTAATTGGAGACACTTTTGCTTTAGACATGACAAGAGAAATAAAATTATTACACTAAATATAAGCAACTGCTCCATATGCCAGTTTTGAAGCGTCACAAAAAATGTGTAATATATTATCACCATCTTGACTTGCTACATTACGTGGGAATTCCAACATTGGTATCTATGCATAATATCCTATTAATTCTTCCCATTTTTTAATAAATTCTTTAGTTCTTTAGATAGGGCTTCATCTCAAGCACACTAAGTTATCATGCTTTTTGTATTAACAATTTTCCTCTTACTGTAAAGGGTGACACTAAGCCTAGTGGGTCGAAGAATTTGGAAACTTCAAAAAGCAAGATTCTCGTGATTAATTTACTGGCCATACCATAATTATTATTACGTTTTAACAATAACAAATCTCTCGGTATCCCAGGTTAGTCCAATATATTATTTCATTTAGGTACTTCAACTCCAGGGTAATCCTTATTTATTTTGTCCTTTAATTTGGACGAATTGCTATTCCATTCCCTCAGAGGCATATTTGCACTTTACATTATTTTATTAGCCTCTTCACATGTCATCATCAGTTCCTCTTCAGTTGACGTCACACCCAGGAAATTGTTCACATAAAATTGTTTACTTATTACTTCACTCAATGGACTACCTGTACATTTAAGGTGTGCATTTATCGTCGCTTGAAGCAGGAAATGACTGGATGTAGTGCCAAATAATACGCTCCTAAAGCGAAAAGTTTTCAAAGGGCTAAGTGGGTCACTAGGATTCTCAGGCCCCGAGAAGCGGTACAATCCCGGTCTGCTTCCTGCAAACCCACTCGTAGGAAACCTTCACTTATGTCAGCCGTAAAAGCATAATTCTTAACCATGAAGTTTAACAATATATCTCCTAATTTTTCCGTCAACGACGGACCTGTCATTAAACAGTCATTCAAACTTGGTACATTCTTACTACTGGCACCATAATTAGGAACAGTTCTTAGGGGAGTAATTTTCTAGTTCTTTCTAACTCCATGGTGTGGCAAGTAATGACCATAAATTTTTGTCTGATCAGGGTGCCTCCTCTATGAAATTATTCTTTAGCTCTTCATTAATTATATCATTATATGCAGTCAATAATTCTGGTGTCTTGCTCAATTTGTGGATTATTATTATAATCAAGGGGGAAGCGCTAAACCCGGAGGATTATACAGCGCCTGGGGGGGGGATGTGGAAGGCATTCAGGCTTAATTCGGGGAACTGGAGCAGATCCAATTCCCTAAATCAAGAGCCCCTCACCAACATCAAGGAACCTTCCTTGAGGGGTCAATTTGTGGAGCTGCATTGATAAGTTTTCTCTCATTTCCCAGGTCGACATTTACATACACAGCATCACACAACTGAGCTCTTTTATCTGACAGAAAACCAGATAATTTTAAATTTTTAGGAGCTTCCTTTTGCTCTTTCATGTTTAGATCCTTGATCCATAATGCGTTCTTTTTATTATTTGCGCCTTTATCAGAATTTTCTACATTCCCACGTAAGGCACTTACTGTGCCTAATCGTTAACTCAGCTGTAATTTTTACATTAGTAACAGCTAATGTCACGGCAACAATAATAACAATAATAATAATAATAATAATTATTATTATTATTATTATTATTATACTATTATTATTATTATATTATTATTATTATTATTATTATTATTATTATTATTATTATTATTATTATTATTATTATTATTATTATTATTATTATTTTATTATATTATTTAAACTTTTACACATTACTACATGATGTCTTCCTTTGTGGCATTCATAACAATTATTCAGTTTGGCATAACAATCCTATACATTATGACTGCCTAAACATCTGATACATCTGTCAAGTTCTTCTAATCTTTCTACTCTAACATCTCATGAATCATGAGCATTACAATTGTTGAAGAAATTGCAAAAAAAGACAATCTCTCTTTTGCTTGACTTGCCCATTATTAACTAGGCCACTCTTATTAAGGTACTTATTCCCCTTAATTTGATGTGCAGAACCATCATTTTTGGTTCCTGCCACTTGATATGTGCCTATGTAACCTTTTTTATGGGATGAATTACTATTATTAACATTAGGATATTTTTTTTCCATTCGTGATACCTGACAGATACATTATAGTCATCATGTGTTACATTCTTAACCCAGAGTTTCTCTATGAGGAAGTTAGAAAAATGTTTGATATCGCTAAGAAACTAGGGTACCCTAAGAGTTTGCAGAATCACCGTTGCTGGCAGCTCGGAAAGCTTATCATAGAACTGAACTTGTGGTAGCATCTTAAAACTAGAATGTGCTGGTTCTCCATATGATGAGAATTTATCTGTCCCTACTGAAGGCCCGAAAAAGATTCAACATGCAAGTAGTTTTTAAGAATTCATGGACAGTTAAAACCATTTTGATAAAGAATTCACCTCAACACTATGTTGGTGGTGTGGAAAATTGCATTTATCTGAATGTGACTCATTATGTACATAACAGTAAATGATAACAAAGATAATTATTATTTATCAGTGTTACATAACAAGTAGGAATTTGGGACACCTAGGTCGCAAAAATGTCCCCCTTCGATACCTACCACTGTCATATCCACAAGTTGCTCTGGACCTATTAATTAAATGAATTATACATCAGGAATTCTGGTAAATATATAAATTTGTGGACTGTATATTAAAAAATTATTATATATAAACACAATTGCATAACAGAAGGAAAATATATCTTAATATCACTCACCAATTTGACTGGATATTAAGTTGTATCATACTCAGAAAAACCTCACTAACTAAATTTATGAAAACACTGGCCAGAATTATACACAAATCTAGAGAGCTTATCTGAGGTTCCTGGAGCTGTCTTGTCCAGTCGTCTGATATCTCAAGTTATGCAGGAATGCATGTCCAACAATTTCGCCTCCTATTTGAGATGTGTCAGCCCAATTTTAACCTCTAGAGCACGAAAATTCCTTCCCATCACACCAACGTTGTACACAATTCAAAACCAAGATGGCTAGTCACCTTCTGCGCAGACGCAGACTCTCCGTTTTCTATGACGTAAATATTATTAAATACAGTATGGCCATCTATTTACATATAAATACTGAATTTCTGGAAAATATATACAGTATTTTCCACAGGTGGTGTCTACAGGATTGGTTGAAATAGCTGCAACTTATCTTATATGGGAAAGAACGGCAAACCTCTAGATAACACAACACCGATATTCGATGCAAACTGTACAGAAATCAAATGGAATTTTTCACATCGACCGTTTCCCACTAAGGTAGGTAGGGTGGCCCGAAAAAAACTTTCATCAACATCATCCACTTCATCACTGTCTTGTCAGAGGCGCGCCTACACTACAGTTATAAAACTGAAACATTAACACCCCTCCTTCAGAGTCCAGACACTGTACTTCCCACCTCCAGGACTCAAGTCCGGCCTGCCAGTTTCCCTGAATCCCTTCATAAATGTTACCTTGCTCACACTCCAACAGCACTTCAAGTCCTAAAAACCATTTGCCTCCACTCACTCCTAACACGCTCACACATGCTTGCTGGAAATCCAAGTCCCTTGCACACAAAACCTCCTTTATCCCCTCCCTCCAACCTTTTCTAGGTCGACCCCTCCCCCACCTTCCCTCCACTACAGATATATATACTCTGGAAGTTATTATACTTCGTTCCATCTTCTGTAAATATCCGCACCACCTCAACAACCCCTCCTCAGCCCTCTGGATAATACTTTTAGTAACCCCACACCTCCTCCTAGTTTTCAAACTATGGATTCTCTGCATTATATTCACTTCACACATTGCCCTCAGACACGACGTCCGCACTGCCTCCAGCCTTCTCCTTGTGCAACATTCACCACTCATGCTTCACACCCACATAAGAGCGTTGGTATAACTGTGCCCTCATATATTCCCTTCTTTCCTTCCATGAATAATGTTCTTTATCTCCACAGACTCTTCAGTACACCACTTACCTTTTCCCCTCGTTAGTTCTGATCCACCTCATCCTTCATAGACCCATCTGCTGACACGTTCACTCCCAGATATCCGAATACATTCACCTCCTCTATTCTCTCTCTCTAATCTAATATCCAATCTTTCATTATCTATTTTTTTTTGTTATCCACATCACTTTACTCTCTCCTATATTCACTTTTAATTTCCTTCTTTTACATACCCTACCAAACTCGTTCACCAACCTCTGTAACTTCTCTTCAGAATCTCTCAAAAGCACAGTGTCATCAGCAAAGAGCAACTGTGGCAACTCCCGCTTTGTGTTAGATTCTTTATCTTTTAACCCACACACCTCTTGCCAACACCCGAGCATTCACTTCTCTTACAACCCCATCTATAAATATACTGAACAACCATGGTGATATCACACATCCCTGTCTAAGGCCTACTTTTACTAGGAAATAATCTCCCTCTTTCCTACATACTTTAACATTAGCCTCGCTATCCTCGTAAAAACTCTTCACTGCGTTCAGTAACCTACCTCCTATTCCACACATTTGCAACATCTGCCACACTGCACCCCTATCAACTATCATACGCCTTTTCCAAATCCATAAATGCAAAAACCACTTTACCCTTATCTAAATACTACTTACCTATATGTTTCACTGTAAACACTTGGTCTTCATATCCTCTACCCTTCCTAAAGCCTCCTTGTTCATCTGCTGTCTTGCTCTCCGTCTTACTCTTAATTTTTTCGGTAATAACTCTACCATACACCTTACCAGGTATACTCAACAGGCTTATTCCCCTATAATTTCTACATTCTCTTTTCTCCGCTTTGCCTTTATCTAACCTATATTTTATGCTACCCACTCATTGACTATTCTATTTCGAAACAGCACTTTCCTTTCTAAATCCAAATTTATCCAATTCGAATCCATTATTTCGAGTTCTTTCTTGAAAGGATGTCTTCAGAACCTTATTTATATCTCCCTTATTTAAGCCCATCTTCCACTTATACATTTCAATCACGTCTCCACTCATTCTACGTCTTACAAGAGAATGTAGGTTAATTTATTAAGGGATTTCGGACTCTCTTCGTATGGAAGATTCTTTATGCAATGGATTAATTTGTCATTCTTCTTTGAGTGTTCTCTAACAAATGTATATCCATTCTGTTATATGATGACCAGAACTGAGCTGCATAATCTAAGTAAGGCCTTGCTAATGATGTGCAGAGCCGTAGTATAATCTCGAGACTCCTGTTGTTTATACTCCTTGAAATAAATCTCAGTAATTTGTTTGCTTATTACGTACGCTTAGGCACTACTGTCTTGGTTTCAGGTTTCTACTTACCGTAACTTACCATAACTACTTCTCGCATTCTGTATGGCCAAGTTTAGTTGATAAACGATAAGGTTATGTACATTCCCTAGCTTCAGGACTTAACATTTATCTACAAATGCCACTTTTCTGACCACGACATGAGTTTGTTTAAATGCTCCTAAAGTTCAGTGACATCTTCCTCTGAATCAATTATCCTGCATATTTTCGTGTCATCAGACAATTTGCTCATTTTGATATTCCTCATAAAGGTCATTAATGTATATTATAAGCAACAATAGGCCTAAAACTGATCCCTGTGAAACGCCATTTGTTACTGATCCCTATTCTGATTTCACCCCATTTATGCACACTCTCTGCTTCCTCTTAGACATGTCTCAGTCCATGACAGCACTTTTCCCTCCCTATCATGTGCTGACACTGTAACAGTCTTTTGTGTGGTACTCTATCAAGAAGATTTACTAAAATTCAAATAAATAATATCGAATTCTTTATCATGATCAGCTGCCTCAAATGCTTTACGGAAGTCAGTAAATTAGTCAGGCAGGAACGCCCCCTCGTGAATGCCTGCTGAGTATCATTAACCAAACTGTTCTTACTAAGATGACTTCTTATAACTGTCTCTAGAAATTTGCCTACAATTGGCGACATGCTTATTGAACAGTAATTAGATGGTAACGATCTATCTCCTGCTATAAAAATAGGAATTATATTAGCCATCTTCCACATCTATTAAAATTGCTAGTTAATGGTACACAAAGTTCCATTTTGCACTTATTAAGAACCCTTGAAAAAAGTTCATCACGGCCCGGGGATATATTTTGATTACCATATTCCTTGTGACTGTGATATTACATAATTTATTTTCTTCAGGCCCAATAAAGAAATTTTATTACTGGGATATCGTTTGTGTCTTCTTGTGTGAAAACCGAGACGAAATAATTATTAAAAGTCGAGCACATTTCATTCTCACTGTCAGTAAACTTCCAGAGTTAGTTTTAAGTGGACCTATTTTTTCCCTAACCTTTGTTCCATATACCTAGAAAAAGCCTTTTGGGTTTGTTTTCGAATCCCTAGCAACTCGAATTTTCTTATCCCCTTTTAACCTCCCTCGCAATGTGAATATAATGATTCATAAGATGACCGCCACTTCTTTTGATACGTCTATAAATTCCTTTCTTCTGCCCTGAAAGATGTTTGAGTCTGTCATTCATTCACTTCGAATCATTTTTATCCGATCTTATTTCTTTATCCGATCTTATTTTTTTATCCTATCTTATTTCTTTATACGATCTTATTTCTAAACACTATACACGTTGGGCAGCGTGCATAGTGTTTAGAAAACTGTCATACTGATAGCTCTCTTCGTTACCCCAGTCTATAGACGACAGGTGTTCTCTAAGCCCATCGTATTGTGCTAAGCAAAAATCTGGGACAGTTACTGAATTATCCCTACTAAAGGTAATTGATCTGTAGTTACTCGTGCCAAGTTCCTCTGAAATTTCTAGATTTTTTTAACAAGGGTATCCTTGTTTGTCAGAACCAAGTCAAGCAGGTTATTTCTCTTTGTAAGTTCTGTAACAAACTGCTTTAAAAACAGCACATGTCTCCCAAGGCTACCTTGCAAAGAGGATTTTATAAGAGGCTTATCGGCGTTCTAAAGCGATGCCTGAAGGAGACTCCATTTTAAAAGGATTAGTTTAGAATTAAGGTATGCCAGCGATGATCTAGACAACCTGGAGGTGTTGCGTTTATCTCATTTACTCAGCGGACGGTGACTTAAACCAGCATCTCCTACGCGAGATAATGAAGTGTTAAAAGATACTACCTACCTTGAATCTGACCAACCCCGACGGAAGTTCAAAAGTCTTAATGGTGTCACTGAACACTGGGAGAGAGTCTGGCGTGAAGATTATTTTACGTCATTACGATGGGGTGGAGGCCTCTATTAATAAGATGTCACTACACCTCGGTGACACAGTGATAATTGATGATGATGGTCCAAGGTCCTGATGGTTGCTAGTGAAGGTAGGGGCCATACACCCCGATGTGAATGGTACAGTCAGGAAACAGTGACTCTTCAGGAAACCCCAACAGTCGACTGACGACTCAGATGTCGAGCAGCAGTGGCAGCTAGTAGAGTATCACGGGGATCGTGAACAATATTTTTCCGTTCTGGACGAAGCTAGAAGACCTAAACTGTTAAGAAGTGGCATAGGGAAACTAAGGAGGGAAGGGAACTGCCTTATTTCTATAATCCTCCTGAAACTCAAGCCCAGGGCTTTCCTTTAAGACCATCTCGCCTCTTCATTTGCTAAAACTCTCACTTCTTTTCTTTGTTCTTTTTTCCTGCTCACCTTCATTACTTTCAAGAATTTATCAAGTGGAGTCACATGTCACCTGCAGGAGGCTACTCTACGTCTTAATGTGAGTCTCCCTACTAATGTTTCTTTTAAGGAATCTTTCACTTTTCTCTGGGGTTTCTTAGTTTTGCTATTCCCAGTAATGCCATTATTTATCTCTCATCTTCGTATAAATTTTGAATTATTTTCTTTCAATAGGAGTCAATATTTCCAGTCTTTTAGCTTTGGTAAAGGTTTTTACATATTCCCTGTACCTGTTAAACTTGATACAAAATATTTGGAAATTGTTCAGTTATTCACTACTGGTATACGTCCATTTCTACGGCTTCATTCTGTAGATGATGTCTTCACTCTGTAGTCACATTAGTCCCTTCTGACACTTCTTTGTTACTCTTAACAATTTTACTAAATCTACTAACATTTAAGCTGAACTGGAATCTAATACATTAATTCTATAATTTAATGTTCATGTCTACTCCTCTTTGACAGACTTCTACTGTGCACTAGACTGTGCACAGTGTCATGAATATTACTCTCCCTACAAAATGCAAGTTTTTCAAAGTATCTCTCTTGTTTCTTCTCCGGCATTCTTAACATTAGTTATTCTTAATTTCTCTGCTCTAAAAGTCCCATTCTTCTCCATTCTCACGTCTTGACTTTCATCCCAATTTCACAAACTTTGCTTTCTCGTTTCACAGACGCTGTCATGTAATTCCGTCTCAAAGGTATGGAGAGTCTCAGGCTACTTCCATCCTACCTCACTTTATCACCATTTTTCCACCTACAAAATGGTTTAATGTGAGTGACGCATGGTGACCTGAAGAATGTCATGTTGGGATGAGGTCACCATGCGTCACTCACACCTCACTCTCCGCCTATATATAATGTCTTTCTACCTCTGTATGTTAGAAGTGATCAAGATCCCAGGACCCAAACGTTTTCTAATAAATATGTCATAGTGTTTGCTTACGTGTCTTTCTAATCTTACTTGTCGGTATTTATTACCATATATATATATATATATATATATATATATATATATATATATATATAATATATATATATATATATATATATAATATATATATATATATATATATATATATATATATTTATATACCCTCCAGGTATCTGCCCAACTTTCTGGGTAAGGATATCTCTGTAACCCACCTGTTGTTCAGTGTTGACGGTTTTGGTGATATGGACAATGATGGCCCACACCAGGACCTGCCAGGCTGTCGCTCTCATAGCTCTGGTGGTGTCTTCCACGACTCTCACTTGCTGACAGCCATGAGGGACTCCCAACCAGTACTAGTGTGAAGATCTTCTCTCGCCCAGTCACTCAGGTTGCTCGTTGCTCATAGTGACAGTGAGCAAGTGTTCACCAGGTGGGTTAGGAACCATTGGCACCAGATATGAAAGGGAAGCGACTTGTGTGACTGTTTACCTTTGCGTGTGATTCTACAGATTAGTTAGCATGCTACTTTCTTGAACTGCCAAAACATTTCACCTTCCTTAGCGTCTAGTGTGTTGCTGTTGTTGTTGCTGTGTTGCTGCTGTTATGTGCCTGCGTGTGTGTACAAGGGGACAGAGGACTGTGGAGGGGTTAATGAGGTGATTTAGTTATTTAGAGAGGATGGAACGAAATAGGATGATTTGGAGGGAATAAAAATCTAAAGTGGAATAATACGCAAATAATGAATTCAGGGAAACTGACTAAATGGTTTCACTGAATTTCTTTATAAATGTTTCCTTGCTTCCACTCACGTCTATGTAAGAACATAAGACTGGAGGAACACTGGTGATGATACAAAAATAGGCCGTATGATTCATTCTGAGGAGGATACCAATGAACCCCAGGAAGATTTATACAAATTGTCTTGGTCTGCAAAATGGCAGATGAAGTTCAATGTGGATAAGTGTAAAGTACTAGTTCTTGGTAATGAAAATAATCCTCGAAGTTATAAACTAGGAGCAATAGAACTTGATCATAGAGAATGTGAAAAAGACTTGGGAGTCATGGTAAACAGAAATCTAAAGCCAAGACAGCAGTTGAAGATTGAAACACTTATACAACATATGGGAATCTTTATTGAAAAAACGTTTCGCCAAACAGTGGCTTCGACAGTCCAATACAAATCAGAAAGGTGTAAAGAGGGGAGGAGTTTGAGGTACTCAGTCCCTCAGCCTAGAGCTGATGTGTTCAGTCCATCAATTTTGTAGAAAGTACACCATAGTGCCGTAGAAGTGGCTTATATACTGTAGTCAGGCGAGGCGAACCAGGAGGAGGCGGGGGTCATAGAGGTACCATCCACCAGTCGAAGTAGGTCTTCGTCCAAAGATTGTAACCACAAACTTCTGCTGAACACTCTAACACCACATTCTTAAACCTACCCCATACACCTTCGACCCCATTGCCTATACTGTCACTAGCCCATCTATTCTCCAATAGTTGTTTATATCTTACCGTAACTGCCTCCTCTTTTAGTTTATACACCTTTGCCTCTGTCTAACTTGCTGCTTCTGCTTTCCTTGTATTCCATCTACCTTTTACTCTCACTGTAGCTACAACTAAAAAGTGATCTGATATGTCTGTGGCCCCTCTATAAACATGTACAACCTGAAGTCTAGTCAACAGTCTTTTATCTACCAATACATAATCCAACAAACTACTGTCATTTCGCCCTACATCATATCTTGTATATTTATTTATCCTCTTTTCTTAAAATACATATTACCTATAACCAAACCCCTTTCTATACAAAGTTCAGTCAAAGAGCTCCCATTATCATTTACACCTGGCTCCCCAAATTTACCTACCACACCTTCTCTAAATGTTTCTCCTACTTTAACATTTAGGTCCCCTACCACAATTACTCTGTCACTTGGTTCAAAGGTTCCTATACATTCGCTTAACATCTCCCAAAATCTCCCTCTCTCCTCTACACTCCTCTCTTCTCCAGGTGCATACACGCTTATTATGACCCGCTTTTCACATCCGACCCTTATTTTAATCCACATAATCCTTGAATTTACACATTTGTATTCCCTCTTCTCCCTCCATAACTGGTCCTTCAACATTATTGCTACCCCTTCCTTAGCTCTAACTCTCTCAGATACTCCTGACGTAATCCCATTTATTTCTCCCTACTGAAACTCCCCTACCCCCTTCAGCTTTGTTTCGCTTAGGGCCAGGACATCCAACTTTTTTTCATTCATAACATCAGCAATCATCTCTTTCTTATCAACCGCACTACATACACGCACATTCAAGCATCTCAGTTTTATAAAGTTTTTCTTCTCATTTTTAGTAAATGTGTACAGGAGAAGGGGTTACTAGCCCATTGCTCCCAGCATTTTAGTCGCCTCATACGACACGTATGGCTTACGGAGGAAAGATTCTTTTCCATTTCCCCATTATTATGAAAAAATTCACATCACAGTTCCCTTCGTAATCATGAGTATGGTCATCAGTGAAATTATTAGCTAGATTATCCCAATCCAGATTAGACAGGTGTTCCCTAAGTCCATTATAATCGGCAGAACGAAAATCAGGGACTTTTACCGTATTATCATTATTCTCGTATTCCCAGCTAATGCTAAAAGTGATGGATTTGTGATCACTTGCGCCAAGCTCTTCAGCGATCTCCAGATTATTTACTAGTGTTTCCTTATTTGACAAGACTAGGTCGAGCAAATTATTACCCCTGGTAGGCTCTTACACACTGTTTCAGAAAACAGTCCTGAACTACTTCCATAAAGTCACTGGACTCCAGATTACCGGTCAAAGAAATCCAGTCAATTTGACTGAAGTTAAAATCCCCTGCTATCACTATGTTATTGTGTCTAGAAGCCCTAACAATTTCGTCCCAAAGAAGTCTCCCTCTATCGTGATCCAAACCAGGAGGTCGGTATATTACACCTAGAATTAGTTTTTCTTGACCATCTACAAACTCTACCCAAACAGATTCTGTTACTAATCCATCTATTTTTATACCTGTTTTAATGCAGCAATTTATATTTTCTCGTACATATAATGCAACTCCTCCCCCCTTCTCAATATATCTATTCACATGGAACAACTTAAACCCTTGAATATTACACTCAGCAATAATATCCCGACTCTTTAAATCATACCATGTTTCAGTTATTGCAATGATATCAAAGTTCCCAGCACATGCTATCAAACGTAATTCATTAATCTTATTTCTTGCATTTCGACTTTTCTTAAGAGTCTCTTGTGAGGTACTCTATCGAAGACTTTACTAAAATCCAAATAAACAATATCATATTCTTTATCACTGTCTACTACCTCAAATGTTCTATTGAAGAACGTCAGTAAATTTGTCAGGCAGAAACGATCTCTCGTGAGCCCATGCTGAGATTCATTAATCAAATTATGCTCTTCAAGATGACTTCTAATAATGTCAGCAATAACTGATTCTAATAATTTGCCTACTATAGACGTCAGACTTATTGGACGGTAATTTGAAGGAATGGACTTATCCCCTGGTTTCAATATAGGAACCACATTAGCCATCTTACACAACTCTGGCACAACACCAGTAAGGATGGACGCATTAAACACACTCGTTAATGTTGATAAATTAGACATATATGAAACATTTGGGCATCTTTAATGTGTCTACTTTATCAGCTTGTCGGTTCTCTGAACCATTCATCGACACACTCGTTAATGGCTGACTAAGTTCCATCTTGCATTCTTTAAGTACCCTGGAAAACAACTCGTCGGGTCCCGGGGACTTATTTTGCTTCATTTTGTCTATCTGTTTGATAACCATAATAATAAAATAATAATACTATCTTTATTTACTACAAGTACATGTACAAGGTATACAGTCCTAGCTGACAACAATGACATACTACTATATAGAAAGTCCCTTGTTATGCTCCGCATTTCGGGCAAATTAGGTCAGTGTCCCAGTGCCGACTAACACCCAGGTACCCATTTTACTGATGGGGAACATAGACAACAGGTGGAAAGAAACACGTCCAATGCTTCTACTCTGGCTGGGAATCGAACCCAGGCCCTCGCCGTGTGAAGCGAGAGCGTTAACCACCAGGCCACCTCGTGACAGTAATATTAGTTAATTTGAATTAGTCAGGAACTGGATAATTGTTAATTTCTAGAATCTCATTTAAGTCTTCCTGTGCAAAAACTGACCAAAAAAATAGTCATTAAATAGGGAACACATTTCCAGTTCATTATCAGTCAGCTGTCCATTCCCAATTTTCAGAGGTCCTACTTTTTCCTTCACCTTCGTCCTATACACTTGAAAGAATCCCTTTGGATTAGTCTTTGATTCATTAGCAACTCTAATTTCATAGTCATGTTTAGCCTTTCTAATCCCCCCTTTTTACTTCTCTTTTAAGCTAAATATATTCGTCAGTAAGGTTAACTCTCCTCTTCTGATGCGCCTATAAATTCCCGTTTTCTCCCCTAATAGATGTTTTAGCCTCCTGTTAACCCATTTGGGATCGTTATTATTAGACCTAATTTCTCTCTTGGGAATGTATATACTCTGAGCATGTTGCACATTATTAAGAAAAAAAATCATAAACGCAGATCCCTTCATAATCATAAGTATGATCATCGTCAATAAAATCATTAGCTAGATTACCCCAATCGAGATTAGACAGGTGTTCCCTAAGTCCATTATAATCGGCAAAACGAAAATCAGGGACTTTTGCCGTATTATCATTATTCTAGTATTTCCAGTTAATGCTAAAAGTGATGGATTTGTGATCACTTGCGCCAAGCTCTTCGGTGATCTCCAGATTATTTAGAATGGGAGCGAGTACTGTGCCTTGTGGAACAGAGCTTTTTACCGTGGGTGCCTGGGACTTTACTCTGTTTACTATTACTCTTTGTGTTCCATTTGTCAGGAAGTTGTAGATCCATCTACCAACTTTTCCCGTTATTCCTTTATCCCACATTTTGTGTGCTATTACACCATGGGCACACTTGTCGAAAGCTTTTGCAAAGTTTGTGTATACTACATCTGTGTTTTGTTTATCCTCTTCAGCATCCAGGACCTTGTCATAGTGGTCCAGTAGTTGGGACAGGTAGGAGCGACCTGCTCTAAACCCGTGTTGCCTTGGGTTGTGTAATTGATGGGTATCTAGGTGGTTGGCTATCTTGCTTCTTAGAACCCTTTCAAAGATTTTTATGATATGGGATGTTAGTGCTATCGGTCTGTAGTTCTTTGCAATTGCTATACTGCCACCTTTGTGGAGGGGGGCTATGTCTGTTGTTTTTAGTGTGTGTGGGATGGCCCCTGTGTCCATGCTCCCTCTCCATAAAATGCTGAAGGCACGCGATAGGGGCTTCTTGCAATTCTTGATGAACACGGAGTTCCACGAGTCTGGGCCTGGGGCAGAGTGCATGGGCATGTCATTAATTGTCTCTTCAACGTCTTGTGGAGATAGAATAATATCTGAGATTTTTGGATGACGGAATTTTGTGTTTCGTTCATAAACAATTCATTTGGATTTTCGACCCTTAGAGTGGGCAGTGGCTCGCTGAACACTGAGTCATATTGGGACTTTAGTATCTCACTCATTTCTTGGCTATCATCTGTGTATGTCCCATCCCGCCTAAGCAGGGGCCCAGTACTGGATGTTGTTGTTCCCTTAGATTTGGCATAAGAGAGGAAGTATTTTGTTTTTTTTTCAATTTCCTTTATGGGTTTTAGTTCTTCCTGTGATTCTTGTCTCCTATAAGATTCCTTCGGTTTAATTGCGATATTTGCAATTTCATTGACTAGTGCCTCCCTTTGTATTTCATATATATTGACCCCACTCAGCAGCTCTGTGACTCTTCGCCTTCATCTGTATAGGGAACCTCTCTCTTTCCCCTTTTCTTTAGGAGTTTTTCCATTTTTCTCTTTCTTTTTCTTAATAGAATGTGTCTTGAGCAGATCTCAAGAACTACAAAATTTATTTTTTCAAGGCAGATGTTCGGATCCGTGTTGTTTAGGATATATTCCCAGCTTGTTTCATTTAGGACATGGTTTACTTGATCCCATTGTATGTTTTTGTTATTGAAATTGAATTTCGTTAAGAGACCTTCATGACTGCTCACATTTTGCTGGTCCGGAGCCCTGTGCATACATGTCTGTACCTCACTGTTAGTGAAGATGCGGTCCAGCATATTTTCTAGTCTTGTTGGCTCTACTACTTGCTTGTTTAAGGTGAATTTGTTGCAGAGATTTAATAGTTCGTGTGTGTGAATTTTCATCTGAGCTGCCTCCTGGGGTGATCTCGGCTAATACATTGTTTGCTATACTCCACCATTTCATGTGTCTCAGGTTGAAATCTCCTAGTAGTAAGATGTTTGGGGCAGGAGTTGGAAGATTTTCCAGACAGTGGTCAGTTTTCTCCAAGCGGCTCCTGGAATTGCTGGTAAGTTGCATCTGGAGACTTGTATACTACCACGATGACAAGGTTTTGGTTTTCGATCTTTACCGCCAAAACTTCAACTACATCATTTGAGGTGTTTAGTAGTTCTGTGCAAATGAATGACTCTGTGACATACAGGTCAGCCTTCCCCCCCTTTTTGCCCGTTTGTCTGTCGCATCGGAATACCTTATAACCTGGGATCTGTTTCGTAGTCATAATGATCCTTTATGTGGGTCTCTGTGAATGCTGCAAACATTGCATTTGACTCCGTGAGCAGTCCCTTGATGTAAGGAATTTTGTTGTTTTTTGAGGGCTTTAGACCCTGTAGGTTTGCAAAGACAAATGTCGTATTGGTGGAATTAAGGGGGGTTTTATTTGTTTTATTTGCTTTTATCTGTTGTTCTGGGGTACAGGCCAATGTCCGTGCCTCTGCTCCAGAAGTGTTTTCAGGTGGTGTAGGATTATTGTCATTTTTTTCCAGTTTTTTTTCCCCTTTTGGCCCCAAAAAACCTCTGTCCCGGAGAGGTTGTGGGTCCCTTTTTGTTTCCCTAGTCTGGTGGTCTGTTCTTCCAGTCCCCCTTTTGAATGTGCCAGGACAACACCAGTATCCTCACGAGCACTATCTTCTACGACATCACTAGGACCCTCTGGAGTATTTTCCTCCTGGACAACACTAGCACCCTCAGCACTTTCCTCCAGGACAGCACTAGCACCCTCAGGAGCACTGTCCAAGACAGCCCCGTCCCTACCACCCATCTTTTTTTTCCCAGCTGTCATACCATGCTGACATGTCTTTCAAGAAGGATGGTTTATTGGTGTTCTTGTTTTTTAATATAGATGTCATTTCCTCATACAGGTGTATCTCGTTTGGGCAGACCCAAAAACATCTCTCTGAGTTTATGTCAAGTGTGGTCACTGGTTTAAAATCCCTGCATATACTATGGGACCATTGACCACAGAGATAGCAAGCAATCCAGGCCTGTCTTTGTCCCTTACCCTTTCTGCAGACTAAGCAGATCTTCATGGTGGTGGTCATCTTACAATACTAGACAACTCTCCTAGCTAGCTAGTCTATAATTCCCCGAAGTATTTAATTTTTTGTTACAGTTCTTCTGATTTGGCTTTATTTCCAACGAAACCATTTGAATCCGCCCGGATCCAGTGAATCTGGAAGAATCCAGTTGGTGGATCACTGTATATCTTTTTTCTAATAATCACCTTAACAGTAGATGTATCTGTATTGTAACTGTTTGTTGTAGTTACTGTTTGAGTATTTGATAGGGCGCGTAGAGCCCCGTCAGTTAGTGAAACCAGTCAGAGGATACATTGTTATCAACGAATCCGTTTGAGTCCAGTCGTTGGATGAATCCCGGCAGATCTGGATTAGGCTCACTGGGTGATTTTGGACTAGCTCATGAAAAAGACTACTTGAAAAAATTCAATAGAGTAATATGTGTTCAGTTTGATATATTTTTTTTTTTTTTTTTAGATTTTGCCACCGAAGTGGCTAGTTTATTGTGCACCCCATAACCATCCTGTGGACGGTAGCGCGAGAGCATGTGGATACACAAAAGGCCTAGGAACTAGGCCCCAAAGGGTTAACAGGAATACATATGGATTTATATCTACATATCTATAGTTCACTTATCTGTTACAAGCAAATTTAGGAAATTTGCTTAGTATATCTGGTATCTTATTTTCATTAATAAGATATCTTGACATGTCACATAGGTTATTATACTGTCTGTCTCTGTATTCCTCAATAAGTGGACAATTAAGCACATAGTGTTCAAGACAGTGACCATATGCCTGATCACATAATTTACATTTAGTTTGATCATCTGTGTGTCTCCCAAACTGCCAGAAGTACTTGTAACCAAGCCTAAGCCTGGCCACTACAACATCAGTCAGTCTGTTCACATTGCAAGTTGCTCCATAAACATACTTATCTACGTTCATGTTATCATAGTGGGTTATAGATCTACTCAGGCTTCTAACTGCATTCCTATAACAATCATCTTCATTATTTACTTCTCTCCTAATATTATTCCTAATGCTAGACACAGTTATACCAAAGTTATATTCTACGTTCTCCTTCTGGATACTCTTCTTGGCTAACATATCAACTTTATCATGAAGGAGTAATCCAATGTGTGATGGGATCCATAGCAATTGTACATTAATTCCTTTGTCCCTAATTTTTGAGTATCTATACCTGGCTTCCCCAATGAGCATGTTGTTGGAGTCATTATATGAGCCAAGAGCCTTCAATGATGACATAGAATCAGTAATGATGATAGAGTCAAGCTCAGTGTCATAGGTTAGCTTTAGCGCCATTAGGATTGCAAACAATTCAGTTTGCAGTGTAGACGCCCAGTTGTTAATTCTTATGCCTAACTCAACAAATTTATTATCGTTCTTAACTAGGGAGGTGGCAACAAGAGCAGATGCAGCCCTGCCAGAAGACTCCTGTTTAGATCCATCAGTGTATATAACTTGTGATAACTTATTACTACCAGCTAGGCGAAAAATTTCTTCTTGAGCAGTTGCTCTAACAAGAGATTTAAGGAAGGGATTACTAGCAATGAGCTTCTTGGGAGGGACTTGTAGGTATGTGATATTAAATGAACACATCTTCCATGGAGGGGTGAAATGCTCTTGTTGCCTACAGTGATACAGTTCATGCAGGTTATAAAACTTAATGCAATTGCACGTTTTCACAATCCATTAGATCTGTGTGTATTTACCTCTAGACACTTGGTAAGATTCACTGTGACAGTGTCTGGTTCGTTTCTCAACATTCTAATACCGAGTACAGTGTTAATTTCAACATCCTATCACTGATACTAGAAATACCAAGCTCCTTCCTCATGTTAAGAACTTTTGTAGATCTGGGACAGCCAAGAATAATCCTGAGAGCTTCATTTTGCATTAACTCCAAGGGTCGGAGGGAACTTTCTCTAGCTAATATCAACATGGGAGCAGCATAATCAATTAAGGACCTAACATAGGCTATGTACATCATTCTCACGATTCTCACATTAGCACCATAGTTGGGATTGTAGCCAGCAACAGCTTTGAGAGCATTTAGCCTAGCTTTGCATTTCTTGTTTAGTTGTGGTATAGTGGATTTGTTAAAGGGTACATCTACACCAAGATATCTGTAAGTTTTAACGTAGCTAATGATTTCACCCTGCAAATAGATGGGTGGGGATGTCGTTTGCTTGTTAATATCTTTGTTTTAGAGGAAGATATTATAAGGCCTAGTCGATTACAAATTGCTTGAACTTCATTAACTTCATTACGTTTGATATAGAAAGTATAATTTGCGTGTTTGGGCGCCAATGGCTTTAGTACATGAAGATTACTGGAGGAGTAATGATTTTCGTTGTGTATATAGCGACCGCTGCTAACTACACGTTTACCACACACTGTGTATTTATTTATTTGTTTATTTATTATTAATTTGGACATTATACATAGATGTACAAAGAAATACAGTGGTTAAGTGTAACATGTCAAAAGCCCCTTGTATGCAGAGCATTATGGGCAGCTTAAAATTAACTTAAAATTAACTAAGCAATGATATTTTGTTTTTATATTTTATTTAAAAGAAACATATACGGTGAAAAGCTCTGTTCCACAAGGCACAGTACTCGCTCCCATCTTGTTCCTCATCCTCATATCCGACATAGACAAGGATGTCAGCCACAGCACCGTGTCTTCCTTTGCAGATGACACCCGAATCTGCATGACTGTCTTCCATTGCAGACACTGCAAGGCTCCAGGCGGACATCAACCGAATCTTTCAGTGGGCTGCAGAAAACAATATGAAGTTCAACGATGAGAAATTTCAATTACTCAGATATGGTAAACACGAGGAAATTAAATCTTCATCAGAGTACAAAACAAATTCTGGCCACAAAATAGAGCGAAACACCAACGTCAAGGACCTGGGAGTGATCATGTCGGAGGATCTCACCTTCAAGAACCATAACATTGTATCAATCGCAGCTGCTAGAAAAATGACAGGATGGATAATGAGAACCTTCAAAACTAGGGAGGCCAAGCCCATGATGACACTCTTCAGGTCACTTGTTCTATCTAGGCTGGAATATTGCTGCACACTAACAGCACCTTTCAAGGCAGGTGAAATTGCTGACCTAGAAAATGTACAGAGAACCTTCACGGCGCGCATAACGGAGATAAAACACCTCAATTACTGGGAGCGCTTGAGGTTCCTAAACCTGTATTCCCTGGAATGCAGGCGGGAGAGATACATGATTATATACACCTGGAAAATCCTAGAGGGACTAGTACCGAACTTGCACACGAAAATCACTCACTACGAAAGCAAAAGACTTGGCAGACGATGCACCATCCCCCCAATGAAAAGCAGGGGTGTCACTAGCACGTTAAGAGACCATACAATAAGTGTCAGGGGCCCGAGACTGTTCAACTGCCTCCCAGCATACATAAGGGGGATTACCAACAGACCCCTGGCAGTCTTCAAGCTGGCACTGGACAAGCACCTAAAGTCAGTTCCTGACCAGCCGGGCTGTGGCTCGTACGTTGGTTTGCGTGCAGCCAGCAGTAACAGCCTGGTTGATCAGGCTCTGATCCACCAGGAGGCCTGGTCACAGACCGGGCCGCGGGGGCGTTGACCCCCGGAACTCTCTCCAGGTAAACTCCAGGTAAACATAATACATAAAAAGGAAAATCCCCAGGCGACAATTAACAGAACAAAACACCGTGACAGACAATGTCAGTACACACTCAAAAAACTAAATACAGTTTAACACATTAATATTACAAAATGCTACTGAATAAACCCAACCAGTTTATCGAAAAAAAAGCATACCGACTCCCAAACAAACAGTCGGAGTCATTATAAAACACGTAGGAGTAAGTCCTATAATCATTTATATAAGTATATATATATACACATGCATATATACACACACACGTGCATGTGCACAAGTGTTCGTACAGAACAGACTGGATTATACTTGAAATAATGCGCAAATTGACTTGACACTAAATAAACTAAATATATATTACATCCAATAATAGAACTATACCTAAGTCATTGGTTCCCACAAACACACCTACACACACACAAAGTTAATGTTGACGGTTAACATTCAATATATAATATGACCTACCATACAAATAGAAGGGTATATATAAACCCCATAAAATACTTATATATTCTCGTACAGAGCTCATAATGTACGGATTTACATGCATACAAACAAAATATCAAATATGCCAATCATGGTACCACATCCTCACGTTTTGTAGGCCCACCGGCCTACTAAACCAACCTAAACCAAATAGAACCAATCTACCTGCATATCCCAGGACTAGTTACACATCACGATCGAAACTGTGACAATTATAGGTCTGCACACAATGCAATGAGCAGCCATAAGTGCAGAGCCATACAAAGTCATGTACATTCATGTCACACCTCCACAAGAACGTTACACTTAATACCCCGATACCTACAACAAACCTCTAGAAAAACGAGGAAGCTTCCGGCACCTACCAAGGACAGATACACACCAGAAAAGGATTATGCCTTACCATCCCCTGACATACACCCCAATACATGCCCAATAAACCGGCATACAACCTTCCGACGGCTCCCTGCAAAAAACATTACCCACATCAAACACCTTGCAAACCAGTCAACCTTCCTCATCAAGCATCCAATCACTCCAAGAGGACACACCACTGAAGAGACCATCCCCTTGTCTCCTCACCCCGTCACCAAGCGGAGTAAACGTTCAACAGTAAGTCCACGATATCCCTCCGGAGAACTAGTTACCCACCGTCCCCCATATAATTGTTTGTTCCTACACGCTGTCCTATAAAAACACGCTGCCAACGTTTTTAAATCCTAATTTTTTCCCTCCCCCCTTTCCCCCCCAAAGGGGACATCAAGTAATCAACTATTACGTATCTGATAGCCCTCCCCACCCCGGGGGCCCCCCCCTTTCCATTTTAAAAATTTAAAACCCCAAAAGGGGGTATTGACCCCCCAATAAAGGAAAAACCCTTTAACCCACAATTTTTCCAAACCCCCAAAAAAGCAGAAAAAAAAATTTACTACATGGAAACGGTTTTAATTCCCCAAAAAAAACCCCCCATGACCCCCTCTCTCAAAAAACCCCTTTTGTTTTTGCCCCCTTTTGACCCAAAGCCCCCCTAAAAAAATCTATTTACAAATTTTCCCTTTCACTCTTGCCGTTATTTTTATTTTATTTAAATTCCCCCATATCCCCCCCCCAAATCATGGGGGATACCTCCCACCCCCTTTCAGTGTTTCCTGCGACGAATTTCACTCCCCCCAAAACCGTTTTCCCTTGTGTTTTTTAACTTTGTAAATTTTATCAAAAACCCCAAACATTTCTTCACATCCACTAAGTCCCTACCACTCCACCATTTGGGACACCCCCCATCCCCCCCCCCCACTCAAAGACCCCTTTCCCCCCCCGGGCCCGAATAATTTCTCCCTTAACATATAGGCCTTCACCCTAGATTCCAATTGCCATCAATCCAATCCCCCTGTCTTACCCAGTCTTCCCAAACATTTTTCCCCAAACCACGCCCCCCCAAAAAAACCCCAAAAATCCCTTTAAATATACCCTTTGTAATTCCAAATTTTCCTGACTTCCTAAGGGAAAAAATTTCCCCCACCCCCCCACCCCTTAAAAAATTGGGTTTTATTTTAACCACCAAACCCCTTTGATGAAAGGGTTACGCCCCCGGCCCGAAATTTTAAAAGCCTACTCAAAGTTTCTGCCCAAATACCATTTCTAAATTTAAACCCCTCCTGTTTTCCTGTGATTTTCCAAAATAAAAAACCCCCACAAAATTTGGGCCCTTTTCCCTACAGTTACCCAGCCAAATTCCTTTTCCCCAAGGCCCCGCTTACCCAAGGGGTTTACCTCCGCAGCCTTTGATTTCTGTTATTAACCTAATCCCTTTTGGCATTCCCAAAATCTCAAGTACCTTCCCACTTTATTTAAAATCTTTTATTTCATTAATTTAAAAAAATTTTGTATCATCTACAAAACCCCCAAAATATTCCCAAAAAAGGGCCTCACTCCCCCCCATCCTTCCCGTCCCCCCATCAACCAAAAATAGAAAGGATTCGGGAAATACATGCAAAGGGTTTTTGGGGGAGAGGGAACCCCTGCCTAAAAACCCCTCCCCCATGTTTTAAAAAAAATCCCCCAAACCTCCCTTTTTCGGGACTCTCATCGATGCACCAGCATTTAATGTCCTCACCCAAAAAACACCCCCCCTCCCCCCAAAAACCCATTCTAAACCATTCTCTAAAGAAAAAAATTTCCCTACCCAACTTAATCATAAGCTTTTCCCCCAATCCAGCCTTTGGAATACCGCCCTTATACTCCCCTCGAGGAAATCCCAAATCCGTCCATGACCCTCCCAGTTACCCCTTTCCCGGAATTCCAAACTTTCCCCCATTTTATCCCCCGCCCCCTTGCCCCTTCTTCAGTCTATTTCCAAAGTTTTTCGCAAAAAACCTAAAGAATTTTCTGAAACATAAAAAACTTTCCCCCCCCCTTTGCTTTGGCCCCAAAAACTATGACCCCCGTGCTTTGCGATTTCCCCCAAACTTCCCCTAGTTAACATATGTTCAATCCCCCAAACAAAAAAAAGCATACCCTTCCAAATTGTGCTCTAAAAAAAATCTTTTGGGTTTTATACAGTCTACCCCCGGGTTTGTTTTAGGTTTTACTCACCCCTAAAATCCCTCTTCCGCCTCGGCCTCATTATACCCCCCTCCAACCCCACTTATCCTGCCCCTTTAAAAACCCACAAGGGAAACCCCCCTCCAAAATTTTTCCCAGGAACCCTCCCCTCCCCTCCTATCCTTTTCTCCTTTAAACCAAATTTCGAAAAGAGGACTCATATTTTTCGTGTTGGAAAAGGACCGCCCCTTTGGGGGTACCCTCCCAAACCCGGGCTTGTCCCCCAATTGTAGTAGGGGGTTTTTACCTTTCTGACGGCCCTAAATTTAGTAAAAAAAACCCCGACGGTTATCCCCCCACAATAATCCTCTAACCCCCCCCTAACCTTTTTTTTTGCTTTAAACCTGTCATTTGTCTTTTCGGGCTTTTTACTCCGAAGTTTTCCATGTCATCCTCCTACCACCTCCCCCATCATAAACAGTCTTGCAACTGTCACCCCAGTTTAATTTTGCAACAAAAAAACCACCCCCACCACTTCTCGTCCTCTAACCTTAAAAAATTTTGCTTTTTCTCAGGTTGGGGCCCACATTTCCCACCAATTTTTAAAAGATCTATCTCCCCTTCCCCAGCCTCCCAAAAAATGTAACCCCAAAACACTGAAAAAAGGCCCCTCCCCCTCCCCCTTTTAAAAAACCTTAAAATTTTTAAAATTTTCCCGTAAAGAGAAAAAATACCACCACTTTCCCTCCCCCATCAGTCTGAATTTCCCCCCTGTGATAGAAAAACCCCCCCATCGAAGGCTCCACCCTCACCCATCTTATACCCCGCTTAACATAGATTCTGTCTAATGTGCCTCATTTTCCCCTATGGCAAAAAGTATGCTCCCCTAGGTAGGCCCCCCTTTCCCCCCAACATCAACAAACCAATATCCCCGCCCCTACATCCCCCCAGAACACTCAACACACAACCCGCCCCTCGATTCGACATCCCACTCTGTTTTCACACAATTCCAATCACCCCCTTTTTACTGTTAAGAGGGGGAAACCCCTCAAATGATACAGCAATACCCCCCTGACAAAATTACTTTTTCCCTGGTATTCTAGTTGCTGGGAAAGTAAAAAACCTACGAAATTGCCCAACTCTCACCCCAGGACACCATCCACCCCCACTACCCCCCCACCCCACCCCTCTTTCCCCAAACCCCTGAAATAAAGGGGGTGGGCTCCCTTTTCCGTACCTGCTACCCCCCCCTTCCCAAATTTCAAAAAACCCCTGCTAACATCATCCATATCCCTTTAACCCCAAAATACTTCCAAACCCCGTGTTATGCTTTTGCCAAAAAAAAAAAAAAAGGCACATTTAAACCTCCATAAAAAAAACCCCCCAAAACCAAAATTTCTTTACCTTTTTTCTTAAAAGGGCCCTTAAAATTAAGTGTGACACATCTTTAAAGGGTTTTTGGGGAAGGGGGGGGCTTTCCCCTATGCCGCTGGGGTTTACCCCTGCCCTTTCACATTTCTGTACCCTTTTTCACTCGTTTTTTCCTGTGCATTCACCTTCCCCCCCCCTCTCCCAAATGTGCAACTCAGGCTCGCCTCTACCCCTATTGGGGCCATCGGCCCCCCACTACACCCGCCCCTGATTCTTCCCCGGCCTTTTGCCCGGGCCCGGGGGATAAACCCCGGCTTCTCTGACGAAACGGGTTTTTTCCTAGAACTTCCGTTAACACTTTTCACCATTTAGGGCGAATCCTCCCGATGTACCTCCACGACCACACATGCTCCGTCCTTTTTTTAATCAAGGGTTTTCCACGTGTTGTTGTTTCCCCCCGCGTCCAAACCTCACATTTAAAATGAGAACACCTTCTGCCCCAGGGCCCCCTTCCCCCTCCAAAAAAAACCCTTTATTAAAAATCCGCCAAAAAAAACCTCCCGGGGTCGTAGCTTCCTTTAACCGAAGGGCTCCTGAGTGTTTACCTGCATCTCCCCCGACGCCCCTGGGGGGAGTGACCCCACTTTTCCCCCGCCGCCACCTCCCTTTTGCCCCCCCCAGAAGCAGTCCCCCCGTCCTCCGAAGCACCAGAGCTAGGGACCCAAATGCACGGCTTTCGGAATCACAAAAAGGAGGCCCCAGAAATCGAGGGGGGCCTGGGTCCCAGGACATGGGCTGCCTTGTGCTATAGGGGTACACAAAGGGCGGTTTTCCCCTGAAGCCCTAGTACACAAAAAAAATGTGTCCCAAACCGGTCATCGTAAATAGGTGGTATAGGCCTTTTTTTAAAAATTTTTTTGAGGGGCAAGAACCCCCCGGGGAGCCCTTCATACAGACCCTCCCCCCACACTTCCCCTGGTTGCAGAATGAAATGTCCCTAAACTGCTGGAAAAAAATCCTGTAGATCATAAAAACCCTAGCCCTCGAAGGAACATTTTGTACCCTTATCCATGTAAAGTACTTAGGACGTCATGGGAAAAACACATCCCTTTCTGGGAAATTTACATTACTGTTGTTCCTTTGGGTTTAAATTTTCGACGATTTTTGTGTAGAAGCCGGTCGTACAAATTTTTCCCAAAAATTCTTGTCAAAAAAATTCAGGGGCGAGCCAACAATTTTCCCCTTTGGGGAAAACCATAAAGCATCCTGATGATGCCAGGGAGAAGGACGTTATCGTAGCAAACCCCTTAAAAATACCCCGAAAAAACCCGCTTAATGCAGACCCGTATTTCCCCCTCCGTCCTGTACGTTCCGCCATTTTGGTGTCCAAGTGAAAACAGGTAAACTGCGCAAAAACCAACTCAATCAGGAGCGTCTGCGCAGCACGTCCACACGGCCCGAAAGCGATGAGGACAATGAAAGCAATGATATATTCAGTGGTAAAAATTAATAGTAAGCAAATAACAATTAAGCACAAATGAGTATGTCAAAGACAGGTCATATGGTCATTTACTGAGTTGCTGAGCATTCAGTAGAATTGAGTATTCTGTTAGGTAATGTAATTAAAAAAAAAAGTTTGATTGGGTCACAGGTTAAACATTTATGAGATACAATTATTCAGTATTTATTTAGTTGTGGTTGAGTAAGTGATTTTTAAGAAGAGACTTGAATTGATAGACAGTGTTTCTTTTATATTCACAGGTAATGAATTCCAGATTTTTGGGCCTTTTATGTGCATTGAGTTTTTACATAGTGTGAGATGGACACGAGGAACATCAAAGAGTGATCTGTGCCTTGTGTTATGGCCATGTGTTTATGATCTTGTGTTCTGTTGAGGTACTAAAAACTATACACTGTTTATCACATATCTACAAAACTGTACACCTTTCGTATTTCCTGGAGATTTTGCACCTCTTCGTATTTCAACAGTAATGTTTTACTCCCTGGTATCAGTAATTATAAGTCAGGTACACTAGCAGATCTGCGTGGGACGTTCTGACGACTGCTGACAACTGTTTACAACATGAACTGTCTCTTGGGCCAAACATTTAAGTTTTAAATTTCACCTTATCATTTATTATCCATATATTAGGGTACCACTGTGGTACACACTACAACACTATGTATAACACACTATTATCAGGGAGACTGTCTTTCCTCTGATAAAAAGTTCTAATATTATTTTCACTGGCATCCTAGGCCTAAGTTCCCCTCTGAGAGTATGGTTATGCTGCGTTATTGTACACTCATTCTTTTTTTTCTTTTTTGACTCGGTAGATATTATTTTCTGCAATATTGGTTACAAGCGCTGGAGGGATATATCTTATAAGTTCACTGGCACAGTTTAAAGTTCCAGCACGCAAGAGAGATCGTGAAAAACACGAAAGAACACGGTGGCACTGCGGCACGGCGCACGACTCATTAACATCTAATGTATGTTGGTAGCATTACCTACAATATTTACCTGGAGTTACCTGGAGAGAGTTCCGGGGGTCAACGCCCCCGCGGCCCGGTCTGTGACCAGGCCTCCTGGTGGATCAGAGCCTGATCAACCAGGCTGTTGCTGCTGGCTGCACGCAAACCAACGTACGAGCCACAGCCCGGCTGGTCAGGAACCGACTTTATGTGCTTGTCCAGTGCCAGCTTGAAGACTGCCAGGGGTCTGTTGGTAATCCCCCTTATGTATGCTGGGAGGCAGTTGAACAGTCTCGGGCCCCTGACACTTATTGTATGGTCTCTTAACGTGCTAGTGACACCCCTGCTTTTCATTGGGGGGATGTTGCATCGTCTGCCAAGTCTTTTGCTTTCGTTATGAGTGATTTTCGTGATGCAAGTTCGGTACTAGTCCTCTAGGTTTTTCCAGGTGTATATAATCATGTTCTCTTCCCGCCTGCGTTCCAGGGAATACTGTTCAGGAACCTGTCAAATGAAGCTCCAGTAATTGAGGTGATGGTTTTCTCGTTTGCGCGCGTGAAGGTTTCTCTGTACCATTTTTCTAGTCTAGCCAATTTCTTCTGCCTGAGAGGTGCTGTTAGTGTGCTGCAATATTCCAGCCTTGATAGAACAAGGTGACTGAAGAGTGGTCAATCATGGCTTGGCCTCCCTAGTTTTGTAGGTTCTCATTTCTCCATTCTGTCATTTTCTAGCGGATGCAATTGAATTACAATGTCTATGGTCCTTGAAGGTGCGTTCCATTCGCATGATCCACTCCCAGGTCTTTGACGTTGGTTGACTTCGCTCTATTTTGTGGCCAGAAATTTGTTATGTACTCTGATGAATGATTTTAATTTCTCGTGTTTACATATCTGAGTAATTGAAATTTCTCATCGTTGAACTTCATTTGTTTTCTGCAGCCACTGAAAGATTCGGTTGATGTCCGCCTGGAGCCTTGCAGCGTCTGCACTGGAAGACACTGTCATGAGATGTCGGGTTGTCATATGCAAAGGATAGGACACGGGTGCCCTGCTGTGGTGACATCCTTGTCTAGGTCGATATGAGGAATGAGAACTATATGGGAGCGAGTACTGTGCCTTTGTTGGAACAGAGCTTTTCACCCGTTAGTGCTCTGACTTTAATCTGTGACGATTATCTCTGTGTTCTGTTAGTGAGGAAATTATAGATCCATCGACTGGACTTTTCCTGTTATTCCTTTAGCACGCATTTTGTGCGCTATTACGCCATGGTCACACTTGTCGAAGGCTGTTTGCAACAGTCTGTATATATTACATTCAGCCATGCTTTTTATCTTCTAGTGCTTTAGGACCTTGTCGTTGTGAATCCAATAGTTGAGACTGACAGTGAGCGACCTGTTCTAAATCCAATGTTGCCTGGGTTGTGTAACTGATGGTTTTAGAGGGTGGTGATCTTTGCTTCTTAGGACCATTCAAAGATTTTTATTGATATGGGGCTGTTAGTGCTATCGGTCTGTAGTTCTTTGCTGTTGCTTTACTGCCCCCCTTTGTGGAGTGGGGCTATGTCTGTTGTTTTTAGTAAACTGTGGGACGACCCCCGTGTTCCTTGCTCCCTCTCCATAGGATGGAAAAGGGCTCGTGATAGGGGCTTTTGCAGTTCTTGATTGAACACGGAGTTCTGAGTCTGGCCCTGGGCAGGGGGCAGAGTGCATGCGGCAGTCATTTATCGACTGTAGAAGTCATTTGGCGTCAGGATAACATCGGATGGCTTATGTTAACAAATTTTGTGGCTCTCTCATAAAAATATTCGTTTTCCATCTTCGACTCTCAGTCTGGTTAGCGGCTTGCTAAAAAACTGTGTCATATTGGGGACTTGGTAGCTCACCATTTCCTTGCTGTCATCTGTGTAGGACAATTTGTTTAAGTTGGGGGCCCAATACTGATGTTGTTCTCGACTTTCTGATTTGGCATAGAGAAGAAATATTTGGGTTTTATTTCGATTTCATTTATGGCTTTTAGTTTCTTCCCGCAATTAATGACGGCCTATAAGATTCCTTTAGTGAGTTCGATGCTTGCTAATTCTATGACCTGAGTCTCACTACGCATTTCAGATATATTGACCTCTTTTTAGCCGCTCTGTTATTTCTTTTCCGTCGGCCTGTAAAGGGTGCGCCTGGTCTCTTTCTTATTTTACATCTACCCTCTTTTTTTAGTGGAATAAGCCTTGTGCTACATTGAGTGGCACCAAGTTAAATCTGTTATAGGCTTACGTTGGGGGTCTGTGTTGACTTAGTATTTTTCCCAGATGTATATCGGTTAGGGACTTGGTTTACTTGGTCCCACTTTATGTTTTTGTTATTGAAGATGAATTTGGCGAATGCTCCTCGTGACTAGTTCTCCATTATGTCGGTCTGGGGCTCCACGCATACATGTCTGAACCTCAAATTACTGTTGTGATCTGCAGTATATTGTTTTTGATATGGTGACATTTCTTTTCAGATATATTGTTAGGGAAGATGAGGTCTAGTGTTATTCTACAGTCTAGTAGGCTCTTTTATTTGACTGGTTTAAATTGAATTTTGTGCAGGAGATTTAAAAGCTGTGTGAGTGTGAGTATTTTCTTCTGAACTGCCTCCTGGTTGTTTATTACTGCAACAATATTATTTTGGCTTTATTCCTCCATTTTAGGTTGCTTAGTTGAAATCCCCAGGAGCAAGATGTTGGGTTGCAGGAGCTGGGAAGATTTTCCAGCAGTGGTCAATTTTTAACAGCTGTTCCTGAATTGCTGGGATGATGCATCGGAGGCTGGTAGACTACCACAATTGAAGACTTGGTTTTGGGTTAGCGACCTTTACTGCTAAAACTTCCCACTACATCATTTGAGGCATTTAGCAGTTCTGTGCAAACAATTGACTGCAATGTACAGGCCAACCCCACTTTTGCTGTTCACTCTGTCACATCTGTATAGGTTGTAACATGGGATCCATTAATTTCGTTGTCCAAGTGATCCTTTATGTGGGTCTCAGTGAAAGCGCGAACATTGCATTTGCCTTGCCAAGCAGTCCACGGATGAAAAGTATTTTGTTGTTTGGTTGCTGGCTTTAGACCTGTATATTTGCAAGAGATGAATGTCATCGGGACTGGTGTATTGTTTGTACTGGGGCGCGGGGGGTTTTTTTTTTCCTCCGGCATTAATTAGTAATCTGTATCTATTTTGGTTTGGTGTGGGAGGCCATCGACTGAGGTTCCACTCCAGGAATGACTGGATTTGGTGTACGATTTCTGCCATTTCCTGCAGTTTTTTTTCCCTCCTGGCACTAAAAAACTTCCCCTCCCTGTAGAGGGTACTTCTCTTCCCCAACCCACGATGTCAGCGATGGCACTGCAGGGAGTGCCGAGCTCACAGGAACTTCCACTACAGGGACAGCATCGTGGTGTTTCGAACCGCCCACAGGCAGTGTGTTACTCAGTTCCTCAAGCATTCATACTTCCGTGCACACGAGGGACCTGGATCTTCAGTCAACTTGGCGTCCACAGGACGCTGAATTGTCCCTGTACAAGCTCTCCATCGGGCTGCTCAACGGAGTCTCTGGCTTCTTGGACCTCTTGGGGAGGGTCGATGGTGCTCGTGCAAGCAGCAGATCCCGGGGAACTTGCTGCTGTTTGCAATGGCTGTCTGCGGGAGGAGAACAGGCACCTAGCAACATCTGTTGGCGCAATGATGAATTCCCAATACTTTGTTAACTGCTTCATTACTCTGTAATTTCGTCTATGATTGTAATCCTTGTCATAACGTGTTCTTCATTCATACCTTTGAAAACTTGTCATGATTGTGGACCAGCTCTACATGGAGCTCATTACCTTTGTAAATTCTCATGATTAATGTGTTTATGATCATTACTTTGCAATTATTCATGATATGACCAGGCTCAACTGGAGATATTACCTTTGTAACTTGGTCATGTTTGGACCAGATATAGTTCATTACCTTTTTAACTTGCTCAGCTATCACTAAACTTTGGAGTCCAGTTCCTGGACCATTTATGTACCTCTGTAATCTTTTGACTCCGCCCCAACAGGATGGGTATGGGGTGCATAATAAAATATTAACTTAACTAACCTCTTGAGTGGCGTGTGGCTACCCGGTTTGCCCATGGCCTGGATGTTTTGTATCTTTTTGTACCCTTTAGATGGTTGTGCCTGGGCAATTTAAGTTATAGGCACAGTCTTTCTGTACTGAAGAGGTACACATTTCTGGGTGAAAAAAGCTTACAGGACAGGGAGTTTGCATTTTTCCTCACGTTGTAATATGGGCATGGATTTTCTAGGGTGGTCATAGTTGCACGTCCCGTCTGTTTTTTCCAGATTTCCCATGTTGCAGATACCATAGTGCATAGTATGTGCACAGGCTTGGTTTCCGTTTGCCTTGGTTTCTGTGACTGTTTCCCTGTTGGGTGCTGTTTCCCTCTGTCTTATTCCCCTGTCCTCCCTAGACACCAACAATGGAGCTCCACCTGTTGTTTTGGTATTATATTCCTCACTATAGATAGTGGAGTCCTCTTGTTTGCTATTTCCTGTGGTATTTGTCTAGTTGGCAATATTGGTTTTATCTGTATCTTAGACTTTACACTTGGTTTCCCCACTACGGCTTCCTGTCCCCTATTAAGGTCATTTATAGGTATTCCTTCCTGCGTGATAGTTCCCGACTTACTGGGACAAAATCTCCAGATTCACCATTACTGGTCTCCCAGGACAGCACCTCCAGTCACCATTACTGTCTCCCGGACAGCAAACTCCAGCTTCAACATTTACTGTCTCCCAGGACAAGCACCTCCTCCCAGCTTCACCATTACTGGTCTCACAGGACAGCACCTCCAGCTTAACAATTACTGTTCCCAGGAGCACTCTCCAGCTTCACATTACTGTCTCAAGGACAACACTATCAGCCCCACATTTACTGACTACCCCAAGGACATCACCTCCAGCCTACAGTTTTCGATTACATGGACAGTAGCAAAGGGCAGTTCTTCAGCCCAGACTTTTTATGTTCCAATCTGTTGTAGAAAGCTTCAAGGTTGTTTCTATGAAAGCAGCCTTTGATGTTTCCTCTTTTAATTCCTTGTGTTTTAGTCCACTGATTTTCCTCATTTGGGGCATACCCAAAAACACTTCCCTGGTTTATACTGCTTGTAGCTAGTTCTTGGATATCTGCACAAGGGGGAGTGACACCAATTTCCATCAAAAATGGGCAATTTATCCCTGTGGAAGCCCGTTTGTTGATTGACTGCAGACCTATACAGAGCTTCATAATGATTTGAGTGGTTGGATTTACGGTAATTTATAGCAACTCTTGAATACTCTATAATAATACCTCCTTAATGAAGCGCTAGCTATTTGTATTTCTATTTGACCTAACTGATTGGACAGCTTACGTGTAGTTACTGATTTATTATTTATTGTTTTGTGTTTTGATAAGGGCCGGCCTACAACCCCATCCGTTTACAGGTTGCTTTATTGTCAACGAAACCGTTTGAATACCAGTCAAGGGTTCGGACAGTCAAGGGATCGGACCAGTCGAGGGTTCGGACCAGTCGATCTGTCTGATCTGTGGGTACTTAATTTTAAAACTTACTAGTCGGGTGATTTGGGCTAACAATGAAGGATCTACTTGAAATTATCTCCCGAGTAATATGTGTTTTGATTGATAACAAAAGTATAAACTTGCGTTGTTGAAGGACAAGGTGATTTCTGGCAGCTCTACAGTGACGACGGTTCGAGCCTCAACCCTTGTTTAGCAATTGCTGTATCTAGCTTTTTCTAGTTTTTTTTTTGTCTCCCACCCACAATAAATGCTATTTTTCACTATTGTTGACTGTGGAAATTTGGAGAAAGGGACGTTTTTTCGTAGTAATAATTGCTTCTCGTTTGTGTATATTGCGGACCGCTGGTAACTAAAGGTTGTATGAAATTCACAGTTACGTCTGGTATTTCAGAAACGGAAAAACTAATATAAAGTCACTCTCTCCACTAAGTTCATTATATTATGGTTAGTTGCTACTTACAACCCTGTATTCTGCTATTCACTGGTATAACTAGATTATATCACCCCCACCGCGAGTACACTAGAAAGCCAGAAAGATTATTAAAACAGATGACCCTGTGTGTAAGATTTCTGGCGACTTCTGGCACCTGCCTCTATAGGCTTATCACTTCATTTACAAATTCACCTGTTTTCAAATGTCACTTTAGCCTTTATTCATCTTTATTACTTGGGAGCCACTGTAGTATACTCTATACACTATGTTTACTCAATGTTCAGGGAGACTTTCATTTCCTTGACAAGAAAAGTTCTATGATTATTATTTTGCACACGTAACACAGGCCTATGATTCCCCTCTGGCAGTAAAAACTTGCCTAGGTAGTGCACACTAATTCTCCTTTTTTGACTCAGTATATAATGTTTTTCCGCCCAAGATTGGTTCAAAGGGCTAGAGGGATGTCATCGTATAGGATTGATGGACACAAATTAAGTTTCTAGCACGTAAGACGCGGACCGTGTAATCACCGGAAAAACCCGAGGCACGGCGTCACTGCTCCAACGAAGCGATGCCAAAGTTAAAAGGACCAAGTACAACTTATGTGACTTTTTTTTTTTTTTTTTTTTGTTGCACTTGTGTCCTTTACTTTACATTTATAATTTTTATTAATGACCTTGATATAAGATTTACAAGTGACATGAGCAAATTGCTGATGATACAAAAACAGGTAGTAAATGATTCATTATGAGGTGGATACCAATGAACTCAGGAGAGAATTTGGGGAACAATTAATGTCTGGTCTGGAAAATGGCAGATGAGGTCATTGTGTATAAGTGTGTGGTTAATAGTCCTTGGTAATGAAAAATAATCCTCGAAGCTATATCTAGGTGAGTTGGAGCTTGATCATGACTGGGAGTCATTGGTAAGCAGGTATCTAAAGCCAAGACTGCAGTTGCATTAGTACGGTGCGCAACAAGGCTAACAGATTACTTGGATTTATTTCAAGATTGTATACGTAGCAGGAGTCCAAAGTTAATTTTATAGCTCTATACATCACTAGTGAGGGCCTCAGTTAGATTATTTCTGCTCAGTTTTAGTCCCTTACTACAGGATGGATATAGAACTCATTTAGAGAACATATACAGAGAAGAATGACTTAAATGATTTACTGTTTAAGGAATCTCCCGTTGAAGATAGACTTAGAGCCTTGAATCTATACTCTCTGGAGTAGACGTAGAATGAGGGAGAGATAATCATCGAGGTGTATAAGTGGATCGTTCAAAACTGTATGCATTAAAAAACAGGTATAAAAGTCTTCAAACAAGGAATGCCTTGTTAATAATTTAGAAATTACAGAGAAACTCGGTGCAAGCGACCACAAATCAATTACCTTTAAGCTGTATGATAGTATGACAGTAGGAACAACTCAGTAACAGTCCAGATTTCGTGTAGCAGATTACAATGGGCTTAGAGAAACAACTGATCATCTGTGACTGGGGTAACGAAAGAGAGCTATCAATATGAGAGTTTTCTGATACACTATACTTGCTGCTCCAAAGAACATTTATTCCCGTATTAAAGAATTTAGATTGATTTAAAAATGACAAAAACGGAATGAATAATAGGTTCAACTATCTTTTTAGGGCCAAAAGAAAGGAATTTATAGGCGCACCATCAGAAAAGGGAGGTTTCATCTTATGAATTAATATATTGACATTAAGAGGGACGGTAAAAAAAGGGAATAAGAAAGGTTAAACGGACTACGAATTAAAGTTACTAGGGATCTGAAAACTAACCCAAAAGGTTTTTTCCAGATTTATTGAACAAAAGTTTAGGGATAGATAGGTCCCCTGAAAAAATAACTCTGGGCATTCTCACTGAACAAGGTGATTGAATGTGCTCGGATTCTTAACACTTTCTTTTATCTTATTTTCATCTCAGGAAGACACTAACAAATATCCCAGTAATTATGTTTTATAGGGGGCCTGTGATGATAAATTAAGTAACATCATTGTTAACTAGCGAAATGGTTAAGAAACAAATAGTCCAGACTGAAGCAAAAATAAGTCGCAGGGGACCTGAGGAACTTTTTTCAAGGGTTCTTTAAAGAGTGTAAAAAGGAACTTTGTGAACCATTGACTAATATTTTTAATCTATCTCTTAACAGGTTTTTAGTGTCGATAGGTGGATGATGGCTAATGTATTCCTATTTTTAAAGCAGGGGACCAAGTCGTTACCGTCAAATTACCGCCAATAAGCCTGACCTTCACATTGTAGGCAAATTACTAGAGTCAAATTATAAAAGGGTTTTATAAGATGCAATCTGAATAAGCATAATTTTATAATTAATGGATAACTACACAATGGATTCGCCGGGACCGTTCCTGCCTTACTAATTATGCAACTTTCTTCAGTAAAAGAATTCGATATTGTTTATTTAGATTTTAGTAAGGGCCTTTTGACAGAGTACAAACACCGAGACTGTTAAAGAAAGTGGCAGCTCATGGCACTTGGGAAAAGTGCTGTCATGGATAGAGTCATTGGACTCAACCAATAGGAAGCAGTGTGCTTATAATATGGGGGTTAAATCCGAGTGGGGATCGTAAAACAGTGGCGTTCCCAAAGGGATCAGTCTTGGGCCCACTTGTTGTTTATTACATGGACATGTAGTACAGGTAGTTGGTTGGTAGACAGCAAACCACCCAGGGAAGTTACTACCGTCCTGCAGATGACTGTGATGAAACATACACACCTGTAACTGTTTTGGCATGATGGTAGGATTGCTCGGTTTCTTTTTCTGTCTCATAAACACGCTAGATAACGGGATATCTTGCTGCTCCTACTTACTCTTTGGTACACTTTCACAGAACACGCACATGCATATATATATACATACATCTAGGTTTTTCTCCTTTTTCTAAATAGATTCTTGTTCTTCTTTATTTCTTCTACGGTCCATGGGGAAGTGAAAAGAATCTTTTCCTCCGTAAGCCATGCGTGTCGTATGAGGCGACTAAAATGCCGGGAGCAATGGGCTAGTAACCCCTTTCTCCTGTAGAACATTTACTAAAAAAGAGAGAAGAAAAACTTTATAAAACGGGATGCTTAAATGTGGTGGATGTAGTGCGGAGACAAGAAACAGGATGATTGCTGTGTTATGAATGAAAAGAAGCTTGGATGTCCTGGCCCTAGCGAAACAAAGCTGAAGGGGGTAGGAGAGTTTCAGTGGGGGAAATAAATGGGATTAAATTATGGAGTATCTGAGAGAGTTAGAGCAAAGGAAGGGGGTTTGCAGTAATGTTAAATGATCAGTTATGGAAGGAGGAAAAGTGAATAAGAATGTGTAAATTCAAGAATTATGTGGATTAAAGTAAAGGTTGGATGCGAGAAGTGGGTCATAATAGCGTGTATGTCACTGAGAAGAGAGGAATGCAGAGGGGGTGGAGAGATTTTGGGAGATGTTAAGTGAAGTATAAGGAGCCTTTGATACCAAGTGAGAGAGTAATTGTGGTAGGGGATCTGAATGCTAAAGTAGTAGAAACTTTTAGAGAGGGTTGTGGTAGGTAAGTTTGGTGGTGCCAGGTGTAAATGATAATGGGGAAGCCTTTGATTGAACTTTGTATAGAAAGGGTTTAGTTAGAGGTAATACATATTTTAAGAAAAAGAGGATAAATAAGTATACAAGATATGATGTAGGGCGAAATGACGTAGTTTTGTTGGGATTATTGTATTGGTAGTTAAAAGACTGTTGAGTAGACTTCAGGATGTTTTCATGTTTATAGAGGGGCCACAAGATATATCAGATCCACCTTTTTATTTGTAGCTACACTGAGAGTAAAAGGTAGATGGGATAACAAGGAGAATAGAGCTCAGGGAAAGAGAGAGGTGAAGGTTTATAAACTAAAAGAGGAAGGGCAGTATAGGGTAAGAAGATGGAGAGATGCAGGGCTAATGAGAGCATAGGCAATGGGTCGAGAGACGGTATGGTTTTTTTTTTTGGTAGGTTTAAAAAATGTAGTGTTAGAGTGTTCAGCAGGAAGTTTGTGGTTCAAGACAGTGGGCTGCAGGAGGGAAGAGGAGCGATTGGTGGGATGATGATGTAAAGAGAGTAGTTAGGGAGAAAAAGTTAGCATATGAGAAGTTTTTACAAAGTAGAATGTGATGAAGGAGGGAAGCGTATATGGAGAAAAAGAAGAGAGGTTAGAGAGTGGTTGAAAGCAATGTAATAACAAGAGAGTAAATGGGAGAGTGGGTGGTGAGATGTTATCAACATATTTGTTTGAAAATAAGGAAAGAAGTTTTGGAGTGAGATTAACAAGTTAAGAAAGCCTAGAGAACAAATGGAATTTGTCAGTTAAAAATAGGACTGGGTGAGTTATAAATGGAGAGTTGAGGTAATTGGAAGATGGAGGGAGGGGGAATATTTTGAGGAATCGTTAAATGTTGATGAAGATAGGAAAACTGTGTTTCTGTGTATAGGGCAAGGAGAATAACATCTTGTGGAGTGAGGAAGAGCCAGTTGTGTTAGTGTGGGAGAAGTTCGTGAGGCAGTAGGTAAATGGAAAGGGGTGTTAAGGCAGACAGGATTGATGGGATAAAGATAGAAATGTTAAAAGCAGGTGGGGATATAGTTTTGCGAAGTTGGTTGGTGCAATTATTTAATAAATGTATGGAGGAGGGTAAGGTACCTAGGGATTGGACAGAGGATGCATAGTTCTTTGTTTAATGGCAAAGGGGATAAAAGAGAGTGCAAAAATTATAGGGGGATAGTCTCGTGAGTATACCTGGTAAAGTGATGGTAGAGTTTTAATTGAAAGAAGTAAGAGTAAGACGAGAGAATAGGATAGCAGATGGAACAAGGAGGCTTAGGAAAGGTATGGGGGTGTGGGGACAGGTTGTTTACAGTGAAACATATAAGGAACAGTATTTAGATAAGGCTAAAGAGATCTTTTTGTGCATTTCATGGATTGGAAAAAGGCGTTTATACAGGGTGGATAGGGGGGCGGGCAAAGTGGCAGATGTTGCAAGTGTATGTGTGGAGGTAGTAGGTTACTGAAAGGCAGTGAAGTGTTTTTACGAGGATAGTGTGGGCTCAAGTTAGAGTATGTAGGAAAGAGGGAAAATTTTTAGCAGTATTAAAGTAGGCCTTAGGACAAGGATGTGTGATGTCACCGTGGTTGTTTAATATATTTATAGATGGGGTTGTTAGAGAAGTAAATGCGAGGGTCTTGGTAAGAGGCGTGGGTTAAAAGATAAAGAATCCACACAAAGTGGGAAGGAATTGTCACAGCTGCTCTTGCTGATGCACTGTGCTCTTGGGAGATTATGAAGAGAGTTGCAGAGATGGTGGATGATTTGGTAGGGTTGTGCTAAAAGAAGAAAAATTGAAAGTGAATACAGGAAAGAGTGGTTATGAGATAACAAAAAGATTAGGTGGATGAAAGATTGGATATCAGTTTGGAGGGGTGAGAGTATAAGGAGGGGTGAACGTATATTCGATATTTGGGAGTGGAGTTGTCAGGCGGAGGGTCTATGAAGATGAGGTGAATCATAGAATTGATGAGGGAAAAAGAGTGAGTGGTGCACTTAGGAGTCTGGGAGTCAACGAAACTTTGTCTTGGAGGCAAAGAGGGAACTGTATGAGAGTATAGTTTTTACCCAACGCTCCTTATTGGGTGTGAGCTTGGTGTGAGGAATGTTTGCAGCGAGGGGAAGGGCTGGAGGGCATTGGAGATGTCATGTCTGATGGGCAATGTGTGGTGTGAATATAATGCAGAGGAATTCGAGTGTGGAAGTTTTGGAGGATGTGAGGGATTACCAAAACTGTTGTCAGAGGGCGGAGGAAGGGTTGTTGAGGTGGTTCGGACATGTAGAGAGAATGGAGCGAAACAGAATGACTTCAAGAGTGTATCAGTCTGTAGTGGAAGGAAGGTCGGGGTAGGGGTCGGCCTAGGAAAGGTTGGAGGGACGGGGGTAAAGGAGGTTTTCGTGTGCGAGGGGCTTGGACTTCAGCAGGCATGCGTGAGCGTGTTTGATAGGGAGTGACTGGACGACAAATGGTTTTTAATACTGGACGTGCTGTTGGAGTGTGAGAAAAGTAACATTTATGAAGGGATGCTGGGAAACCGGCAGGCCGGGACTTGAGTCCTGGAGATGGGAAGTACAGTGCCTGCACTCTGAAGGAGGGGTGGTAATGTTGCAGTTTAAATTCTTGTAGTGTAAAGCACCCTTCTGGCAAGACAGTGATGGAGTGAATGATGGTGAAAGTTTTTCTTTTTCGGGCGACCCTGCTTGGTGGAATCGGCCAGTCAGTGGTTAAGAATAAATAATATCTGTATTTCAATGACCTTGATGAGGGAATTATAAGTGATATGAGCAAATTCGTCGATGACACAAAGATAGGTAGAATAATTGATTCAAACGTAGATGTCACGGAACTTCAGGAGGATTTAGATAAACTCAATTCGGGGTCAGAAAAAGTGGCAGAAGCAGTGTCATTGTAGATAAATGCAAGTTTCTGATGCTGGCGCGTGTCCATAACCCTAAACACATATAAGTTTAAATACGTGAGAACTAGCATACAGATTGTGAAAAAGACTCGTGGGGTTATGGTAAGCAGCAACCCGCTTTTTATGCAACAATTTAAAAAGATCTCGGGCCATAGTAGTGCCAAACCACTCCCCCTTTCCAATTCTTCTGTCTAATTGGAACAATTTAAAACCATAAAAACGTGAACATTCAGCAGGCATGTCCCGATTTTTCATATTAAACCACGGTCCTACAGTTATGGCAAAAGATCAATGTTACTGCACTTGCAATATTCTCAGTTCGAAATGAAGGGTGTCTTCATAGCTAGATGTTACTATATTCAAGTGATTTTCTCGAGTAGTAACATGGGGTCAGTTGGCTTTATGCATTGAATCTTAACTCACGTTTCATTGTTCTCAATCCAGAACTCTATTTCTAGAATCGAGGTTTTATTAAAAAGAAACTGTGTTGGATCACAATTTAGTATAAATATTCAGACATTATTCAATCATAATAAAATATAATTTTTGCGAATTTTAAACTGTGATGACAAAACCATTTATCAGCTTGATATGATATGTCACTCTTTATTTGACACAGTCTAGTGCCTGTATACAAAGAAAGTGTGAGTGGGTGTAGGGAGATGGCACTGCAGGAGGGCCTCTGGGACGTGCTCCATGGGACTTGCAGCTGATTTGTGCATCTGTAGATATATACATTAAGTTGGCCCTTCTATCACTGACACCTGCTTTCCTTTACAATGTGAAAGGAAAAGAGATTACAAAATTTACAGAAACATTAGATACATGAGACTCAAAACGGGCCACAAGCACCACTTACCATAACAAGGTGCTCACGTGATAAATTGTCTCCCCTGTCCTCATCCCAATGTGGATTCTTCAGGTCAACCATGCTTCACTCACACTCACTCTCGCCGTATGTATAATGTCTTTTAATCTCTGTATGTTTAGAAGTGATCAAGGTTCCCAGATCAGAACCTGCCTCTCAATTATATATTCTTTCTTCTACTAGTGGGACTACACCTCACCTTCCGGACAGTAACTCTACATACTGGTCGCTAACTTTTACATTTATCCAGATTATGGAACAAAATTTCTTCTCCAGGCTGAGGGACTGACCACTCAGGAACTGCATCTTCAGGATGATTGGACTGCATTACATCGTTTTCACATCTCTACTTTACATCTACACACTCCTTTGTGCTCGACTGAGAAACCTACAGTTGTAGGCAAAAGATGCCTGATTGTTGCACCATGTGGTCATACTTATCAATATGTTTGCTTAGTATGTAATTTTCATATTGTATTTATTTTTGCTTATTTTTTTCATATCAGATTCTGTTAACATCATTTCACTGTGATTATTAAATTCCTATAATGAGGTTGTATTTGTTGCAAATGTTGCAAGTAATAAGTAAAATAACAAATAAAAGAAAGCAAGAAAGTCTAAATTATCGAAAGAGAAAACATTTATTTAAACAAAACTGTTTGTATTTTGAGTCCAGAAAGTTTATATCTTTTTAAATGAGGGGAACAGATATGGACGCGCTTCAACAGATGTATACGAATAACAGTTGAACATCAAGTTTGTTTATCGTGCCGCATTCGGTTCATCGAACTCAGGTTGTTATAATCTACGTGCGCTGCACTCATGGTGTGGACTGTGCCTCAATAGTTGGGAAGATATCTTGAGCCAGGCTTCTTGTACATCATCAGAACAAAAACTAACAAAACTATTTCATGATATAAGTAATAACAGATGCATTGCAGTACAAAAGGAAAAAAGCAAAGTCCCCCTAAATGCTGAAGTTTCTCTGATCTTCAAGAACATTAAAGGGGAGATGTGAAAGCACACATACTTCCCCAAGAAAAATTGTTCAAATTCACTTGTAGTTTTCCCTTCCCATCAAGACTGAAGTTGTGTTGCAATAAATTCTGGAAACATATGTGAAACCTTTTTTGTAAATGGTTCTTTTAGATAGCGAGGCGAGGTCTAAGCTTTGAAGATAAGGAAGGAATAGAAAGTTGAAGGATAGTAACCAAGGAGGGACAACGGTGTTAACGTTCCACACGTGATACACCTACCACACCTGATGATGCACTGTCACCTGTGATGTGATACACCTGTGTACACCCGTACACCTGTGATATACCGTCCGCACCTCTGATCATACCTGTCACATTGTATGTAATTCATCCAAACTTGTTTGGTATATCCATGTTAGTGTATCAACTATTTTGTCTTCCAGAGTTCCTTCAGCCTCACTGTAAATACTTCCTGAAATTCATGTTGAGCTCCTCACAACTTCTTGGTCATTTCTTGTGATCTCTCACTTTCATTTCCTAAACATGATTACCTGGTCTTTGACTGATTTGTCTTCCTCCTGATGTGAGCTATACAGCAGTTTCGGGTCAGACTTGACTTTTCGATGCTATGTCGTTTCGTTACTGCAGCTGCGCCTCCTCCTTCATATGTTGCATACTCGTTTCTGGCTCGTCGACTATTCTTTATTTTCTGAGTCCTTGCCTTCTGTACGTTTTCATTCTCTAAACGCACTTACGTTTTTGCTCCTCACCTTCGGGAAACAGGGTTCGTTCTGTTTTCCCAGTATTTTCTGTTTACAATTAGGAAACAAACCTTTCCTCTGCCTCCTTGCATTTTGTTTTGTTACGTAGTCCATCATTTCGTTTACTGACTTTCTACCAACTCTCGTTCCCACTGGACCTCCTGCCGGAAGTCCTCTATATCCTGTGTAGTCCTCCCTTTTATGTGTTTTGCTTTTTCCTTTTTACTACCTGGTACCCTCTACTTGTAGCTCCACATTTGTATTCAAAGCTCAGAACCACGTGGTCACAGCTCCAAGGGGCCTCCTTTCATGTGATGTCCTCAATGTGATGTGATGTGTGTGTGTGTGTGTGTGTGTGTGTACTCACCTTGTTGAGGTTGCAGGGGTCGAGTCCTAGCTCTGGCCCGCCTCTTCACTGGGAGTGTGTGCGATGTGTGTGTACTCACTAGTTGAGGTTGAGGGGTCGATTCCAAGCTCCTGGCCTCCAGCTCGTCACTGGTCGGCTATAGGTTATCTTCCCTGTACGTGATCTTATCAGACCTCTGCTGAAAGCTATGTTATAGATCCTGCCTCCACTTACATCGCTTCTCCAACTATTCCACTTCCTGACTACTCTGTGGCTGAAGAAAGTGTGTGTGTGTGTGTGTGTACTCACCTAGTTGAGGTTGCAGGGGTCGAGTCTAGCTCTGGCCCCCGCCTCTTCACTTGAGAGTGTGTGTGTTGTTGGGTACTCACCTATTTGTACTCACCTATTTGTGGTTGCAGGGGTCGAGCATAGCTCTGGCCCGCCTCTTCACTGATTGCTACTAGGTCCTCTCTCTCCCTGCTCCATGAGCTTTATCATACCTCGCCTTAAAATATGTATGGTTCCCGCCTCACTACTTCACTTTCTAGGCTATTCCACGGCTTGACTACTCTATGACTGAAGAAATACTTCCTAACAATCCCTTTGATTCATCTGAGTCTTCAACTTCCAATTGTGACCTCTGTGTCTGTGTCCCATCTCTGGAACATCCCGTCTTTGTCCACCTCGTCTATTCCGCGCAGTATTTTATATGTCGTTATCATGTCTCCCCTGACCCGCCTGGCCTCCAGTGTCGTCAGGCCGATTTCCCTCAACCTTTCTTCGTAGGACAATCCCCGTAGCTCGGGGACTAGTCTTATTGCAACCTTTGCACTTTCTCTAATTTTCTTGACGTGCTTGACTAGGTGTGGATTCCAAACTGGTGCTGCATACTCCCAGTAGGGGCCTGACGTAAATGGTATACAGAGTCTTGAACGACTCCTTACTGAGGATTCGGAACGCTTATCCGTAGGTTTGCCAGGCGCACGTATGCTGAAGCAGTTATCTGATTGATGTGCGCCTCAGGAGATATGCTCGGTGTTATACTCACCCCCAGATCTTTTTCCCTTTAGTGAGGTTTGCAGACTTTGGCCATCTAAACTATATTGTGTCTGCGGTCTTCTTTGCCCTTCCCAAACTTCATGACTTTGCATTTGGCAGGGTTAAACTCAAGGAGCCAGTTGCTGGAAACCCGGCTTGTAGCCTGTCCAGGTCTCTTTGTAGTCCTGCCTGATTCCCCATCCCATTGATTCTTCTCATAACTTCACATCGTCCGCAAACAAGGACACTTTTTGAGTCTATCCCTTCCGTTATGTCATTCACATATAAAAAGAACAGCACAGGTCCTAGGACTGACCCATGTGGAACCCCGCTTGTCACAGGCGCCGACTTGACACTCGCACGTACCATGACTCGTTGTGCCTCCCTGTAAGGTATTCTCTTTTCCATTGCAGTGCCTTTCCTGTTATGTGTGCCTGATCCTCTAGCTTTTGCAGTAACCTCTTGTGAGGAACTGTGTCGAAGGCCTTCTTGCAGTCCAAAAAAAATGCAGTCGATCCACCCCTCTCTCTCTTGTCTTACTTCTGTCACCTTGTCATAAAACTCTAATAGGTTTGTGACACTGGATTTTCCCTCCCTGAAACCATGCTGGTTGTCAGTTATACACTAGTTTCTTTCCAGGTGCTCCACCACTCTCCTCCTGATGATCTCCATGACCTTGCATACTATACACGTTAGTGATACAGGTCTGTAGTTTAGTGCCTCATGTCTGTCTCCCTTTTTAAAATTGGGACTACATTTGCCATCTTCCATACCTCGGGAGTTGCCCAGTTTCAAATGATGTGTTGAAGATCTTTGTTAATGGTACACACAATGTCTCTGCTCCCTCTTTAAGGACCCACGGAGAGATGTCTGGTCCCACCGCCTTTGAGGTGTCAAGTTCGCATAGCAGCTTCTTCACCTCCTCCTTCGTTATATGTACCTCATCCAGCACTTGCTGGTGTGCCCCCCTGTTCTGATTTCTTGGAGTCCTACTGGTTTCCACTGTAAATACCTCTTTAAATCTTGTGTTGAGCTCCTGACATACCTCTCGGTCGTTTCTTGTGAAATTCCCCATCACCCTTCCTCAGTCTAATTACCTGGTCCTTGACTGTTGCTTTCCTCCTGATGTGGCTGTACAACAGCTTCGGGTCAGTCTTTACTTTTGACGCTATGTCATTTTCATATTGTCTCTGAGCCTCCCTTCTTATCTGTGCATATTCGTTTCTGGCTCTTCGGCTGATTTCTTTATTTTCCTGAGTTCTCTGTCTTCTGTACCTTTTCCATTCTCTAGTACACCTAGTTTTTGCCTCCCTACACCTTTGGGTGAACCAAGGACTCGTTCTGTTCTTCCCATTATTTCTGTTTCCCTTGGGAACAAACCTCTCCTCTGCCTCCTTGCATTTTGTTGCTACATAGTCCATCATTTCTTGTACTGGTTTTCCTGTCAGTTCCCTCTCCCACTGAATGTCTTGAAGGAAGTTCCTCATGCCTGAGTAGTTCCCCCTTTTGTAGTTTGGTCTTTCCCAGCCTATTCCTGCTACTCTCTCCACTTGGAACTCAACTATGTAGTCGAAGCACAGAACCACATGATCACTAGCTCCCAGGGGCCTTTCATACATGATACCCTCGATGTCCGAACTACTCATGGTGAATACAAGGTCCAACCTTGCTGGTTGGTGTGTGTGTGTGTGTGTGTGTGTGCGTGTGTGTGTATTCGCCTAGTTAGTTACCAATTTGTCCTAGTACAGGTGTGTGTGTGTGTGTGTGTGTGTGTGTACTCACCTATTTGTACTCACCTATTTGTGGTTGCAGGGGTCGAACCTTAGCTCCTGGCCCCGCCTCTTCACCTGTTGCTACTGGGCCCTCTCTCTCCACGCTCCATGAGCTTTATCAAACCTCGTCTTAAAACTGTGTATGGTTCCTGCCTCCACTACGTCATTTTCTAGGCTATTCCACTGCCTTACAACTCTATGACTAAAGAAATACTTCCTAATATCTCTCTGACTCATTTGTGTCTTCAACTTCCAATTGTGGCCTCTTGTTTCTGCGTCCCCTCCCTGGAACATCCTGTCTTTGTCCACCTTGTCTATTCCACGCAGTATTTTATATGTCGTTATCATGTTTCCCCTGACCTCCTGTCCCCAGTGTCGTCAGGCCGATTTCCCTTAATCTTTCTTCATAGGACATTCCCCTTAGCTCTGGAACTAACCTTGTCACAAACCTTTGTACTTTCTCTAGTTTCTTGACGTGCTTTATCAAGTGCGGGTTCCAAACAGGTGCTGCATACTCCAGTATGGGCCTGACATACACGGTGTACAGTGTCTTGAACGATTCCTTTCTAAGGTATCGGAATGCTGTTCTCAGGTTTGCCAGGCGCCCATATGCTGCAGCAGTTATCTGATTGATGTGTGCTTCCGGAGACATGCTTGGTGTTATACTCACCCCAAGATCTTTCTCCTTGAGTGATGTTTGCAGTCTTTGGCCACCTAGCCTATACTCTGTCTGTGGTCTTGTGTGCCCTTCCCCTATCTTCATGACTTTGCATTTGGCAGGATTAAATTCGAGAAGCCATTTGCTGGACCAGGTGTCCAGTCTGTCCAGGTCTCTTTGAAGTCCTGCCTGGTCCTCATCAGATTTAATTCTCCTCATTAACTTCACAAACAGGGACACTTCTGAGTCTAACCCTTCCATCATGTCGTTCACATATACCAAAAATAGCACTGGTCCTAGGACCGACCCCTGTGGGACCCCGCTTGTCACAGGTGCCCACTGTGATACATCATTACGTACCATGACTCGTTGTTGCCTCCCTGTTAGGTATTCTCTGATCCATTGCATTTGCCCTTCCTGTTATATGCGCCTGATGCTCTAGCTTCTGCACTAATCTCTTGTGAGAAACTGTGTCAAAGGCCTTCTTGCAGTCCAAGAAGATGCAATCAACCCACCCCTCTCTCTCGTGTCTTACTTCTGTTATTTTATCATAAAACTCCAGAAGGTTTGTGACACAGGATTTGCCTTCCGTGAATCCATGCTGGTTGGCATTTATACTCTTGTTCCGTTCCAGGTGCTCCACCACTCTCCTCCTGATAATCTTCTCCATAATTTTGCATACTATACACGTCAATGACACAGGTCTATAGTTTAGTGCCTCTTTTCTGTCTCCTTTTTTAAAAATGGGAGCTACATTTGCCGTCTTCCATACCTCAGGTAGTTGCCCAGTTTCCAGGGACGTGTTGAAGATTGTGGTAAGTATCACGTACAACATATCTGCTCCCTCTCTAAGGACCCAAAGGGGAGATGTTGTCCGGTCCCATTGCCTTTGAGGTATCGATGTCCCTTAGCAGTTTCTTCACCTCCTCCTCATCTGTATGTTTGTCGTCCAACACTTGTTGGTGTATTCTTTGCTGGTGTCCCCATTTGGTCTGTCCCCCCAGAGTCCTTCCTGTCTCTACTGTAAATACTTCCTTAAATCTCGGGTTGAGCTCCTCACATACCTCTTGATCGTTTCTTGTGAGTTGTCCACCTTCTTTCCTCAGCCTTATCACCTGGTCCTTGACTGTTGTCTTCCTCCTAATGTGGCTATACAGCAGTTTCGGGTCAGATTTGACTTTCGATACTATGTCGTTTTCATACTGTCGCTGGGCCTCCCTCCTTATCTGTGCATACTCGTTTCTGGCTCTTCTACTGATCTCCTTGTTTTCCTGGGTCCTATGCCTCCTGTACCTGTTCCATTCTCTGTTGCACTTAGTTTTTGCCTCCCTACACCTTCGGGTAAACCAAGGACTCGTTTTGGTCTTCCTATTATTTCTGTTTCCCTTGGGAACAAACCTTTCCTCTGCCTCCTTGCACTTTGTTGCCACATATTCCATCATCTCGTTTACTGATTTTCCTACCATTTCTCTGTCCCACTGAACCTCCTGCAGGAAGTTTCTCATACCTGTGTAGTCCCCCCTTTTATAGTTTGGCCTGTCCCCTTCAGTTCCTGTTACCTTCTCCACTTGTAACTCTACTATATAATCAAAACTCAGAACCACGTGATAGCTAGCTCCAAGGGGCCTCTCGTAAGTGATGTCCTCAATGTCTGAACTGCTCAGGGTGAACACAAGATCCAGTCTTGCTGGCTCATCCTCCCCTCTCTCTCTGGTTGTGTCCCTGACATGTTGATGCATTAGGTTTTCAAGTACCACATCCATCATCTTGGCTCTCCATGTTTCGGGACCCCCATGTGGCTCCAGGTTTTCCCAGTGTGTGTGTGTGTACTCACCTATTTTTTTTTTGTGGTTGCAGGGGTCGAGTCCTAGCTCCTGGCCCCGCCTCTTCACCGGTTGCTACTAGGCCCTCTCTCTCCCCGCTCCATGAGCTTTATCAAACCTCGTCTTAAAACTGTGTATTGTTCCTGCCTCCACTACGTCATTTTCTAGGCTATTCCACTGCCTTACAACTCTATGACTGAAGAAATACTTCCTACTATCTCTCTGACTCATTTGTTTCTTCAACTTCCAATTGTGGCCTCTTGTTTCTGTGTCCCCTCCCTGGAACATCCTGTCCTTGTCCACCTTGTCTATTCCACGCAGTATTTTATATGTCGTTATCATGTCTCCCCTGACCCTCCTGTCCTCCAGTGTCGTCAGGCCGATTTCCTTAATCTTTCTTCATAGGACATTCCCCTTAGCTCTGGAACTAACCTTGTCGCAAACTTTGTACTTTCTCTAGTTTCTTGACGTGCTTTATCAAGTGTGGGTTCCAAACAGTGCTGCATACTCCAGTATGGGCCTGACATACACGGTGTACAGTGTCTTGAATGATTCCTTACTAAGGTATCGGAATGCTGTTCTCAGGTTTGCCAGGCGCCCCATATGCGCAGCAGTTATCTGATTGATGTGTGCTTCCGGAGACATGCTCGGTGTTATACTCACCCAAGATCTTTCTCCTTGAGTGAGGTTTGCAGTCTTTGGCCGCCTAGCCTATACTCTGTCTGTGGTCTTGTGTGCCCTTCCCTATCTTCATGACTTTGCATTTGGCAGGATTAAATTCGAGAAAAGCCATTTGCTGGACCAGGTGTCCAGTCTGTCCAGGTCTCTTTGAAGTCCTGCCTGGTCCTCATCAGATTTAATTCTCCTCATTAACTTCACATCGTCTGCAAACAGGGACACTTCTGAGTCCTAACCCTTCCGTCATGTCGTTCACATATACCAAAAATAGCACTGGTCCTAGGACCGACCCCTGTGGGACCCCGCTCGTCACAGGTGCCCACTGTGATACATCATTACGTACCATGACCGTTGTTTGCTTCCCTGTCAGGTATTCTCTGATCCATTGCAGTGCCCTTCCTGTTATATGCGCCTGATGCTCTAGCTTCTGCACTAATCTCTTGTGAGGAACTGTGTCAAAGGCCTTCTTGCAGTCCAAGAAGATGCAATCAACCCACCCCTCTCTCTCTTGTCTTACTTCTGTTATTTTATCATAAAACTCCAGAAGGTTTGTGTGTGTGTGTGTGTGTGTGTGTGTGTGCGTGTGTGTGTGTGTACTCACCTAATTGTGGTTGCAGGGGTCGAGACTCAGCTCCTGGCCCCGCCTCTTCACTGATTGCTACTGTGTGTGTGTGTGTGTGTGTGTGTGTGTGTGTGTGTGTGTGTGTGTGTGTGTGTCTGTATGTGTGTACTCACCTAATTGTGGTTGCAGGGGTCGAGGCTCAGCTCCTAGCCCCTCCTCTTCACTGATTGCTACTAGGTCCTCTCTCTGCTTCCAGAGCTTTGTCATACCTCGTCTTAAAGCTATGTATGGTTCTTGCCTCCACTACATCACTTGCTAGGCTATTCCACTTCCTGACGACTCTATGACTGAAGAAATACTTCTTAACATACCTCTGGCTCGTTTGAGTCTTCAGCTTCCAATTGTGACCCCTTGTTCCTGTGTCCCCTCTCTGGAACAACCTGTCTCTGTCTACCTTATCTATTCCACGCAGTATTTTGTATGTCGTTATCATGTCTCAACTGACCCTCCTGTCCTCCAATGTCGTCAGTCCGATTTCCCTCAACCTTTCTTCGTAGGACATACCCCTGAGCTCCTGAACTAGCCTTGTTGCAAACCTTTGCACTTTCTCCAATTTCCTGACGTGCTTGACCATGTGTGGGTTCCAAACTGGTGCTGCATACTCCAGTATGGGCCTGATGTACACATTGTGCGGTGTCTTGAACGATTCCTTACTACGGTATCGGAACGCTATTCTCAGGTTTGCCAGGCGCCCATACAGTGCAGCAGTTATCTGGTTGATGTGTGCCTCCGGTGACATGCTCGGTGTTACGGTCACCCCAAGATCTTTCTCCTTGAGCGAGGTTTGCACTCTTTGGCCACTTAGCCTATACTCTGTCTGCAGTCTTCTTTGCCCTCCTCCGATCTTCATGACTTCACCGGCCGCTACTAGGTCATCCTCCCTGAACCGTGAGCTTTATCATACATCTGCTTAAAGCTATGTATGGATCCTGCCTCCACTACATCGCTTCCCAAACTATTCCACTTCCTGACTACTCTGTGGCTGAAGAAATACTTCCTAGCATCATTGTGATTCATCTGTGTCTTCAACTTCCAGCTGTGTCCCCTTGTTGCTGTGTCCAATCTCTGGAACATCCTGTCCCTGTCCACCTTGTCAATTCCTCTCAGTATTTTGTATGTCGTTATCATGTCCCCCCTATCTCTCCTGTCCTCCAGTGTCGTCAGGTTGATTTCCCTTAACCTCTCCTCGTAGGACATACCTCTTAGCTCTGGGACTAGTCTTGTTGCAAATCTGCACTTTCTCTAGTTTCTTTACATGCTTGGCTAGGTGTGGGTTCCACACTGGTGCCGCATACTCCAATATGGGCCTAACGTACACGGTGTACAGGGTCCTGAACGATTCCTTATTAAGATGTCGGAATGCTGTTCTGAGATTTGCTAGACGCCCATATGCTGCAGCAGTTATTTTGTTGATGTGCGCTTCAGATGTGCCTGGTGTTATACTCGCCCCAAGATGTTTTTCCTTGAGTGAGGTTTGTAGTCTCTGGCCCCCTAGACTGTACTCCGTCTGCGGTCTTCTTTGCCCTTCCCCAATCTTCATGACTTTGCACTTGGTGGGGTTGAACTCCAGGAGCCAATTGCTGCACCAGGTCTGCAGCCTGTCCAGATCCCTTTGTAGTTCTGCCTGGTCTTCGATTGAATGAATTCTTCTCATCAACTTCACGTCATCTGCAAACAGGGACACTTCAGAGTCTATTCCTTCCGTCATGTCGTTCACAAATACCAGAAACAGCACTGGTCCCAGGACTGACCCCTGTGGGACCCCGCTGGTCACAGGTGCCCACTCTGACACCTCGCCACGTACCATGACTCGCTGCTGTCTTCCTGACACGTATTCCCTGATCCATTATAGTGGCTTCCCTGTTATCCCTGCTTGGTCCTCCAGTTTTTGCACTAATCTCTTGTGTGGAACTGTGTCAAACGCCTTCTTGCAGTCCAAGAATATGCAATCCACCCACCCCTCTCTTTCTTGTCTTACTGCTGCCACCATGTCATAGAACTCAGTAGGTTTGTGACACAGGATTTCCCATCCCTGAAACCATGTTTTCGCTGCTGTTGATGAGATCATTCCTTTCTAGGTGTTCCACAACTCTTCTCCTGATAATCTTCTCCATGACTTTGCATACTATACATGTCAGTGACACTGGTCTGTAGTTTAATGCTTCATATCTGTCTCCTTTTTTAAAGATTGGGACTACATTTGCTGTTTTCCATGCTTCAGGCAATCTCCCTGTTTCGCTAGATGTATTGAATATTTTTGTTAGGGGTACACATAGCACCTCTGCTCCCTCTCTCAGGACCCATTTGAGATTTTTCCCGGGCCCCTTTGCCTTTGAGGTTTTTAGCTCCTCGAAGCCTCTCACTTTTCCCTCGGTTGTGTGTACTGTGCCAGCCTTGGTTTTTGGCCCCCCTCTCCTTTTTTCGGGAGCCCCTTCGTCTCCTTGTAAACCCTTTTTTAATCTCTTGTTGAGTTCTCCATCTTCCGGTCATTCTTTTTGTCTTTTCCCCCTTTCCTTTCCTTCCTTAGCCTGATACCTGGCCCTTTGACTGTTGTTTTCCTCCTAATGTGGCTGTAAACAGCTTTTGGGTCAGATTTGGCTTTCGCTGCTATGTCGTTTTCATATTGTCGTTGGGCCTCCCTTCTATCTGTGCATATTATTTATGGTTCTACGACTGCTCTACTTATTTTCCTGGGTCCTTTGCCTTCTATATTTCTTCCATTCCCTAGCACACTTGGTGTTTGCCTCCCTGCACCTTTGGGTGAACCATGGGCTCATCCTGGCTTTTTCATTATTCCTGTTACCCTTGGGTACAAACCTCTCCTCAGCCTCCTTGCACATTGTTGCTACATATTTCATCATCTCATTAACTGGCTTCCCTGCCAGTTCTCTGTCCCACTGAACCCCATTCAGGAAGTTCCTCATTCCCGTGTAGTCCCCTTTTTTGTAGTTTGGCTTCATTCGCCCTGGCCTTCCTGCTTCCCCCTCCACTTGTAGCTCTACTGTGTATTCGAAGCTTAAAACCACATGATCACTGGCCCAAAGGGGTCTTTCATATGTGATGTCCTCAGTATCTGCTCTACTCAAGGTGAATACTAGGTTCATCCTCTCCTCTCTCTCTTGTAGTGTCCCTTACGTGTTGGTACATGAAGTTTTCCAGTACCACCTCCATCATCTTAGCCCTCAATGTATCTTGGCCCCCATGTGGCTCCAAGTTCTCCCAATTGATATCCTTGTGGTTAAAGTTACCCATGATCAGGAGCTTTTCCCTGCATGTATGAGCTCTTCTGACCACTGCAGCCAGTGTGTCAACCATCACTCTATTGCTCTCGTCATACTGTTGCCTTGGCCTCCTGCTGTTCTGTGGCGGGTTATACATCACTGCAATTACCACTTTGGGACCTCCAGAGTGAAGTGTTCCCGCTATGTAATCGCTTGCTTCTCCACTGTCTCCTCTCTCCAGCTCATCAAAATTCCATCGGTTTTTGATCAGCAGTGCCACTCCTCCCCCCCCCCTGTTCCCTCTGTCTTTCCTCAGGATCTGGTATCCCACTGGAAAGCTGGCATCTGTTATCATGCCTGTAAGCTTGATTTCTGCGAGAGCTATGATGTCCGTTGGTGCCTCTTTGACTCTTTCATGCCACTCCTCCCACTTATTTGTCATTCCATCAGCATTTGTGTACCATACCTTCAGTTTCCTTTCCAACACTGTGGTTTGGGGGGCCTGTGAGGGTGGGAGACCTGGTAGCATACTGTGGGATTCTATAGCTGGGTGTTGGGTGGAAGCTGTGAGTATGGATGATTGTAGTTTGTGTTGGGATGGTGTGATGGGTTGTGGGGTTCTGAAGATGGTTCTGTGTGTGCTTGTCCTTGCTGCTCTGTCCTGCTCTGATTGACCTTTGCTGGTTCCATCCATGTCTCCTTTCTTAGCTCCTTTTGCTTTTTTGTCCTCTCCCTCAGCTGCTGTCGTTCTGTTTGTGTTCTGTCTCTGTCTAGGAACACCCTCTTGTACTCTTCCAAGTACTTCAACCGTGGTTTCTCTTGGAGGATCCTGTTCTGCACTGTTTCTTTTCTGAGAATCAGCTTGATTGGTTGTTTTCTCTCCTTCAAGTACCCCCCTATTCTTTGAAAATTTACAATCTCGTCCATGTCTTCTTCATCTATTTCCCTGATGATGTTCTCAATCTCTTTTCTTTCTGCCTGCCGTCTTTCAGTGTGTGTCGTTTTCTCTCTCTCCTGAAGCCTATGGATAAACACTGATTTTGCTCTTTTCTCCTCCCATTGCCTCTCCCTCTGTGACTCTGATTCCTGTCTGTACGTGGTCATTTTCTCCCTTGTTTTTTTCCAGTGGCTCTTGGTAGCATGGTTGTGCCTCTGCATTTGACCTATCACCCTCTCCATCTGCACCCAGCTGCTCTCCCCTTTCATTCCTTGGCTCTTCTTGGCAGGCTGATATGACCTTAGCATGATTCATATCTCCTTCCTTCCTGTTGGGCCTCTCAGCTTCATATGCTGTGAATTCTCTGGTCAATGCCCTTGTAACTCGCTTCAGCCTGTTTACATCATCTTCTAGGACCCTTATCCTGGCTACTGAAGTTTTGACTTGTGCCTCCCAATTCTTCTCCTTCTCCAACCTCTTTTCTAATTTTACAGAAAGCTCTGTCTCCATTTTTTCAGAAAGCTCTCCTAATTTTCTCATCCACTGCTCCTCCATCCACTCCTCCCTACCAGAACCATTCGCATCTGATCCCTGATTCCTGTGAGTCCCCACCATTCTTTTTTTTCCTTCTTTTTTTCCCTCTTCTTCCTTTTCTTTTTTATATTTTTGAAAGAGAAAAGAGTGAGAGAGAGAGAGAAGAGAGAGAGAGAGAGAGAGAGAGTAGGGAAAGGTAGAAGGAGAAAGGGGAGAGTGAGAAGGAAAAGGGGGAGAGACCGAGAGCAAAGAGAGAGAGAGAGAGAGAAGAGAGAGAGAGAGAGAGAGAGAGAGAGAGAAGAGACAGGAGAGAGAGAGGGGGCAAAGAGAGAGGAGAGAGAGGGTTGTAGATTAATGGTTCAAAGAACAGACACGTTGTTACATTAGACACATGTGCAACTCTTGGGTATCTTTATTGAGGGAACGTTTCTCCACACAGTGGCTTCATCGGTCCATACAAAGGATAAACTTGAAGAACAGGAGGAGAATGAGGTAATCAGTCCCTCAACCTTGAGTCGATGTGGTCAGTCCATCAATCTTGAATAAAATACGGCATATGAGAGGAAAAGCAGCTTATAAACCGTATGGCAGGAGAGGTGCAGCAGTCGTAGGTGGTGTCACATTTGTCCAATGTGGAAGTAGGTCGTGCCCAAGGGTTAGGATTGCGAAGAATTCCCAAGTATTGTATGGACTGATGAAGCCACTGTGTGGCGAAACGTTTCCTCAAAGATACCCAAGAGTTGCACATGTGTTTAATTTAACAGGAGAGGGGGGGTGTGTGTGTGTGGTGTGGTTTTGTGTACCACCTAGTTGTATC
>NC_069407.1:51385345-51470394 GCF_026875155.1 Cherax quadricarinatus | reverse complement strand
CATTTTTTGCTATACTCCTCCATTTTAGGTGTCTCAGGTTGAAATCTCCCAGTAGTAAGATGTTTGAGGCAGGAGTTGGGAGATTTTCCAGACAGTGGTCAATTTTCTCAAGCTGCTCCTGGAATTGCTGGGAAGTTGCATCTGGAGGCTTGTATACTACCACGATGACAAGGTTTTGGTTTTCGATCTTTACCGCCAAGACTTCAACTACATCATTTGAGGTGTTTAGTAGTTCTGTGCAAATGAACGACTCTGTGACATACAAGCCAACCCAGTCCCCTTGTTGCCTGTTTAGTCTGTCGCATCGGAATACCTTATAACCTGGGATCTGTTTCGTAGTCATAATGATCCTTTATGTGGGTCTCTGTGAATGCTGCAAACATTGCATTTGACTCCGTGAGCAGTCCCTTGATGTAAGATATTTTGTTGTTTTTTGACGGCTTTAGACCCTGTAGGCTTACAAAGGCAAATGTCGTATTGGTGGAATTTAAGGAGGCTTTATTTGCTGGCTCTAATATCTGATGTTCTGGGGTACAGGCCAATGTCCGTGCCTCTGCTCCAGAAGTGTTTTCAGGTGGTGTAGGATTATTGTCGTTTCTTGCAAGTCTTTTTTTCCCTTCTGGCCCTAAAAAACCTCTGTCCCTGGAGAGGTTGTGGCTCCTCTCTTTTGTTTCCCATAGTCTGGCTGGTCTGTATCTTCTAGTCCCCTTTAGATGATGTGCCTGGCAGTATGCATTGTAGCATTTTCTTTCATGGATTGATGAGTGACACATTTCTGGGTGAAATAAGTTGCAAAAAGGGAAGTTGCACTCTCCTGTTGCCATGTGGGTGCAGCATTTTTTTGGGATGGTCAAAGGTGCATGTCCCACCTGTTTTACCAGATATACCATGCCTGCAGATACACAAGATATAGTATTTACATACATTGTACTTCTGTTTGCTAGGATTTATTGTAGCTGCGTTCACTGCTGGTGCATTTATTTTTCCTGTTTCCTCAATATCGTTTACCCCTGTATGGACATCAGTGCTTCCACCAGGTTTTGCTGGTAGTGTGGCGACACTGTATTGAACATGACTTTTCGATTGACGTCAGCATTAACCAAAAATTCTTGCAAAAGTGGAAACATTTTATACGATTTTCCCAAACGGCAGATTAATTTTGAACACATTCGTCTTATTTCTCAGTGTAAAAATAGTCGTGCAAAACCACTGAAGAGAAATTTTAAGGAGCTCAGTTATTCTTCGCCTTCTCCTGTCGAGGGAGCGTCTCTCTTCAGTTTACTTCTTCTTCTTCTGCCTTGAACATACTTCAGCTGCCAGGAAATTGATCTTATCAAGGCATTGGGTGGGATCCACGTTATTTATCCTCTTAACATGTTTCATTCAGCACATGGGTTACCTGATCCCAGTTGATGCTCCTGACCAAATTCAGTTGAATTTGGTCAGGACCCCTGTGCAAGTAAGTCTGGACTTCGATTAGATTGTGATCAGAATTAGCTGTTTTTGATATTGTTATGTTTCTTACCAGGTCCTCATTATTTTTGAAAATAAGGTCAAGGGTGTTTTCCAGTCTTGTTGGCTCCACTATCTGCTGGCTTAAGGTGTGTTTGTTGCAGAGATTCAGCAGCTCATCTGTGTGACTTTTCATCTGAGCTGCCTCCAGGGATTTTTGTCTGCTATAACATTATTCTCTACATTCTTCCATTTTGTATGTCTTAGATTGAAATTACCGAGCAGCAAGATGTTTGAGGTTGGAGCTGGAAGGTTTTCCAGAAAATCGTCAATTTTCAACAGATGTTCGTTGAACTGTTGGGAGGTTGTATTAGTTACAAAACCCAGGGCAACACGGGTTAAGAGCAGGTCACTCCTGCCTGTCCCAGCTACCGGACAACTATGACAAGGTCCTGGACGCTGTAGAGGATAAACAAAATACAGATGTAGTATACACAGACTTTGCAAAAGCTTTCGACAAGTATGACCTGGAGTTTACCTGGAGAGAGTTCCGGGGGTCAACGCCCCCGCGGCCCGGTCTGTGACCAGGCCTCCTGGTGGATCAGAGCCTGATCAACCAGGCTGTTGCTGCTGGCTGCACGCAAACCAACGTACGAGCCACAGCCCGGCTGGTCAGGAACCGACTTTAGGTGCTTGTCCAGTGCCAGCTTGAAGACTGCCAGGGGTCTGTTGGTAATCCCCCTTATGTATGCTGGGAGGCAGTTGAACAGTCTCGGGCCCCTGACACTTATTGTATGGTCTCTTAACATGCTAGTGACACCCCTGCTTTTCATTGGGGGGATGGTGCATCGTCTGCCAAGTCTTTTGCTTTCGTAGTGAGTGATTTTCGTGTGCAAGTTCGGTACTAGTCCCTCTAGGATTTTCCAGGTGTATATAATCATGTATCTCTCCTGCCTGCGTTCCAGGGAATACAGGTTCAGGAGCCTCAAGCGCTCCCAGTAATTGATGTGTTTTATCTCCGTTATGCGCGCCGTGAAGGTTCTCTGTACATTTTCTAGGTCAGCAATTTCACCTGCCTTGAAAGGTGCTGTTAGTGTGCAGCAATATTCCAGCCTAGATAGAACAAGTGACCTGAAGAGTGTCATCATGGGCTTGGCCTCCCTAGTTTTGAAGGTTCTCATTATCCATCCTGTCATTTTTCTAGCAGATGCGATTGATACAATGTTATGGTCCTTGAAGGTGAGATCCTCCGACATGATCACTCCCAGGTCTTTGACGTTGGTGGCCAGAATTTGTTTTGTACTCTGATGAAGATTTAATTTCCTCGTGTTTACCATATCTGAGTAATTGAAATTTCTCATCGTTGAACTTCATATTGTTTTCTGCAGCCCACTGAAAGATTCGGTTGATGTCCGCCTGGAGCCTTGCAGTGTCTGCAATGGAAGACACTGTCATGCAGATTCGGGTGTCATCTGCAAAGGAAGACACGGTGCTGTGGCTGACATCCTTGTCTATGTCGGATATGAGGATGGGGAACAAGATGGGAGCGAGTACTGTGCCTTGTGGAACAGAGCTTTTCACCGTAGCTGCCTCGGACTTTACTCTGTTGACGACTACTCTCTGTGTTCTGTTAGTGAGGAAATTATAGATCCATCGGCCGACTTTTCCTGTTATTCCTTTAGCACGCATTTTGTGCACTATTACGCCATGGTCACACTTGTCGAAGGCTTTTGCAAAGTCTGTATATATTACATCTGCATTCTTTTTTTCTTCTAGTGCATTTAGGACCTTGTCGTAGTGATCCAATAGTTGAGACAGACAGGAGCGACCTGTTCTAAACCCATGTTGCCCTGGGTTGTGTAACTGATGGGTTTCTAGATGGGTGGTGATCTTGCTTCTTAGGACCCTTTCAAAGATTTTTATGATATGGGATGTTAGCGCTATCACTATCGCTTTACTGCCCCCTTTGTGGAGTGGGGCTATGTCTGTTGTTTTTAGTAACTGTGGGACGACCCCAGTGTCCATGCTCCCTCTCCATAGGATGTTATAAGCACGTGATAGGGGCTTCTTGCAGTTCTTGATGAACACGGAGTTCCATGAGTCTGGCCCTGGGGCAGAGTGCATGGGCATGTCATTTATCGCCTGTTCGAAGTTATTTGGTGTCAGGATAACATCAGATAGGCTTGTGTTTACCAAATTCTGTGGCTCTCTCATAAAAAATTAATTTAGATCTTCGACTCTCAGTCTGGTTAGCGGATTGCTAAAAACTGAGCCATACTGGGACTTGAGTAGCTCACTCATTTCCTTGCTGTCATCTGTGTAGGACCCATCTTGTTTAAGTAGGGGCCCAATACTGGATGTTGTCCTCGACTTTGATTTGGCATAAGAAAAGAAATACTTTGGGTTTCTTTCGATTTCATTTATGGCTTTTAGTTCTTCCCGCAATTTCTAACTCCTATAAGATTCCTTTAGCTTGATTTCGATGTTTGCTGTTTCTCTGACCAGTGTTTCCCTACACATTGCAGATATATTGGCCTCTTTTAGCCGCTCTGTTATTCTTTTCCGTCGCCTGTAAAGGGAGCGCCTGTCCATTTCTATTTTACATCTACTCCTCCTTTTTCTTAAAGGAATTAGCCTTGAGCATACATCGAGTGGCACAGAGTTAATCTGTTCTAGGCATAAGTTGGGGTCTGTGTTACTTAGTCTATCTTCCCATCTTATATCATTTAGAACTTGGTTTACTTGGTCCCGCTTTATGTTCTTGTTATTGAAGTTGAATTTGGTGAAGGCTCCCGCGTGACGGATCACATTTTGTCGGTCTGGGGCCCCGCGCATGCATGTCTGAGCCTCGATTATATTGTTATCCGAGTATATTGTTTTTGATATGGTGACATTTCGTATCAGATTATCATTGTTAGTGAAGATGAGGTCCAGTGTATTCTCCAATCTAGTTGACTCTATTATTTGCTGATTTAAGTTGAATTTTGTGCAGAGATTTCAAAACTCGTGTGTGTGTGTGAGCTGCCTCCTGGTGTTATCACTGCAACAACATTATTTGCTATATTCCTCCATTTTAGGGGCCTTAAGTTGAAATTCCCCAGGAGCAAGATGTTGGGTGCAGGAGCTGGAAGATTTTCCAGACAGTGGTCAATTTTCAACAGCTGTTCCTGGAATTGTTGGGACGTTGCATCCGGAGGCTTGTAGACTACCACAATGACTAGATTTTGGTTCTCGATCTTTACTGCTAAAACTTCAACTATATCATTTGAAGCATTAAGCAGTTCTGCGCAAATAATTGACTCTGCGATATACAGGTCAACCCCCATCCCCTTTTGCCTGTTCACTCTGTCGCATCTGTATAGGTTGTAACCTGGGATCCATATTTCGTTGTCCAAGTGATTCTTTATGTGGGTCTCTGTGAAAGCCGCGAACATTGCATTTGCCTCTGCAAGCAGTCCACGGATGAAAGGTATTTTGTTGTTCGTTGCTGGTTTTAGACCCTGTATATTTGCAAAGAAGAATGTCGTCGGATTTGTGGTATTGGTGGTACTGGGGGAGACTTTTTTTCCGGCATTAATATCTGTATGTTGGTTTGGAGTGGAGGCCATCAACTGTGATTCCACTCCAGAAATTTAGTTTAATATGTTTATTATGCACCTCATACCCATCCTGTGGCTGTAGTCAAATTATTACAGAGGTACATAATGGGTCCAGGGACCGGGCCCCAAAGTTTTGATAGCTGAGCAAGTTACAAAGGTAATGAACTCCCTTAAGAAATAATTGGATTTGGTGTACGATTTCTGCCATTTCCTGCCATTTTTTTTCCTTCCTGGCACTAAAAAACCTCTCTCTCTTGAGTGGCTGTGGCTACCCCATTTTTCCATGGTCTGGATGTTTTGTATCTTTTTGTCCCCTTTTTATAGTGTACCTGGCAATATAAATTATAGCACTGCCTTTCCTGTACTGAAGAGGGACACATTTCAGGGTGAAAAAGCTTACAGGGAGGTTGCATTTGTCTGTTGTCACATGGGCACGGCATTTTCACTAGTACTAATAATGGAGCTCTCACCAGCTGTTTCTGGAAATTTGTCTTCACTATTTCTAGTGGAATCCCCTTGTTTGCTATCTCCTGTGGTATTGCTAGTTTGTAATATTGGTTTTATCTTGTCCTTGATTACACTTGTTTCCCCACTACATCTCCTGTCTCCCTCGAGGCCACTAATATTCATTCCTACATGCATGCAGTTACTGTCTGCCAGGACAGCACCTACAGCCTTACAGTTCCTGACTACCTGGCCAGCACCTCCAGTCGTACAGTTACTGTCTGCCAGGACAGCATCCGCACCAAGGGCGATAGATAGCACTCTCCAGCTCAGACTTTTTATTTTCCGATCTGTTAGAGAATGCTTTCAGGTTTTCTATGAAGGCCGCTTTGACGTTTTCCTCTTTTAATACCAATGTGATTTTAGTCCACAGATTGATCTCACTTGAGCATACCCAAAAACACTTCCCTGATTTAATACCTCTTGTAGATAATTCTTGGATATCTGCACATGGGGCTCACGCCCCATGTGCAGATAACAAGCGTGAGATAACAAGGCGTGAGTCCCATGTGCATTTCGGGCAAATTAATTCAGCATTGTCCCAGGCTGCGACCAACACCAGTCAACTAACACCCAGGTACCCATTTTAATGATAGGTGAACAGGGACGACAGATGTCTTATAGAAACACATCCTAATGTTTTCTCGCCGTACCAGGAGATCGACCCCCGGACCTCAGTGTGTGAGCTGAGTGCCCTGGTGGTGCTCCAGCTATGGGACACATACAACCAAAGAAGCTGGTATCTATTATAAACAAACTTTACATCTTTGTGTAATGTACAAAATGTAGTTTACATGTAACCATGTATAGGAGTGAGGCTGATTCATTACCTTTGTAACTTGCCATGATTGTGACCAGATCTACCTGGAGTTCATTACCTTTGTAACTTGCCATGATTGTGACCAGATCTACCTGGAGTTCATTACCTTTGTAACTTGCCATGATTGTGACCAGATCTACCTGGAGTTCATTACCTTTGTAACTTGCCATGATTGTGACCAGATCTACCTGGAGTTCATTACCTTTGTAACTAGTTCAGCTATCATAACTTTGGGGTCCAGTCACTGGACCCATTATATACCTTTGTAATCTTTTGACTACCGTCCACAGGATGGGTATGGGGTGCATAATAAAGATATTAAAACTAACCAACATGTAAAAAAAATATTTTTAAGCACAAAAGAAAGCCTCTAACATGCATGTGGTTGTTAGCTAGTTAGTTTAATATGTTTATTATACACATCATCCTGTGGGCGATATTCACCTAATTGTACCCACCTAATTGCGGTTGCAGGGATCGAGACTCAGCTCCTGGCCCCCGCCTCTTCACTGACTGCGGTAGTGGAGAAACGTTGTGCACGTTTCCTTCCACCTATTAGTCCTGTACAGTCCTTGTGGCTTAGCGCTTCTTTTTTATTATAATAATAATAATCCACCTATTAGCCAGATTCATCTGGAATAGGAATATAATTTTCTTTTGTCATCATCTTGAAACTGAGTTTTGATGTGGTAATAATTATTTGTTTTCAAGTGAAGATAGTTAAGAACCAGTGTGCCAGGCGGCGGCTTTAAAAGTGTCAACAGTACAGGAGGCGGAGGAGGTAGTAACGTTCATACATTACCTGGAGGTGATTGTTACTAGTGCTGTTACCTGGAGGTGATTGTTACTAGTGCTGTTACCTGGAGGTGCTTGTTACTAGTACTGTTACCTGGAGGTGCTTGTTACTAGTACTGTTACCTGGAGGTGCTTGTTTACTAGTGCTGTTACCTGGAGTGCTTGTTACTAGTACTGTTACCTGGAGGTGCTTGTTACTAGTACTGTTACCTGGAGGTGCTTGTTACTAGTGCTGTTACCTGGAGGTGCTTGTTACTAGTGCTGTTACCTGGAGGTGCTTGTTACTAGTGCTGTTACCTGGAGGTGCTTGTTACTAGTACTGTTACCTGAAGGTGCTTGTTACTAGTGCTGTTACCTGGAGGTGCTGTTACTAGTACTGTTACCTGGAGGTGCTTGTTACTAGTGCTGTTACCTGGAGGTGCTTGTTACTAGTGCTGTTACCTGGAGGTGCTTGTTACTAGTGCTGTTACCTGGAGGTGCTTGTTACTAGTACTGTTACCTGGAGGTGCTTGTTACTAGTGCTGTTACCTGGAGGTGCTTGTTACTAGTACTGTTACCTGGAGGTGCTTGTTACTAGAGCTGTTACCCGGAGGTGCTTGTTACTAGTGCTGTTACCTGGAGGTGCTTGTTACTAGTGCTGTTACCTGGAGGTGCTTGTTACTAGTACTGTTACCTGGAGGTGCTTGTTACTAGTGCTGTTACCTGGAGGTGCTTGTTACTAGTGCTGTTACCTGGAGGTGCTTGTTACTAGTACTGTTACCTGGAGGTGCTTGTTACTAGTGCTGTTACCTGGAGGTGCTTGTTACTACTGCTGTTACCTGGAGGTGCTTGTTACTAGCACTGTTACCTGGAGGTGCTTGTTACTAGTGCTGTTACCTGGAGGTGCTTGTTACTAGTGCTGTTACCTGGAGGTGCTTGTTACTAGTGCTATTACCTGGAGGTGCTTGTTACTAGTGCTGTTACCTGGAGGTGCTTGTTACTAGTGCTGTTACCTGGAGGTGCTTGTACTAGTGCTGTTACCTGGAGGTGCTTGTTAATAGTGCTGTTACCTGGAGGTGCTTGTTACTAGTGCTGTTACCTGGAGGTGCTTGTTACTAGTGCTGTTACCTGGAGGTGCTTGTTACTAGTGCTGTTACCTGGAGGTGCTTGTTACTAGTGCTGTTACCTGGAGGTGCTTGTTACTAGTACTGTTACCTGGAGGTGCTTGATACTAGTACTCTTACCTGGAGGTTCTTGTTACTAGTTACCTGGAGGTGCTTGTTACTAGTACTGTTACCTGGAGGTGCTTGTTACTAGTGCTGTTACCTGGAGGTGCTTGTTACTAGTGCTGTTACCTGGAGGTGCTTGTTACTACTGTTACCTGGAGGTGCTTGTTACTAGTACTGTTACCTGGAGGTTCTTGTTACTAGTACAGTTACCTGGAGGTGCTTGTTACTAGTACTGTTACCTGGAGGTGCCTGTTACTAGTACTGTTACCTGGAGGTGCTTGTTAATACTGTTACCTGGAGGTTCTTGTTACTAGTGGTTACCTGGAGGTGCTTGTTACTAGTACTGTTACCTGGAGGTTCTTGTTACTAGTGGTTACCTGGAGGTGCTTGTTACTAGTACTGTTACCTGGAGGTTCTTGTTACTAGTGCTGTTACCTGGAGGTGCTTGTTACTAGTACTGTTACCTAGAGGTGCTTGTTACTAGTACTGTTACCTGGAGGTTCTTGTTACTAGTACAGTTACCTGGAGGTGCTTGTTACTAGTACTGTTACCTGGAGGTGCTTGTTACTAGTACTGTTACCTGGAGGTGCTTGTTAATAGTACTGTTACCTGGAGGTTCTTGCTACTAGTGGTTACCTGGAGGTGCTTGTTACTAGTACTGTTACCTGGAGGTTCTTGTTACTAGTGCTGTTACCTGGAGGTTCTTGTTACTAGTGCTCTTACCTGGAGGTTCTTGTTACTAGTGCTGTTCCCTGGAGGTGCTTGTTACTAGTACTGTTACCTGGAGGTGCTTGTTACTAGTACTGTTACCTGGAGGTGCTTGTTACTAGTACTCTTACCTGGAGGTTCTTGTTACTAGTACAGTTACCTGGAGGTGCTTATTACTAGTGCTGTTACCTGAGGTTCTTGTTACAAGTACTCTTACCTGGAGGTTCTTGTTACAAGTACTGTTATTTGGAGGTTCTTGTTACTAGTACTGTTACCTGGAGATTCTTGTTACTAGTACTGTTATCTTTAGGTTCTTGTTACTAGTACTGTTATCTGGAGGTTCTTGTTACTAGTACTGTTATCTGGAGGCTCTTGCCACCAGTACTGTCACCTGGTTGTTCTTGTCACTAGTACTGTCACCTGGTTGATCTCATCACAAGTACTGTCTCATGGTTGGTCTTGTCACTAGTACTGTCACCTGGTTGGTCTTGTCACTAGTACTGTCACCTGGTTGATCTCATCACTAGTACTGTCACCTGGTTGGTCTTGTCACTAGTACTGTCACCTGGTTGGTCTTGTCACTAGTACTGTCACCTGGTTGGTTTTGTCACTAGTACTGTCACCAGGTTAATCTCATCACTAGTACTGTCACCTGGTTGGTCTTGTCACTAGTATTGTCACCTGGTTGGTCTTGTCACTAGTACTGTCACCTGGTTGGTCTTGTCACTAGTACTGTCACCTGGTTGATCTCATCACTAGTACTGTCACCTGGTTGGTCTTGTCACTAGTATTGTCACCTGGTTGGTCTTGTCACTAGTACTGTCACCTGGTTGATCTCATCACTAGTACTGTCACCTGGTTGATCTCATCACTAGTACTGTCACCTGGTTGGTCTTGTCACTAGTATTGTCACCTGGTTGGTCTTGTCACTAGTACTGTCACCTGGTTGATCTCATCACTAGTACTGTCACCTGGTTGATCTCATCACTAGTACTGTCACCTGGCTGATCTCATCACTACTGTCACCTGGTTGATCTCATCACTGGTACTGTCACCTGGTTGGTCTTTTCACTAGTACTGTCACCTGGTTGATCTCATCACTAGTACTGTCACCTGGTTGATCTTGTCACTAGTACTGTCACCAGGTTGATCTCGTCACTAGTACTGTCACCTGGTTGGTCTTGTCACTAGTATTGTCACCTGGTTGGTCTTGTCACTAGTACTGTCACCTGGTTGGTCTTGTCACTAGTACTGTCACCTGGTTGATCTCATCACTAGTACTGTCACCTGGTTGGTCTTGTCACTAGTATTGTCACCTGGTTGGTCTTGTCACTAGTATTGTCACCTGGTTGATCTCATCACTAGTACTGTCACCTGGTTGATCTCATCACTGGTACTGTCAAGTGGTTGGTCTTTTCACTAGTACTGTCACCTGGTTGATCTCATCACTAGTACTGTCACCTGGTTGATCTTGTCACTAGTACTGTCACCTGGTTGATCTCATCACTGGTACTGTCACCTGGTTGGTCTTTTCACTAGTACTGTCACCTGGTTGATCTCATCACTAGTACTGTCACCTGGTTGATCTCATCACTAGTACTGTCACCTGGTTGATCTCATCACTAGTACTGTCACCTGGTTGATCTTGTCACTAGTACTGTCGCCTGGTTGATCTTGTCACTAGTACTGTCACCTGGTTGATCTTGTCACTAGTATTGTCACCTGGTTGGTCTTGTCACTAGTACTTTCGCCTGGTTGATCTTGTCACTAGTACTGTCGCCTGGTTGATCTTGTCACTAGTACTGTCACCTGGTTGATCTCATCACTAGTACTGTCACCTGGTTGATCTTGTCACTAGTACTGTCACCTGGTTGATCTCATCACTAGTACTGTCACCTAGTTGATCTCATCACTAGTACTGTCACCTGGTTGATCTTGTCACTAGTACTGTCACCTGGTTGATCTCATCACTAGTACTGTCACCTGGTTGGTCTTGTCACTAGTACTGTCACCTGGTTGGTCTTGTCACTAGTATTGTCACCTGGTTGGTCTTGTCACTAGTATTGTCACCTGGTTGGCCTTGTCACTAGTATTGTCACCTGGTTGGTCTTGTCACTAGTATTATCACCTGGTTGATCTTGTCACTAGTATTGTCACCTGGTTGGTCTTGTCACTAGTACTGTCACCTGGTTGATCTTGTCACTAGTACTGTCACATGGTTGATCTTGTCACTAGTACTGTCACCTGGTTGATCTCATCACTAGTACTGTCACCTAGTTGATCTCATCACTAGTACTGTCACCTGGTTGATCTCATCACTAGTACTGTCACCTGGTTGGTCTTGTCACTAGTACTGTCACCTGGTTGGTCTTGTCACTAGTATTGTCACCTGGTTGGCCTTGTCACTAGTATTGTCACCTGGTTGGTCTTGTCACTAGTATTATCACCTGGTTGATCTTGTCACTAGTATTGTCACCTGGTTGGTCTTGTCACTAGTACTGTCACCTGGTTGATCTTTGTCACTAGTACTGTCACATGGTTGATCTTGTCACTAGTACTGTCACCTGGTTGATCTCATCACTAGTACTGTCACCTAGTTGATCTCATCACTAGTACTGTCACCTGGTTGATCTCATCACTAGTACTGTCACCTGGTTGGTCTTGTCACTAGTACTGTCACCTGGTTGGTCTTGTCACTAGTATTGTCACCTGGTTGGCCTTGTCACTAGTATTGTCACCTGGTTGGTCTTGTCACTAGTATTATCACCTGGTTGATCTTGTCACTAGTATTGTCACCTGGTTGGTCTTGTCACTAGTACTGTCACCTGGTTGGTCTTGTCACTAGTACTGTCACATGGTTGATCTTGTCACTAGTACTGTCACCTGGTTGATCTTGTCACTAGTACTGTTACCTGCTTGATCTTGTCACTAGTATTGTCACCTGGTTGGTCTTGTCACTAGTAGTGTCACCAGCAGCTGGACTAACCTTGAATCACGGTGTAGCAAGAGACACACCAGGCTGCGTGAGCTTTCATACTGTGCAGTCTTCAATATTTCAAGGTAAGACCATCCCTCACAGGATATATACATGGTGTCCTGTGGCTCAGTTGGTAACACACTCGCCTCATACTGAGTGTCCGTGGTTCAGTCTTCGACATGGGTGGGAATGCTGTCGTATTTCCTTATAACTTGTCCCTGTTCACCTAGCAGTAAGTAGGTACATACCTGTGTGTTAGTTGACTGTTGCAGGTTGCATCTTGGGGGACAATATTAAGGAACCTCAATGGAAATAAGACTGATAGCCCTTGATGACTCACTGACACATGACACACACACATCCTTTTTCTCATATCTAGGCCAAATTTTGCTGATCACAGAATATTTGATGGTGCTATTCTTAATACGTAGTTCTACATAAGCGACATTGGGCTCAGTGATGTAGATCTATGTGGGAGACAGTGAAAGAGTTAATAAAAATAAATTTGCTTGTCATTGTTGCTTTTCTAGCTCTTGATTAGGCTCCTCTGTCAAAAGAAATACAGTGGTACCCCGTATCACTGGGGACGTGTTCCAAGAACCTGCCGTGGATACCGGAACCATGGATAGTAGCAATCCCTACATATAAATGTCCTATACATACCTGTTATAAAGTTTAATAAATTATACACAGAATTATTACTTTTTCACTGATGGTAAGCACTTTATGGCTTCTTTTAGGCTTTAAAGAACTGCCAGCTTTTGCACTTTGGGGCAATCATTATGCAAAATTAAGAGGTATTTTTGGGCCACAGTAAACTATGGGTAACTGAAACCACAGATATGAATCAGTGGATATGGGGGGTTCTGCTGTATGGTACATTAATATTTTGACTAATTATTTCTTTATATTTCAGGAAACAAAAACAAGTTATAATGGCGAATGAAGACCCCACTCTTGAACGCCACTTCAAAGGCCACAAGGATGCGGTTACAGCTCTTGAATTTTGTCCCACTGGAAAAAAGTTGGTTTCTTCTTCACTTGATCACACAGTTATGATCTGGAATCTTCAACAACAGATTCGTGCCTATAGGTTAGAAAAATTTTATATTGTGTGTATGTATATATATATATCCTAGGTAGTAGGTTGGTAGACAGCAACCGCCCAGGGAGGTACTACCATCCTGCCAAGTGAGTGTAAAACGAAAGCCTGCAATCGTTTTACATGATGGTAGGATTGCTGGTGTCCTTTTTTTCTGTCTCATAAACATGCAAGATTTCAGGTACGTCTTGCTACTTCTACTTACACTTAGGTCACACTACACATACATGTACAGGCATATATATACACACCCCTTTGAGTTATCTTCTATTTTCTTTCTAGTTCTTGTTCTTGTTTATTTCTTCTTACCTCCATGGGGAAGTGGAACAGAATTCTTCCTCCGTAAGCCATACATGTTGTAAGAGGCGACTAAAATGCCGGTAGTATGGGGCTAGTAACCCCTTCTCCTGTATATTACTAAATATAAAGGGAGAAACTTTCATTTTTTCTTTTGGGCCACCCCACCTCGGTGGGATACGGCCGGTGTGTTGAAAGAAAGAAAGAAGTATATACAGTGGACCCCCGCATAACGATCACCTCCGAATGCGACCAATTATGTAAGTGTATTTATGTAAGTGTGTTTGTACGTGTATGTTTGGGGGTCTGAAATGGACTAATCTGCTTCACAATATTCCTTATGGGAACAAATTCGGTCAGTACTGGCACCTGAACATACTTCTGGAGTGAAAAAATATCGTTAACCGGGGGTCCACTGTATATATACACACTACACTCCCTGCCTCCCTGCTACACTCCCTGCCTCCCTGCTACACTCCCTGCCTCCCTCCTACACTCCCTGCCTCCCTGCTACATTCCCTGCCTGTATATGCATATGAGCAGTAGACCCCCGGTTTTCGTAATTAATCCGTTCCAGAAGGTCAGCCGAAATCCGAAATGGATGAAAACCGAAGTAATATTTCCCATGAGAAATAATGTAAATCCAATTAATCCGTTCCAGACACCCAAAAATATTAACAAAAAATACATTTTATAGAGAATAACTCTAGTTTTACATAGAGAAAACAATGAGAAATAAATATAAATGACTAATTTTAATGGATTAATGAACATTTAAATCACTTTTACCTTTATTGAAGAGGCTCGTTGGCATGTTGGCACTAAGATCAGCTTGAGAGTCACTGGACCATGCAGACACGGCTTGCAACAGCTTTGTTAGGGTGATATTTCTCCACCAACTCTTCCACTTCCTATTTACATCACACATCCCTGTCTAAGGCCTACTTTTACCGGGAAAGAATCTCCCTCTCTCCTACACACTCTAACCTGAGCCTCAATATCCTTGTAAAAATTCTTCACTGCTTTTAGTAACCCACCTCTTACTCCATACATTTACAACATCTGCCACAGTGCCCCCCTATCTACCCTATCATACGCCTTTTCCAAATCCTACCATTCCTAAAACCTCCTTGTAAATCTGTGATCCTGCTCTCCGTCTTACTCTTAATTCTTTCAATAATAACTTTACCATACACTTTTCCAGGTATACTCAACAGGCTTATTCCCCTATAATTTTTTCACTCTCTTTTGTCCCCATTGCCTTTATACAACAGGACTACGGATTCCTTCTGCCGATCCCTAGGTACCTTACTTTAAATAAAAGTACCAACCATTCCAAAGCTATATCCACACCTGCTTTTAACCTTTTTGTCTTTATCCCATCAATCCCAGCTGCTTTACCCCCTTTCATTCTACCCACTGCTTAATGCACCTTTCCCACACTCACATCTGGCTCTTCCTCACTCCTATAAGATGTTATACATCCCTGCTCAAACCATGTTCAGCAGTTATCTCTTTATTCTAGTGGCTATGTAGTGCATAGATCTTCTTTCAACAAACTGGCTGTATCCCACAGAAACAGGGTGGCCCAAATAGAAAAACAAAAGTTTCTCTTTTTAGCTTTAATAATATATACAGGAGAAGGGGTTACTATCCCCTTACTCCCAGCACGTTAGTTGCCTCTTACGACATGCATGGCTTATGGAGGAAGAATTCTGTTCCACTTTTCCCATGGAGATAGGAAATAAACAAGAACTAGTAAGAAAATAGAAGAAATTCCAGAGGGGTGTGTATATACAGTGGAACCTCTACTTATGAGTTTAATCCATTCTGTGGCCTTGCTCGTATCCCGATTTGCTTGTATGCTGAGTCAATTTTCCTCATTTAAATCAATTGAAATGCAGTTAATCTGTTCCGGCTCTCACGAGGCATGACAGAATACTTCAGTATTTCCCTAATATCAACTCTATGGCTTATTTATCCATCAAAATTCATCTAATATGACATAATAAACAATATAAATAATATAGAAACCTGATATATACTATGGAAAATTAAAATTACCTGGATGAATCTCATTAGATGCATACTAGTAATTTTATAAAAGTAAAAAAAGATAATTCCTGTAATTGTTTTACATGATGGTAGGATTGCTGGTGTCCATTTTTCTGTCTCATAAACATGCAAGGTTTCAGGTACGTCTTGCTACTTCTACTCATACTTAGGTCACACTACACATACATGTACAAGCATATATATATACATCCCTCTGGGTTTTCTCCTATTTTCTTTCTAATTCTTGTTCTTGTTTATTTCCTCTTATCTCCATGGGGAAGTGGAACAGAATTTTTCCTCCGTAAGCCATGCGTGTTGTAAGAGGCAACTAAAATGCCGGGAGCAAGGGGCTAGTAACCCCTTCTCCTGTATATATTACTAAATGTAAAAGGAGAAACTTTTGTTTTTCCTTTTGGGCCACCCCGCCTTGGTGGGATACGACCAGTGTGTTGAAAGAAAGAGAAAAAATATAATTATTCTTTATCAAGGTAGCAAAAAATGTCCTTTGATACCTACTCCACTCATATCTCTACAAGTAACTCTGGACCTATATTAATTTCCAATGAAATATACATCACCAGGAATTCTGGTACAACATGTTAAATTTAATAAATGACTACAAATACATTGAAGGAGAATTTATAATAATAACACTCACCAATTTGTCTGGAGATTACTTGGTGTGTCATACACAAACCCCTGCCTAAAATATGAAGAAAATACTGGCCAGAATTTCAACATTTATTTATTTATTTATTTATTTATTTATTTATTAATTTGAACATGATACAGTGAAGTATGTATAAATTTATTACAGTGCAACATGCCAAAGCCCCTTGTATGCAGAGCATTATGAGCAGGCCTAAAATTAACTTAAGATTAACTAAGCAATGATATATTCAGTGGTAAATACATTATTGTAAACAGATAACAATTTAGCACAAATGAGTATTACAAAGACAGGTCATATGGTCATTTACTGTGTTGCTGAGCATTCAGTAGATTGGAGTATTCTGTTAGGTAATGTAATTAAAAAAATAAAGTTTGATTGGGTCACAGGTTAGACATTTATGAGATACAATAATGAGAAACATTTACGAGAAACAATTTATGAGATACAATTATTCAGTATTTATTTAGTTGTGGGTGAGTAAATGATTTTTGAGAAGAGACTTGAATTTATAAACAGACAGTGTTTCTTTTATATTCACAGGTAATGAATTCCAGATTTTAGGGCCTTTTATGTGCATTGAGATTTTGCATAGCGTGAGATGGACTCCAGGAGCATCAAAGAGTGATCTGTGCTTTGTGTTATGGTCGTGTGTTCTGTTGAGGTTGGTAAGGAGACGTTTGAGGGGAGGGTTTATATCAGAGTTAAGTGTTCTATGAATGTAGTAGGTGCAGTTATAAGTATGGATGTTTTGAATGGTGAGTAGGTTTAGAGTTTTGAATATTGGTGGAGTGTGCTGCCTGTAGTGGGAATTTGTTATCATTCTGACTGCAGCCTTTTGTTGGGTAATTAATGGTCTGAGATGGTTTATTGTTGTTGAGCCCCATGCACAAATTCCATAGGTGAGATAGGGGTAAATAAGTGAGTGATATAGGGCCAGGAGGGCTGACTGTGGAACATAGTACCGTATCTTCGATAGTATGCCTACGGTCTTGGAAATTTTTTTGGAAATTTGTTGTATATGTGTTTGAAATTTGAGTCTATTATCAAGGTGGATTCCTAAGAATTTTCCCTCTGAGTTTTGTGATAGGTGATCCGTTTATCTATATGTTAAGAGGGACGTCTGTAGCTCTGTTACCAAACTGAATGAAGTAGATTTTGTCAATGTTTAGAGCAAGTTTGTTAGTACTCATCCAGGTAGATATTTTCTGTAATTCTGTATTTACAGTATTGGCTAGCGTGACTGGGCTCAGGTGAGAGAAGACGTATGTAGTGTCATCTGCAAATAGTGTGGGTTTGAGTAGTTGCGATGCATTTGGTAGGTCATGTATATGAGAAAGAGAAGAGGGCCTAGGACACTTCCCTGTGGGACACCAACTGTAATTGGCTGTGCTGAAGAGTTTGCCCCGTTTGTGTACACATATTGGCTTCTGTGTTACAAAAAACGCGATTCTAAAAGCTTATAGATCTCCAGTGAATACTAGAAAGGACTGCCCTTCTAGCATCCAGCCTGTTACTGGGTTTTTGTAACAAGTAGTCAGTATCCTTGTCCAATTATCCATTAGAATTCAGTATGAATTATTAGTGGTTTAGGATTACAACAGGTAGGTTACTAACTAGAGAAAATAAAATTTAAATACATTTATTAAGTTGTCTAGAGGTATATCATCAAATTAAATTAAATTAATCAATTCAAACAAATTAATAATAATCACTTCTCTCGTATACAATAGTATTGTGCTGAAAGCACCTATCACATTTATAATTCTTAAGTACAGTCTGGTACATTAACATTTAATAAGATATTACAAATATGTACAAGTAAGTTTGTGTATGTGTAAGTGCTCTAAGTAGTTCGCTATGTCTCAAGACTCGACTAGACTTAAACAAGTGACTGACAAAGTCCTCACATAAACTAACTTCTTGACCACCTGGCAATCATAACAGTCTACTTGAACAATAAAAAAGAATGCTAAGCCCAATAGCAATATAACAAGCAACTGCAACACAGAATCAGGAACAAGGAGATAATATAATGACACTAAGTAGGGACCATCAACAGATCCTCCACAAGTCGCCAAACTCCCATACTACTGAATCTAAGTTCAGCATAAGAAAATCCCCGACTGTGATAATACACAGATACCAGTACAAGTTATTTCAGAAGCTACAGCTCAGGACCTGAGTTGCTCAGAGTGTCTATGCGACACACAACCTCAGTACAACGTCGAAAATCATTAAGTCTATACAATGTTCTGTGAACAGAGTCTCCAGAACTAACAAAAATAATGAGACAGACGATCTGTCCAACCACCAAGAGAGTCTAGACCAGACTGAATACTTCAGGCGAGGTGAGGACATCCCCCTCCCCTCGATCACGTGATAGCTCCGTGGGTCGCTGCAGCTCAGAAACAGAAGCCGGCAGTCTAACGAGCCACAAGCGATAATTACATTAGTTAGACAATCAAGACTTGAACTGAGCACATAATATGTTACATCCTACCTAACCAAAGGAAGCTAAGTCAAATAACAATATAAAGCAATACATTTACGATTTAGCTATTATCGCAAATATAAGCAATATGAAATTATATGAAAAAATAATAATTATATATATACATAATAATCATTGCAACCCATTCAGGGGTTGCAACATTCTGTTACTGAGGTAAGGCTTTAGGTAGTTGAGGGAGTGCCCTCTTATGCCATAGTGCGACAATTTTATATGGAGCAAGTCATGGTCAGCTGTATCAAAAGCTTTACGTAAGTCTATGAAGATCCCCAGTGGGACTTCTTTTTTCTCTATTGCAGTGTATGTGTGTTCTAGCATGTGTATAATTGCATCATTAGTATTTTTATTAGGCCTGAACCCAAATTGACAGGGGTTGAGTATGTTGTGGGAGATGAGGTAGGAATAGATTCACTTATGAATTAATTTTTCGAAGATTTTAGAGTGAGGGTGTAAGTTGGATATTGGCCTATATTTTATTCAAGTCTTTTTTGGTCTCCTCCTTTATGGATCGGGGTGACCCTTGCTATTTTGAGAACTGTAGGGAAGGTAGAGGATTCTATGGATTTGTTAAAGAGTGTTGCAATGATTGGTGATAGTACTTGTGATGCTTTTTTGTATATAAAGGGTGGTAAGGTATTTAAATCTCCTGTCTTGTTTTTTAGTGTGTTGATAATAAGGGAGACTTCAGTAGGGTTAGTCGGAGCTAGGAACAGTGTGTTCGGGTAGTTGCCAGTGAGGTAGTCATTGGGTGGGGTATCTGAGCTTGGGATTTTATTGGCAAGGTTTTTCCTATAGTGGAGAAGAAATTATTGAGTCTGTTCGCTGTTTCAGTTGGTGGGAGTTGGGGTTCATCTGGTTTTGTTAATTCAATTTTGCTATTTCATGATATCTTTTTTGTTCCTAGAATTTCAGATAGGGTTTTCCAGGTCTTTTTTATATCACCTCGTAAGTTGGATAATCTGTTCTCATAATACAGTTTTTTAGCCCTTCTTATCAGGCTGGTTAGGATTGACGAGTAACGTTTTGTTTGGTCTCTAGTTATGCGACCCATTCTGTACTGTTTTTCGTATAGGTGCTTTGTATTTATGGATTTGAGGATGCTGGGTGTTAGCCAGGGACTGTTCAGTCTCTTAGCTGTCATCTGTTTAGTTTTTTGGGGCAGTGCTTGTTATAAAGGTATTGGGTCTTTTTTAGAAAATTATTAATACATTCGTCAATATCTGTATAGATTTCTAGCTCAGTGTGCCATTCAATGTTTGTCACTGCTGCTGTGAAGTTATTAATGGCTGCTTCATTGTGAACTCTGAAAGTGACTTTAGTAGTGTCTTGGGGTAATTTGCCAAGGTTTGTGATGAGGAAGGTAGGGTAGTGATCTGTGGTATTATCTGTGATTATGCTTGATTTTAATGGGGATATGGTGTTGGTCCAGATGTGGTGTAGTAGGGAAACACTAGTCTCTGTAACTCTTGTAGGTTTTGTTACTGCTGGTAGCAACATGCAGTTACTCATAGTGTTTGTGAATTCAGTAACGTGTGGGTCCTGGTCTTGCAGGAGATTTATATTGAAGTCCCCTGAGAGTAGCAAGTGACCTTTGTTCATGCGTGCATAAGTTATCATACTTCCTAGGTTGTCACTAAAACGGCTAATGTTTGACTGTGGTACTCTGTAGATGTTTATCACTGTGAGAGGTTTTTGTAGGTATTTGGATTTGAATTTAGCTATTATATATTCCCCATGTTCATCCCTTGTGCAAGTATTAGTGATACATTTTAGCTGGTCTGAGTAGTATATAGCTGTGCCACCCCCTTGTTGATCTGTCCTACAGTTGTGTACGGCTGTGTAACCAGGAATGGCATAGACATCTGTAGTATCAGGCTTTAGCCAGATTTCGGTGAGAGTAATGATGGATTCAAATTCAAATTCAAAGTTTATTCTCTATAAAGATTACAATGTTGAATTTACAGAATTTGGTTATTGTGTGGTTTACATGTAGTTAAATAATGATTACAGAGTGTACCACTAGAACGCCTAGCATGGCTAGGCATTTCGGGCAGACTTAGTTTAATTCTTTATTTTAAAATATTACAAATTATGAGGTAAGTTGGTATTATGGCTAAGTGACTAAATACTAGTTTGTGAGTTTAGCAATGTGAATGCTTTTGTTTTGGCACAGTACATAGTTTCAGTATTGGAGTATCATAGGATTCATTATTTTAAGATTGAGATTAATATTTCTTGTAGGTAGTAGGTTGGTAGACAGCAACCGCCCAGGGAGGTACTACCGTCCTGCCAAGTGAGTGTAAAACGAAAGCCTGTAATTGTTTTACATGATGGTAGGATTGCTGGTGTCCTTTTTTCTGTCTCATGAACATGCAAGCTTTCAGGTATGTCTTGCTACTTCTACTTACACTTAGGTCACACTACACATACATGTACAAGCACATATATACACACCCCTCTGGGTTTTCTTCTATTTTCTTTCTAGTTCTTATTCTTGTTTATTTCCTCTTATCTCCATGGGGAAGTGGAACAGAATTCTTCCTCCGTAAGCCATGCGTGTTGTAAGAGGCGACTAAAATGCCGGGAGCAAGGGGCTAGTAACCTCTTCTCCTGTATATATTACTAAATGTAAAAGGAGAAACTTTCGTTTTTCCTTTTGGGCCACCCCGCCTCAGTGGGATACGGCCGGTGTGTTGAAAGAAAGAAAGATTAATATTTCTGTTTATGGTCAAATGGGTGAGTGAGTGTAAGTGTGAACCACCAGGTGGTATTCGTGTAGTTAGTTGATGGGGTGTATCAGGGAGATAAGATGTTTTCTAATGGTAGTTTTGAAGGGTGATGAATGTGTCTGCAGTTCTAGAGTTCTCAGGTAGGGTGTTCCAGATTTTAGGGCCTTTGACATACATTGAATTTTTGTAAAGGTTTAGTCGGACACGGGGAATGTCGTAGAGATGTTTGTGTCTGGTGTTATGCCTGTGGGTTCCCTTTCACAACTATCAAGAAAGCGTTTTAGGTCAAGGTTGATATTGGAGTTTAAGGCCCTGTAGATGTAGATTGCACAGTAGTAAGTGTGGATGACTAAAACAGGGAGTAAGTTTAGATCTAGAGAGTGGGGGGGTGTGTTGCCAGGGATGGGATTTAGTGATTATTCTTACTGCAGCTTTTTGTTGGGTTATTATTGGCTTTAGGTGTGTTGCTGCAGTTGATCCCAAGCACAAATAGCATAGGTGAGGTATGGATAAATAAGTGAGTGGTATAGTGTGAAAGGGCATTTTGCGGCACGTAGTATCGTATCTTGGAGAGGATCCCAACCGTTTTGGATACTTTTTTGGGTTATGTGTTGGATATGGGTGCTGAAATTCAGGTTTTTGTCAAGGTTTAGGCCTAGCAATTTGCCCTTTTTATGTCTGGTAATTAGAGTGTTGTCGATCTTAATGTTATTTGTGCATCCCTGCTCTGCTGCCAAACATAATTTTAGTAGGTTTTGTCAGTGTTAAGCGTAAGTTTATTGGCTGTCATCCAAGGGCGATATTTTTTATCAGCGCCTCGTTAACAATGGTGTTGAGGGGGGCAAGATTAAAGGGTGAGAGATGACATAAGTCGTGTCGTCAGCAAAGAGAATGGGTTTCAGGTGTTGGGATACGTTTGGAAGATCATTGATGTATATGAAGAAGAGCAGGGACCAAGGACACTTCCCTGCGGAACTCCAGTATCAAGTGGCCGTGTTGTTGATGCTGTGTCTTTAAGGGTGACATACTGATCCCTATTAGAAAGGGTTTAAAATTTGAAATAAGCAAGCCGCATGGCCTCTTATACCGTAATGGTCAAGTTTGGGAGTAGGATGTCGTGGTCACTGTGTCAAAAGCTTTTCTTAGGTCAATAAAAATTCCTAGTGGATATTCCTTATTTTCCAATGCTGTGTAAAGCAGATCTAGCATTTTTATGATTGCATCATTAGTGCTTTTATTTTTCCTGAATCCAAATTGGCAGGGGTTGAGTATGTTTTGTGCGTTAAAAATGAATACAGTCTCTGTGCACGAGTTTTCTCAAAGATTTTGGATAGCAAGGGTAAGTTTGATATTGGATTATAGTTGTTTAAGTCTTTTAGGGTCACCACCTTTATGTTTTGGGGTAACCCTTGCCATCTTGAGTAGCTTCGGAAGGTGCTAGTTTCTAGTGATTTGTTAAAAAGTAATGAAATAGCATGCAAAAGGGATATGGGCCGCTCGCTTGTACAGTAATGTGGGACATTAAAACAGATTCCCTGGGGTTGTTTTTAAGTGACTTTATAATCTCGGTGACTTCCGTGGGCTCAGTTTGGGGCAAGATAGAAGGAATTTGGGAAATTCCCATCTAGGTAGTCCCGGCATGGGCATTGGTATGTGGGATTTTATTTGGGGAGATTTTGATCCTATGTTTTAGAAGAAGTCGTTTATCTTGTTAGCTGTGTCAGTGGATGTAGTGGTGTTTCATTAGGTTTAGTTAGGACAATATTCTTTTTTTTTCAGTTTTTGGGTCCCTAGAATCTGAGAGAGTGTTTTCCAGGTCTTTTTTATATCTCCTCTAGTGTCTGTGAATCTACTGGAGTAGTATAGTTGTTTGGCTTTCTTTATTACTTTGGTGAGAACTGATGAATAGTGTTTAAGAATATCTTTGTGTATTAAGCCCTGTCTTTATTGCTTTTCATATTGGTGTTTCTTGTCAATGGATTTCAGAATGGTGCTGGTTAGCCATGGGCAACCAAGCCGTTTGTTTGTGATCTGTTTCGTTTTTATAGGACAATGTTTGTTGTGGCAAAATACCCCAAGACACTACTAAAGTCACCTTCAGACTTCACAATGAGGCAGCCATTAATAACTTCACAACAGCAGTAACAAACATTGACTGGCACACTGAGCTAGAAATCTATACAGATATTGACGAATGTTTTAATAATTTTCTCAAAAAGACTCAATACCTCTATAACAAGCACTGCCCTAAAAAAACTAAACAGATGACAGCTAAGAGACTGAACAGTCCCTGGCTAACACCCAGCATTCTTAAATCCATAAATACAAAACACCGATATGAAAAACAGTACAGAATGGGTCACATAACCAGAGACCAAACAAAACGTTACTCGTCAATCCTAACCAGCCTGATAAGAAGGGCAAAAAAACTGTATTATGAGAACAGTTTATCCAACTTACGAGGTGATATAAAAAAGACCTGGAAGACCCTATCAGAAATTCTGGGAACAAAAAAGATATCACGAAATAGCGAAATAAAATAAGCAAAATCAGATGAACCCCAACTCCCACCAACAGAAACAGCAAACAGACTCAATGATTTCTTCTCCACTATAGGACAAAACCTTGCCAATAAAATCCCAAGCTCAGATACCCCACCAAATGACTACCTCACTGGCAACTACCCGAACACACTGTTCCTAGCTCCGACTAACCCATACGAAGTCTCCCTTATTATCAACGCACTAAAAAACAAGGCAGGAGATTTAAATACCTTACCACCCTTTATATACAAAAAAGTGTCACAAGTACTATCACCAATCATTGCAACACTCTTTAACAAATCCATTGAATCCTCCACCTTCCCTACAGCTCTCAAATTAGCAAGGGTCACCCCGATCCATAAAGGAGGAGACCAAACAGAGTTGAATAACTATAGGCCAATATCCAATTTACACCCTCTCAAAAATCTTCGAAAAATTAATTCATAAACGAATCTACTCCTACCTCATCTCCCAAAACATTCTCAACCCCTGCCAATTTGGATTCAGGCCTAATAAAAATACTAATGATGCTATTATACACATGCTAGAACATATATACACTGCAATAGAGAAAAAAGAAGTCCCACTGGGGATCTTCATTGACATACGTAAAGCTTTTGATACAGTTGACCATGACTTGCTCCACGTAAAATTGTCACACTATGGTATTAGAGGGCACTCCCTCAACTACCTCAAGTCTTACCTCAGCAACAGAAGCCAATATGTGTACGCAAATGGGGCAAGCTCTTCCGCTCAACCAATTACAGTTGGTGTCCCACAGGGAAGTGTCCTTGGCCCTCTTCTCTTTCTCCTATACATAAATGACCTACCAAATGCTTCGCAATTACTCAAACCCACACTTTTTGCAGATGACACTACATACGTCTTCTCTCACCCGAGCCCAGTCACACTAGCCAATACTGTAAACACCGAATTACAGAAAATATCTACCTGGATGAGGACTAACAAACTTACACTAAACATTGACAAAACCTACTTCATTCAGTTTGGTAACAGAGCTACAGATGTATCTTTTAACATAACGATAAACAGATCACCTATCACAAAGCTAACAGAGGGAAAATTCTTAGGAATCCACCTTGATAATAGACTCAAATTTCATACACATATACAACAAATTTCTAAGAAAATTTCCAAGACTGTAGGCATACTATCGAAGATACGGTACTATGTTCCACAGTCAGCCCTCCTGGCCCTTTATCACTCTCTTATTTACCCCTATCTCACCTATGGAATTTGTGCATGGGGCTCAACAACAATTAACCATCTCAGACCACTAATTACCCAACAAAAGGCTGCAGTTAGAATGATAACAAATTTTCACTACAGTCAGCACACTCCACCAATATTCAAAACACTCAAGCTACTCACCATACAAAACATCCATACTTATTACTGCACCTATTACATACATAGAACACTTAACTCTGATATTAACCCTCCCCTCAAACATCTCCTTGCCAACCTCAACAGAACACATGACCATAACACAAGGCACAGATCACTCTTTGATGTTCCTTGTGTCCATCTCACGCTATGCAAAAACTCAATGCACATAAAAGGCCCTAAAATCTGGAATTCATTGCCTGTAAATATAAAAGAAACACTACTTGTTTATAAATTCAAGTCTCTTCTCAAAGATCACTTACTCACTCAAAACCAAATAAATACTGAATAACTGAACCTTATAAATTGTATATCCTATATGTTACTCTCAATTATATCACACAAATGTTAAACCTAGGACCCAATCTAACTTTGTTATTTTTTTAAATGCACTACCTAACAGAATACTCCATTCGACTGAATGTACAGCAATGCATGCAACCATATGACCTGTCTTTGTAATACTCATTTGTGCTTTATAGTTATCTGTTTACAATAATGTTTTATCACTGATTTCATCATTGCTTAGTTAATCTTAAGTTAATTTTAAGCCAGCCCGTAATGCTATGCATATAAGTGGCTTTGGCATGCTGCTCTTACCTGTATTTTTTTGTACCTCTGTATGTATGCTAAAATAGTCTAAGTAATTTGTTAAGAAAAATGTCTGTCCAGTCATCAATACCATTGGCCTTGGAGAATTCTGTAGGCCAGTCAACAATCTCTAGGTCAGCTGTGAACTTCCTTATTGAGGCCTCGTCATGGAGTCTAAATGAGACTTTGTTGTATTCAAGTGGTGGTTTACTAATGTTTGTCAGGAGGAAGGTAGGGTAGTGGTCTGTAGTGCTATCTGTGATTATCCCTGATTTAAGGGGGCTAGTATATTGGTCCATATGTGGTCTATTATGGTTGCACTTGTCTCAGTGAGCCTGGTTGGTTTAGTTATTGTTGGTATGAGAAGCGTGTTGTTCATATTGTTGATGAAATCAGTTACAGGCTGATCATCTAGTAAGCCAAGGTTGATGTTGAAGTTGAAGGGAATTTAGCAATGCTATGAGGTCATCGTAATGTTTACTTAAAGATCTGATATTGTAGTTAAAGACAGTTATGTTTTTGTTGGCTCTGAGAAGTGCATTTGATTGGTCTGCTGTGTAGTAATTACAGTTACTGTTTGATTCATTTAAGTCATTCAATAAGAGGTTGGTATCAGGATCAATGCTTGTTATCATAAGATTTATAGTGAATCTATAGTTAGAATTAAGTATAAGACAAAGTAAATATTCTACAGCTATAAAATAGCACCTGAGTTATTTTAACAAATGTAAAAAAATTGATCTAAGGTAGTTCTTTAAAGCTAAAATAAAGGAGACAATATATAAGGGACTAAAAAAAACTTTGTGGTGAACAAATAAAGTGGTAATCAAATAAATGAGCTAGGGAATATAATGGCAAATATAGTGAATTTATTACACTTTAGCACCTGAGAATAGCACCTTGATTATTTTAACAGTTGTGAATATATGAACTAAGGTTGTTATGCAAAGCTATAATAAAGCTAAAATAAAGGAGAAAAAATATAGGGACTAAATTAAATAATGGTAAACAAAGTTAAATTGGCAGATAGTAACTAAGATGTGATATAGATTTGGGAGTAAGATCTGATTTGTTTCCATCTAATTGCAGAGTCCTGTCCAGTCGCCTAATTCTCACGTTCTGCAGAACTGCTAATCCAACAATTTCGGCTCCTATTTGAGAGGTTTTAAACACAATGTAACCTCTAGAGTGACAAATATTCTTCCGATTTTCACTAACGTTATCTTGCCCAGTTCAAAATCAATGGCAACCCCCCCTTCCCCCAGCGACGCTCACCAATTTCGCTGGTTCTTTATTTATTTACAAATTAATTTTTATTACCTACAATATATTCAATCAATTTACATACAAAATACACTGTATTTTCGGAAAATATACAGTATTTTCCACATATACAGTGAAACCCCGGGTTTTGACCCCTTTTTTCGGCCAAATTTTGTCCCGCGTTTCAGCCCTCGCCCGAGCTTTTGGCCGGCGTACCAGACTTATCCACCTGCCCGCACTTGCATGCCTCCCTGCCCAGGCATCGTGAGCCAGTCTAGAGTTGTTTATCCTTGAGTGAACATTACCCTGCGTGCTCATCCTGCCAGGCAGGCAGGCAGCCAGCCAGCCAGGCATCCAGCCAGCCAGGCATCCAGCCAGCCAGGCAACCAGCCAGCCAGGCAACCAGCCAGGCTGGCTGCCTGGGTGGCTGCCATCTTTGCAACAAGTTCAGTGACAGAACCATGTCCCATTTTAGGGAAATCTTAGAGACGCCAGAAACAGAGCACTCTTGACAGTTATTTTGTGCGACAGGGGTCCATTGACTCTCAAGCTTGTCCTAGTGGCATTAGAAGACAAAGAAGAGAAGTAACCCTAGAGAGGGACTTAATACCTGAAGTCCTTATGGAGGGGGATTTCCCTTCCAAACAATAAGCCCTCCCTCTCTCCTCCCTATCTTCGAGATGCCAGCAAGTCTCTTCAATAAGGGTAAGTAAATGTTATTTTAAATATTTAAATTTTAATTTATCTATTGTATACTGTATGTATTTATCTGTTTTATGTGTATGTAAAACTATAGTTATTCTTTAAAAAATGTATTTTTTGTGAATATTTTTGTGGGTCTGGAGTCTTAATTTTATACATGTATACATTATTATTGAAAGAATTAGGAGTAAGACGGAGAGTAGGATAGCAGATGAACAAGGAGGCTTTAGGAAAGGTAAGGGGTGTGTAGACCAAGTGTTTACAGTGAAACATATAGGTGAACAGTATTTAGATAAGGGTAAAGAGGTGTTTGTGGCATTTATTTATTTGGAAAAGGCATATGAGAAGGTAGATATAGGGGCAATGTGACAAATGTTGCAGGTGTTTGGTATAGGTGGGTTACTGAATGCAGTGAAGAGTCTTCACAAGGATAGTGAGGCTCAGGTTAGAGTATATAGAAGAGAGGGAGATTATTTCTGAGTGAAAGTAGGCCTTAGACAAGGATGTGTGATGTCCCTTTTTTGGAAGGGAATCAGTTATTTGAATATTTGGCTTAGAAACATTGATCACCATATGAGTATGTCAGTCATTGTGTTGCAGGTTTATAGGTCACACAGATGCTGTTAATGATGTTTGCTTCTCCCCATCTGGAAATATAATGGCATCAGCTTCCCGTGATCGCTCAGTCAGACTTTGGATTCCTAACATTAGAGGTGAGTGACTGCCTATTTGTGATCAGTGTACTCATTTGTACCTATTGAGTCATAGCTATGCTCTTAAGTGCCCTATCTTCAGTGTTCCATCTACAGTAGTTGCAGCACTTACTACCTCTTGTATCCCATTCCATTGCTCTGCTACACTGCTTTATATATATATGTGGTAAATATCATTTAATATGCCAGTTGATGAATCCTGTTTTAATAGCCAGTTTTATGGTTCAGTACATTTTATTGCCACTGACAGAGCTAATATATTTACTCTGCATTTCTCTTAGTTTAGGTGAATTTTTTATACGATGGTGAGAATATTATAAAGGTATTCTCCTTGCATTATGTACAGTGGACCCTTGTTTTTCGTAAGCATTGGAAGTCGTAATTTTCGAAAATCGTAACGTTTTTTTCGTCAGAATATTGATTCGCGAATCATTTGGCTCACAAATAGTCATTCGTCCCAGATGCGCACGAGTGGCCCCGATGCAGCCACAGTCAGTGTCCCATTGTTTATCAGTGAGTGAGCATGATCCCACACATTCATATGATACATTTTGTAATATTCCATTTGTTTTAGTGCTTGCAACTGCTAAATAAGCCACCATGGGCCCAAAGAAAGCTAATTCCAGCCCTTTGGTAAAGAAGGTGACAAACACGATAGAATTAAAGAAAAAGATTGTAGAAAAATACGAAAGTGGTGGTGGTAGTGATAGTGGTAGAGGGTGGTAATCATGGGGGTAGAGGGTGGTTGTGGTTGTGATGGTGGTAGAGGGTGGTAGTGCTTGTGATGGTAGAGGGTGGTAGTGGTTGTGATGGTGGTAAAGTTTGGTTTGTGATGGTGGTAGAGGTTGGTTTGTGATGGTGGTAGAGGTTGGTTTGTGATGGTGGTAGAGGTTGGTTTGTGATGGCAGTAGAGGGTGGTTTGTAATGGTGGTAGAGGGTGGTTTGTGATGGTGGTAGAGGTTGGTTTGTGATGGTGGTAGAGGGTAGTAGTGATGGTGGTAGTGGTTGTGATGGTGGTAGAGGGTGGTAGTGGTTGTGATGGTGGTAAAGGGTGATAGTGGTTGTGATGGTGGTAGCAATGGAGATTTGTGCAATGTGGAATAGGATGGAAATATTTGTGGCATTAAAAAACAAAGAAGGGCAGTGACCCCAGATAAGGACTTGGTACCTAGAGTCCTTATGAAGGAGGATTCCCCTTTCAAACAGTAACGTCTCTTCCCTCTACCCTCCTCCCTGTCTTTCATTCATCAACAACAGCCTTCAATAAAGGTAAGTGTCAAGTTGAATGTTCATTCTTTTGTGCATGTAAATCTATCTTTAAGGTAAAAAAAATTTTTTTGTTAATACTCCTGGGTGTCTGGAACGGATTAATTGGATTTACATCGTTTCATATGGGGAAAATGGTTTCGCAGATCGTCAGTTTTGCCATTAGTCACACTCCGTGCAACGGATTAATTACGAAAAACGAGGGTCCACTGTATATAATTTTTACCCAAATTAATAATTACTTATATATAGTAGCTATGTGTGTTGTAAAAGTCAACTAAAATGCTGGGAACAATGGGCTAATAACCCCATTTCCTGTAATAATTACTAAAAAGAATAAGAAGAAAATTGTCAAAGTGGGATGTCTGAATGTGCGTGGATGTTGTGTGAATGATAAGAAAGAGATGATTGTGGATGTTATGAATGAGAAGAAGCTGGATGTCCTGGCTTTAAGTGAAACAAAGCTGAAGGGGTGGGAGAGTTTCAGTGGAGAGGAATAAATGGGATTAGGTCTGGGGTTTTAAATAGAGTTAGAGCTAAAGAAGGAGTAGCAATAATGTTGAAGGATAAGCTATGGCAGGAAAAGAGGGACTATAAATGTATTAATTCAAGGATTATGTGGAGTAAAATAAAGGTTGGATGTGAAAAGTGGGTTATAGTAAGCATATACACCTGGAGAAGAGAGAAGTGTAGAGGAGAGAGAGAGATTTTGGGAAATGTTGAGTGAATGTGTGGGGAGTTTTGAACCAAGTGTGAGAGTACTTGTGGTTGGGGAATTCAATGCTAAAGTGGGTAAAAATGTTGTGGAGGGAGTAGTAGGTAAATTTGGGGTGCCAGGGGTAAATGAAAATGGGGAGCCTTTAATTGAGCTATGTGTAGAAAGAGGTTTGGTAATAAGTAATACATATTTTATGAAAAAGTGGATAAGTAAATATACAAGGTATGATATAGCACATAATGAAAGTAGTTTGTTAGATTATGTATTGGTGGATAAAAGGTTGATGGGTAGGCTCCAGGATGTACACGTTTATAGAGGGGCAACTGATATATCGGATCATTATCTAGTAGCTACAGTTAGAGTAAGAGGTAGATGGGATAAGAGGAAAATGGCAACAAGTAAGAGGGAGGTGAAAGTGTATAAACTAAGGGAGGAGGAAGTTCGGGCGAAATATAAGCAACTATTGGCAGAAAGGTGGGCTGGTGCAGGTACGAGTAGTGGGAGGGTTGGAATAGTTTTAAAAATGCAGTACATGTATTAGAATGTGGGGCAGAAGTTTGTGGTTATAGGAGGGTGGGGGCAGGAGGAAAGAGGAGTGATTGGTGGAATGATGAAGTAAAGGGTGTGATAAAAGAGAAAAAGGTAGCTTATGAGAGATATTTACAAAGCAGAAGTGTTATAAGAAGAGTAGAGTATATGGAGGGTAAAAGAAAGGTGAAGAGAGTGCAAAAGGAGAGCAGATGATAAGAGTGGGAGAGGCACTGTCAAGAAATTGTAATGAAAATAAGAAAAAAAATTTGAGTGAGTTAAACAAGTTAAGAAAGCCTAGGGAACGAATGGATTTGTCAGTTAAAAATGGAGTAGGGGAGTTAGTAGATGGGGAGATGGAGGTATTGGATAGATGGCGAGAATATTTTGAGGAACTTTTAAATGTCGACGAAGAAAGGGAAGCGTTAATTTCATGCACTGGCCAGGGAGGTATACCATCTTTTAGGAGTGAAGAAGAGCAGGATGTAAGTGTGTGGAAGGTGCGTGAGGCATTACGTAGAATGAAAGGGGGTAAAGCAGCTGGAACTGACAAGATCATGACAGAAATGTTAAAGGCAAGGGGGACATAGTGTTGAAGTGGTTGGTATTTTTGTTTAATAAATGTTTGAAAGAAGGAAAGGTACCTAGGGATTGGTGGAGAGCATGTATAGTCCCTTTATATAAAGGGAAGGGGACAAAAGAGATTGTAAAAATTATAGAGGAATAAGTTTACTGAGTATACCAGGAAAAGTGTACAGTAGGGTTATTATTGAAAGAATTAGAGGTAAGACAGAATGTAGGATTGTGGATGAGCAAGGAGGTTTTAGAGTGGGTAGGGGATGTGTAAAATCAAGTGTTTACATTGAAGCATATATGTGAACAGTATTTAGATAAAGGTAGGGAGGTTTTTATTGCATTTATGGATTTAGAAAAGGCATATGATAGAGTGCATAGGAGAGCAGTGTGGCAGATGTTGCAAGTACATATATGGAATAGGTGGTAAGTTACTAAATGCTGTAAAGAGTTTTTATGAGGATAGTGAGGTTCAGGTTATGGTGTGTAGAAAAGAGGGAGACTACTTCCCAGTAAAAGTAGGTCTTAGGGATGTGCAATGTCACCATGGTTGTTTAATATACAGTGGTCCCTCAATAATCGTCCATAATCCGTTCCTGGAAGTGGGATTATTATCGAAATAGACAATTTTCGAATCAATTTTCCCCATAAGAAATAATGTAAATGCAAATAATTCGTTCCCGACACCCAGAAGTATTAAAACAAAAATTTTTTTTACATGAAATATAGATGTAGTATATAAACAGTACAGTGGCACATGATGAATGAAACATTAACAGAATAACACTTACCTTTATTGGCGATTCTTCTTTGTGTATGGAAGACTGGAGGAGACAGATTGGATTACAGTGGACCCTCGACTAACGATATTAATTGGTACCCGAGAACGATTATCGTTAGTCGAGTTTTTTTAACGTTAGTCGAGGCAACATGTTAGCGTTAACGTATCGTTGATCGAATTTAACGTTAGTCGATGCCATCGTTGGTCGAGGGTCCACTGTATTTACTGTTTGGAAGGGGAATCCCCTTCCATCAACACCTCGGGTACCATTTGCTTTTCTGGGGTTACTTCTCTTCTCTGTTTCTTAACCCTTTGAGGGTTTTCGTCGTACTAGTACGTCTTACGCGTAGGGGTTTTTGACGTACTAGTACTCATAAATTCTAGCGGCCTCAAATCTAGTGGGAGAAAGCTGGTAGGCCTTCATATGAAAGAATGGGTCTATGTGGTCAGTGTGCACAGTCTAAAAAAAATCCTGCAGCACACAGTGCATAATGAGAAAAAAAAAACTTTGACCATTTTTTTTAATAAATCAGCGACTTTGCAGTGTATTTTCGTATGGTATTTATTGTTGTATTCTAGTTTTCGTGGTCTCATTTTATAGAATGGAAGACATATTACAGAAATTGAGATGATTTTGACTGGTTTTACAAAGAAAGGTGCCTTGAAATTGAGCTCAAAGTAGCAGAAATGTTCGATTTTTACCAAATTTCAAAAGTAAACAAATCGTGCCAAACGTGCAATACACGTCAACTGGTGAGTCTAATATTCTTTTACAAGTGCACCAATAATATTTATACCATTTTTTACACTAATGCAGTAGTCTGCATAACAGTAAATCTTATATTTTTTGTGAAAATAAAAATTCAAAGTGGAAAGCAAAAGAATATAAGAGGGGCCTTGAGACATGACTAATGACTAGAGGAAATGTCATTTTAGTGCCAGGAATGTCTTTCTTGTTTATTCTGGACCCTATTCAGAAATTGGCATCTTTTGAAATTTGTGTGAAATTGGCAAAATTGCTAAATTCTGACCACTGTACTGGATAGTAGAATTTCATAAATGAGTGGTTTCTTTGCACCCATTCGATAGAAAAATTGAGTTCTATCGAAATATTCATGTTTTTTGTCGACTAGTACAGTGAAATTGGCCGAAAATGGGGCTCAAAGTGGGCAAAATCGCCGATGCGTAAACATCGCCGAGACCGCTAACTTTGCGAGAGCATAATTCCGTAAGTTTTCTATCAAATTTCAAAATTTTGGTGTCTTTATGATCGGGAAAAGATTATCTTTTCATAAGAGAAAATAATTTTTTTTTTTTTTTAAATTTGGCCGACCCTGAGAACGAGTTTCGGAGAGGGCCTGTCGACCCTCAAAGGGTTAATGCCACTAGGACCACCTTGAGAGTCACTGGAGTCCTGTCTCGCAAAAAAACTGTCCAGAGAGCTCTGTTTCTGGCATCTCTTTAAAACTTCCCTAAAATGGCCCAAGACTCTGTCACTGTACAAGTTGCTGATATGGCTTGCAACATCCTTCTCCATAAATCTTTCCATCCTACCCCACATTTCAAAAATCTCCTTAATTTCTGAAGAAGGCACCTTCTTCCATCTCTCTTCCGCCTCCTCTGCAGCAAGATTCTGAGCTGTGATCTGTTGCTGTTCCTGCTGAAGCTCTTGCGGCTCCTCAGTGATTAGCTTTTCATTGTGGTCCTCCACCAACTCTTCCACATCCTCCAAACTCACATCCAACCCCATGGAACTCCCCAGTGCGACAATAGAGTTCACAACTGACATAGGCTCATCAGGGGCTGCCTCAAACCCTTCAAAATCCCTCTTGTGGGCACAATCTGGCCACAATTTTCTCCAAGCAGAGTTCAAAGTCCTGGTAGTCACTCCCTCCCAAGCCTTACCTATAAGGCTTACACAATGGAGAATACTTTCCAAAAATCTCTTAGGGTCAAGTGAGTGTCTGAGGTCACATTAAAGCGCCTTTCAAACATTGCTTTGGTGTAGAGTTTTTTAAAGTTTGAAATGACTTGTTGGTCCATGGGCTGGAGGAGAGGAGTGGTATTCGGTGGCAAGAACTTTACTGTGATGAACCCAAACTCCTTCAGAATTAGGTCATCAAAGTTTGGAGGATGAGCAGGTGCATTGTCCATTACTAGGAGGCACTTGAGATCCAATTTCTTTTCCAGGAGGTAATTCTTCACACTAGGGCCAAACACTTCATTGAACCGCTCGACGAAAATGTCCCTTGTGACCCATGCCTTACTATTAGATCTCCAAAACACACACAATTTACTCTTCATAAATTTGTTTTTCCTGAACACTCTGGGATTTTCAGAATGGTACACTAGTAACGGCTTCACTTTGAAATCCCCACTAGCATTAGCACAGAACATTAGCGTCAGCCTGTCTTTCATAGGCTTGTGTCCTGGCAGTGCCTTTTCTTCCTGAGTAATGTTGGTCCTCTTTGGCATTTTCTTCCAAAAGAGGCCTGTTTCGTCACAATTGAACACTTGTTCAGGTTTCAGTCCTTCAGTCTCTATGTACTCCTTGAACTCCTGCACATATTTTTCAGCCGCTTTGTTGTCAGAACTGGCAGCCTCACCATGCCTTACCACACTGTGTATGAATTTAAGTCCAGCCTTTGCTGGACTTAAATTCACTCACATCACCACTAGTTGTAGGCAATTTCTTTACCAAATCGTCATGCAACTGCCTAGCCTTTTCACAAATAAGCGACGTCATAAGACTATCTCCTGCTAATTGTTTCTCGTTTATCCACACCAATAATAATTTCTCAACATCTTCGAGTACTGGTGATCTCATTTTTGTCAGCACATTTACCCCCCTTTGCAACAACAGCGTCCTTGATTTCCTTTTTCTTGGCTATGATAGAAGATATGGTTGTACGGGATTTGTTGTACATCCTGGCCAGTTCGCCCACACGTACGCCACTATCATATTGTTCAATGATGTTTTTCTTAAATTCAGTTGTATTTCTTACCTTCTTTACCAAAGGCTTGGCACTAGGAGCTTTCTTTGGAGCCATGGTAGCTTATTTAGTACTTGCTAGCACTAAAATCAATGGAATATTATGAAATATTTTGTTGGAGCAAGTGAGGGGACCGTCGTTCACTGGTAAACAATGTCACACTGGCTGGGAAGGGAAGGCCCAGGCGGCTCAGAGCGTGAGTACGCGTCCCGGACGAAGGACTATTAGCGAGTTAACGGACCATTTGCGAGCCAATGTATAGACGAAATAACAGGACTATTTCCGAAATGGACGACTTTCAGGCCAGATGATTATTGAGGGACCACAGTATTTATAGGTGGGGTTGTAAAAGAAATAAATGATAGGGTGTTTGGGAGAGGGGTGAGATTAAATTATGGGGAATTAAATTCAAAATGGGAATTGATGCAGTTACTTTTTGCTGATGATACTGTGCTTATGGGAGATTCTAAAGAAAAATTGCAAAGGTTAGTGGACGAATTTGGGAGTGTGTGTAAAGGTAGAAAGTTGAAAGTGATCATAGAAAAGAGTAAGGTGATGAGGGTATCAAATGATTTAGATAAAGAAAAATTGGATATCAAATTGGGGAGGAGGAGTATGGAAGAAGTGAATGTTTTCAGATATTTGGGAGTTAATGTGTCAGCAGATGGATTTATGAAGGATGAGGTTAATCATAGAATTGATGAAGGAAAAAAGGTGAGTGGTGCATTGAGGTATATGTGGAGGCAAAAAATGTTATCTATGGAGGCAAAGAAGGGAATGTATGAGAGTATAGTAGTACCAACACTCTTATATGGGTGTGAAGCTTGGGTTGTAAATGCTGCAGTGAGGAGGCAGTTGGAGGCAGTTGAGATGTCCTGTCTAAGGGCAATGTGTGGTGTAAATATTATGCAGAAAATTTGGAGTGTGGAAATTAGGAGAAGGTGTGGAGTTAATAAAAGTATTTGTCAGAGGGCTGAAGAGGGTTTGTTGAGGTGGTTTGGTCATTTAGAGAGAATGGATCAAAGTAGAATGACATGGAGAGCGTAAATATCTGTAGGGAAAGGAAGGCGGGGTAGGGGTCGTCCTTGAAGAGGTTGGAGGGAGGGGGTAAAGGAGGTTTTGTGGGCGAGGGGTTTGGACTTCAAGCAAGCGTGCGTGAGCGTGTTAGGAGTGAATGGAGACGAATGGTATTTGGGACCTGACAAGCTGTTGGAATGTGAGCAGGGTAATATTTAGAGAAGGTATTCAGGGAAACCAGTTATTTTATATAACTGGACTTGAGTCCTGGAAATGGGAAGTACAATGCCTGCACTCTAAAGGAGGGGTTTGGGATATTGGCAGTTTGGAGGGATATACAGTGGTCCCTCAATAATCGTCCGGCTCTGAAATCAACGCGTTATTGTGGTCCAAACGTTGGCTCGCAAATGGTCGGTTTACTCGCTAATCATCCTTCGTCCGGGACGCGTACTCGCGCTCTGAGCCGCCTCGGCCTCCCTTCCCAGCCACTGTGCCATTGTTTACCAGTGAGCGACGGTCCCCTCTTTAGTGCTTGCAAGTGCTAAATAAGCTACCATGGCTCCAAAGAAAGCTCCTAGTGCCAAGCCTTTGGTAAAGAAGGTGAGAAATACGATTGAATTTTAAGAAAAACATTATTGAGCAATATGAAAGCTTTATAGGTAAGGCTTGGGAGGGAGTGACTACCAAGACTTTGAACTCTGCTTGGAGAAAATTGTGGCCAGATTGTGTCCACAAGAGGGATTTTGAAGGGTTTGTGGCTGACCCTGATGAGCCTATGTCAGTTGTGAAATCTATTGTGGCATTGGGGAGTTCCATGGGGTTGGATGTGAGTTTGGAGGATGTGGAAGAGTTGGTGGAGGACCACAACGAAGAGCTAACCACTGAGGAGCTGCAAGAGCTTCAGCAGGAACAGCAACAGATTGCAGCTCAGAATCTTGCTGCAGAGGAGGAGGAAGAGAGATGGAAGAAGGTGCCTTCTTCAGAAATTAAGGAGATTTTTGAAATGTGGGGTAGGATGGAAAGATTTATGGAGAAACATCACCCTGAGAAGGATGTTGCAAACCATACCAGCAACTTGTACAGTGACAGAGTCTTGGCCCATTTTAGGGAAGTTTTAAAGAGACGCCAGAAACAGAGCTCACTGGACACTTTTTTTGCGAGACAGGACTCCAGTGACTCTCAAGCTGGTCCTAGTGGCATTAAGAAACAGAAAAGAGAAGTAACCCCAGAAAAGGACTTGGTACCTGAGGTGTTGATGGAAGGGGATTCTCCTTCCAAACAGTAACTAATCCAATCTGTCTCCTCCTCCAGTCTTCCATGCACTAAGAAGAATCGCCAATAAAGGTAAGTGTTATGCTGTTAATGTTTCATTCATCATGTCCCATTGTATTGCTTATGTACTACATCTATATTTCATGTAAAACAAAAAAAATTGTTTTAATAGTACTTCTGGGTGTCAGGAGCGGATTAATTGTATTTACATTATTTCTTATGGGGAAAATTGATTCGAAAATCATCTTTTTCGATAATCGTCGCACTTCCAGGAACGGATTAACGATGATAAATGAGGGACCACTGTATTGTGTATTTTTATATGTAGGGTTGAAATAGTTTTAAAAATGCAGTATTAGAATGTGGAGCAGAAGTTTGTGGTTATAGGAGGGTGGGGGCAGGAGGAAAGAGGAGTGATTGGTGGAATGATGAAGTAAAGGGTGTGATAAAAGAGAAAAAGGTAGCTTATGAGAGGTTTTTACAAAGCAGAAGTGTTATAAGAAGAGCAGAGTATATGGAGAGTAAAAGAAAGGTGAAGAGAGTGGTGAGAGAGTGCAAAAGGAGAGCAGATGATAGAATGGGAGAGGCACTGTCAAGAAATTTTAATGAAAATAAGAAAAAATTTTGGAGTGAGTTAAACAAGTTAAGAAAGCCTAGGGAAAGTATGGATTTGTCAGTTAAAAACAGAGTAGGGGAATTAGTAGATGGGGAGATGGAGGTATTAGGAAGATGGCGAAAATATTTTGAGGAACTTTTAAATGTTAAGGAAGAAAGAGAGGCGGTAATTTCATGCACTGGTCAGGGAGGTGTACCATCTTTTAGGAGTGAAGAAGAGCAGAATGTAAGTGTGGGGGAGGTACGTGAGGCATTACGTAGAATGAAAGGGGGTAAAGCAGCTGGAACTGATGGGATCATGACAGAAATGTTAAAAGTAGGGGGGGATATAGTGTTGGAGTGGTTGGTACTTTTGTTTAATAAATGTATGAAAGAGGGGAAGGTACCTAGGGATTGGCGGAGAGCATGTATAGTCCCTTTATATAAAGGGAAAGGGGACAAAAGAGACTGTAAAAATTATAGAGGATAAGCTTACTGAGTATACCAGGAAAAGTGTACGGTAGGGTTATAATTGAAAGAATTAGAAGTAAGACAGAATGTAGGATTGCGGATGAGCAAGGAGGTTTCAGAGTGGGTAGGGGATGTGTAGATCAGGTGTTTACATTGAAACATATATGTGAACAGTATTTAGATAAAGATAGGGAAGTTTTTATTGCATTTATGGATTTAGAAAAGGCATATGATAGAGTGGATAGAGGAGCAATGTGGCAGATGTTGCAAGTATATGGAATAGGTGGTAAGTTATTAAATGCTGTAAAGAGTTTTTATGAGGATAGTGAGGCTCAGGTTAGGGTGTGTAGAAGAGAGGGAGACTACTTCCCGGTAAAAGTAGGTCTTAGACAGGGATGTGTAATGTCACCATGGTTTTTAATATATTTATAGATGGGGTTGTAAAGGAAGTAAATGCTAGGGTGTTCGGGAGAGGGTGGGATTAAATTTTGGGGAATCAAATTCAAAATGGGAATTGACAGTTACTTTTGCTGATGATACTGTGCTTATGGGAGATTCTAAAGAAAAATTGCAAAGGTTAGTGGATGAGTTTGGGAGTGTGGTGTAAAGGTAGAAAGTTGAAAGTGAACATAGAAAAGAGTAAGGTGATGAGGGTGTCAAATGATTTAGATAAAGAAAAATTGGATATCAAATTGGGAGGAGGAGTATGGAAGAAGTGAATGTTTTCAGATACTTGGGAGTTGACGTGTCGGCGATGGATTTATGAAGGATGAGGTTAATCATAGAATTGATGAGGGAAAAAAGGTGAGTGGTGCGTTGAGTATATGTGGAGTCAAAAAACGTTATCTATGGAGGCAAAGAAGGGAATGTATGAAAGTATAGTAGTACCAACACTCTTATATGGGTGTGAAGCTTGGTGGTAAATGCAGCAGCGAGGAGACGGTTGGAGGCAGTGGAGATGTCCTGTCTAAGGGCAATGTGTGGTGTAAATATTATGCAGAAAATTCGGAGTGTGGAAATTAGGAGAAAGGGGTGGAGTTAATAAAAGTATTAGTCAGAGGGCAGAAGAGGGGTTGTTGAGGTGGTTTGGTCATTTAGAGAGAATGGATCAAAGTAGAATGACATGGAAAGTATATAAATCTATAGGGGAAGGAAGGCGGGGTAGGGGTCGTCCTCGAAAGGGTTGGAGAGAGGGGGTAAAGGAGGTTTTGTGGGCAAGGGCTTGGACTTCCAGCAAGCGTGCGTGAGCGTGTTAGATAGGAGTGAATGGAGACGAATGGTACTTGGGACCTGACGATCTGTTGGAGTGTGAGCAGGGTAATATTTAGTGAAGGGATTCAGGGAAACCGGTTATTTTCATATAGTCGGACTTGAGTCCTGGAAATGGAAGTACAATGCCTGCACTTTAAAGGAGGGGTTTGGGATATTGGCAGTTTGGAGGGATATGTTTGTGTTCTTTATATGTGTATGCTTCTGGACTGTTGTATTCTGAGCACCTCTGCAAAAACAGTGATAATGTGCGAGTGTGGTGAAAGTGTTGAATGATGATGAAAGTATTTTCTTTTGGGGATTTTCTTTCTTTTTTTTTTGGGTCACCCTGCCTCGGTGGGAAACGGCCGACTTGTTTGAAAAAAAAAAAAAAAAAAAAAATATATATATATATATATATATATATATATATATATATATATATATATATATATATATGCATGTGCTTGTACATGCATGTGTAGTGTGACCTAAGTAGAAGTAGTGACCTAAGTAGCAAGATGTACCTGAAATCTTGCATGTTTATGAGACAGAAAAAAAGACACTAGCAATCCTACCATCATGTAAAACAATTACAGGCTTCTGTTTTACATTCACTTGGCAGGACGGTAGTACCTCCCTGGGCGGTTGCTGTCTACTAGCCTACTGCTCTCAGTTTAAATGTAATACTGTAATAATTAATGTTTTGCAATTTCAGGGGACTCTACAGAATTTCGAGCGCACAATGCAGCAGTTCGCTCAGTGCACTTCTCCCCAGATGGTCAGCAATTAGTGACTGGTTCTGATGACAAAACAATAAAAATTTGGACTGTGCATAGGCATAAATTTGTATGCTCTATCCCAACACACACTAACTGGGTTAGTATTATAAGTCTTTCTGCCTATTTAAAATGTAATTGTGAGTATGTTGTATATTTGTGATGACCATGGCAGAAGAGACTCCAGGTAGCCTTATCTACAGTCTTGTAGTTCTTTCTGTTTCTCGTTAGTTATCTCGGGATATATTCCATATGCAATTTTCAGCTTTACCTTCCTCAGACATTATATACTTGTGCTACATTAACTCTCTATTCTTCACTCTTGTATATTTTTCTTACAAATTAATATCAGAATAATTGGCAGATATGGCATATAAGCTGTTTAGGAAAGTTATCTGTATTTTGTATGGAGAATTATTACACGAGGTGAATCATAGAATTGATGAAGTGAAAAAGGTGAGTGGTGCACTGAAGAGTCTGTGGAGACAAAGAACATCATCCATGGAAACACAAGGGAATGTATGAGAATATAGTTATACCAGTGCTCTTACATGGGTGTGAAAAATGGGTGGTGAATGTTTTAATAATGAAAAGGCTGGAGGCAGTGGAGATGCCATGTCTGAAGACAATGTGTGGTGTAAATATAATGCAGAGAATCCATAGTTTGGAAATTAGGAGGAGGTGCAGGGTTACTAAAAGTATTATCCAGAGGCTGAGGAGGGGTTGTTGAGGTGATTCAGACAGAGAGGATGGAATGAAATAGAATGACTTGGAGAGCATATAAATCTGTAGTGGAAGGAAGGCAGGGTAGGGGTCAGCCTAGGAAAGATTGGAGGGAGGGGGTAAAGGATGTTTTGTATATGAGGGTCTTGGACTTGCAGCAAGCGTGCATGAGCATATTAGGAGCAAGTGGAGACAAATGTTCTTTATGACTGTGTTGTTGGAGCGTGAGCAAAGTAACATTTATGGAGGGACTCGGAAACCGGCAAGCCGGAAAATCAGACTTGAGTCCTGGAGGTGGGAAGTACAGTGCCTGCTCTCTGAAGGAGGGGTGTTGATGTTGCAGTTTTTTAACTGTACAATTGTAGGTGTGTGCCTCTGGCAAGACAGTGATGGAGTGAATGATGTTGAAAGTGTTTCTTCTTTTTCGGGTCACCCTGTCTTAGTGGAGAAATGGACAAAATGTTAATAAAAAATATAATTATTACAAAAATGCTCTTTGGAAGTGTTTAGTGAAAGAGGAAATAATACCAAACATTTACACAATAAAACACTGGTAGTGTTCCAGTATAATAGAAACATTCTGTGAGGGTATTTATTTTGAAAGTTGAAGATTGTCTTTCATACAATATGGGGTTATATTTCTTGATGCACCCCATTGGTTAAGATAAGAATCTTTAAATTCATGGTAAGTCGTAATGAACGACTGTCATTGAATAAACATAAAACTGGATGGGGACCTGCTACCAGTTAGGGTCATAGTTTCAGTCCCCACCCATTCTTGTTTATTCATAAGAAGCTTTATTCAGGATCTCAAAATATAGTTTTACAAACTTAATCAAAATAATTGTTTTAGCATACACTGGGGATAAATTATACAAGTTTCACATAGGATAGTTTAAATAGTGGCTACTAAAAGTTTCCACTATGTATACGAGTTGATCATCAAGCAGCAGCACTGAGTGTAAGCAAATGAAGAACACTCAGAGTGAATAAATCTGTTGTATTTATGACATTATTTTTTTTTTTTCAAGTTTTCACTCTAAATCAGTTGTAATTCTCTTGCAGGTACGATGTGTGAGATTTTCTCCTGATGGGCGAATGCTGGTTTCCTGTGCAGATGATAAATCAGTCAAGCTTCATGATATACATACAGCAAGTACAATACATACTTTCCCAGAACTGAAAGGCTCATCAAATCATGTTGCTTTTCATCCCTCAGGCACTTGTATTGCTGCAGCTAATGCAAATAATTCTGTTAAAGTGAGTTGTTCTGTGAGAGGGTACCAGGCTGTGAGCTAACGTTTAAAGGTGCTGTAATGTTCAGCAAAATAACTGAACTAATCTTCATTAAAAATAAAAAGATAAAATTAATATAATAATTACAATAATCCTAGGTTGTAGGTTGGTAGACAGAAACTACACGGGAAGGTACTACTGTCCTGTAATTGTTTTAGATGATGGTAGGATTGCTGGTGTCTTTTTTTCTGTCTCATACACATGGAAGGTCTCAGGTACATCTTACTACTTCTGCTTACACTTAGGTCACACTACACATACATGTACAAGCATATATATACACACCCCTCTGGGTTTTCTTCTATTTTCTTTCTAGTTCTTGTTCTTGTTTATTTCCTCTTATCTCCATGGGGAAGTGGAACAGAATTCTTCCTCTGTAAGCCATGCATGTTGTAAGAGGCAACTAAATTGCCGGGAGCAAGGGGCTAGTAACCCCTTCTCCTGTATATATTACTAAATTTAAAAGACAAAACTTTCGTTTTTGCTTTTGGTCCACCCCACCTCGGTGGGATATGGCTGGTACACTCACCAGGTACACTTATATTTACTCCCATTCGAAGTTTCTTGTATTTTCCAATATTTTCTTTTTTCCAAATAACTTTTGTGGCCTGTGAGACCAAAGTAAGGTGCAATATACATATATACACATATACACTCGTTTGCAACACAATAACTGCTCAAATATTAGTATCATTATATGTTTACAAAACTTGTTTACACAAACCAACAATACAAATTTTTTTTTATTGCTATTGTTCCATAATATATATACAAATGTACAGTCATTGGACACTTTCCTAGAACTGCTGCAGCTTGTGGAATTCTTTGAAACATGGTGTTATGCACAGTGGTGTTTTACACTCCTCACACATAAAACGAGTGTCTCTGGGTTTTTGTGGGCGTTTTGTGGTATGTGCACAGACAAAATACCTGAGCACTTTTCTTGAAAGTAGTAGGAGGCATTTGTATGGGTAGTGATCACCAGGACTCAGATGAGAGGGTATGTGTTGCTAGTTTCTTGGGGGCTGGTCTGTTGCAGGTGTTCCTTGATACATGAATATTATTTGTCAGATGACTGACAAACAAAATTCTCCATATTTTGGTTTGTTGTTGGTCATAAACTTGTACATATTATAAGCATTCCACATGGAAATGTCAAGATGGAGAAAAGCTTTATGTACCACATATAACTCTTGCAAACACAATCAGCAAACCCAGTCTGCATGTTACATTTGTCCACTAAGTGCATATTGAGGTTGTAGTCCATCACAGCTGCAGGTTTTAGAATGGGTTCATTGGTCTCTCTATTCTGCCTGTCATTGTCTGCCATTTCGTTTCGGTGAACTGATGTCAACAATGTGACATTACATTTGTCATGCCGCTGAAATGCCATGATGTCATTGGCAGCAAACACCTGCACCTCACCTCTACGAGTGCCTGCATCGAACCTAGGCTTATGCACACACTGTGCCACACACGTCTGTCATGTTCACTCACAAGAAATCACTGATTGAAGGGCTTGTGTACCAATTATCAGTATATAATATATGCCCCTTACCAAGATATGGTTCCATCATTGTTCTAACCACATCACCAGAGATACCCAGTAACTTTCTGGTATCTCTCAATGTATTACTGTCAGTGTACACAGTTATATCCAAAACCAGACCACTTTTGCAATCACACAGTACATATAACTTTATACCAAAGCATTTCCTCTTGCTTGGTACATACTGCTTGAACGACAGTCTGCCCTTGAACAAAATCAAAGACTCATCAATAACAAGCTTCCTGAAGGGATAAAAATACATACAGCACTTTTGTTACAGGTACATAAACACATTGCTGATCTTATATAACTTGTCATTTCTGTCAAGCCTTGTTTTGTCTGAGAAGTGTAGCATACATAACAGTAGCCGAAATCGATTCACTGGTATAATATCACTAAAACCTGGGGTTGAAATCAGGTGTTCTGTCAACCAGTATGTGGTGACAGTGTGCATATACACATGTGGCATAAGCATTGTTGTGGCAAAGAACAGATACATCTCTGCCACAGTTGTGTCCTTCCACTTGTGTAGCCATAATCTTGGTGAAACAATTGTGTTTGCCGTGGTGTATTCGAAGTATACTGCATGTGCTACTTTGCCTGATAATAATGTTCATCAGGCATTCATTGAAGAACAACTGAAAGCATTGTAGTTAAGTGGCATTGTTTCCAAGTGTACACGATGGCCGTATTCCACTTCGTGTTTCATCAAAGTGATGGGGATTGGGAACAAAATTGGCACCTTCCTCCCAATCCCAGATGCAGTCTGCTGGTGGGTACTGGATATTGACATGTGGTTGTGGTTGTGGGAGTGTGGGGGTGGTTGAGGGTGGCTTTTGTTGTGACTGTGCTGAGTTAGCAGCGTGGGTAGCACCGTGGCCTGCTCCTGGTGCCACATGACGCATGCCAACACCACCACCAGCTGCCCCACGCACATTATCTATCCCTATTGTAACAATATCGTCATCTTCACTATCAGTTCGTGGTGTAGGGTCACAGGATGTCCTCCGAGATTTACTACTCCCCTTGGAATTGCATATGGCACACTACCAGAATGCATGCTGCATTGAACATACTGCCACTTCACTAGAGAATATTCCCCTTCACTGTTGCAACTCAAACTGATTTTAATAGCTTGGAAATCACTATCACTTTCACTGCTCACATCTGAGTCCTGTACATGGGAAAATAGTTTCCTCTTTCACCCTGGTACAGGTGCACGTGAATGAGATGGCCCAGCACCAGAGGTGGAAGGTTGTGGGTTGTCTGGGTTTTCATCACTAATTACGTTATCCTGGACACTGCTTTTGGTCACACCCTCCACAAAACAATGAAATTCACTTTCACTGGCACTTCCATCAGTGTTAGAGCTATCACTTGGGAACAGAAGACCTCCAATTAGTTGGGGAGAAAGGTACTTCTTGCTGCAAGGCATGGTGAACTAGGACTACTAAAATGGCATTCCCGCAATGCACCACTAAGTCCCCGATTTTTTTCATACTGTGCACACCCATCATGCAGACCCATTCTCTCACATGTAGGCCTACCAGCTTTCTCCCACTTGATTTGAAGCCGCTAGAATTTTGGCATATTAATACGTCGAAAACATTGGCTCGTAAGATGTATATATACGACTGAAACAGTCAAAGGGTTAAAGCACATTAGAGATGTGAGGAATAGCTTAAGTAATGCAGAGGTCAGGTGCATTTTGTGCTTTTGATCCAAGGAGCCGTGTATAACCCTTACAGGTTCAGTACTTAATTTGTTTGCAACAGCAGTACTCTTGGTCCAAGGAATTGTGGTCATTTTCCCCTTCCTCTGATTAAACCTGATGACCATATTTTCTATTCCCCATGCACCGTATGACCCGTAAGGGTCAGCACTTCCCAATTAATGTTACAAAAATCTGTTCCTTCCCTCAAGGGAGGGGCTCATATCAAACCTGGTTGTCTCATTCCCCAAGCACTATATGACCCCCTACTTGTTAATCACTTCTCTGTAATTAAGATGAAATGCTGTTGCAACTAGAAATAGGTGATCATGCCTGTTAGATTGACCTGTGTAGTTTAAGGGGTTTTCTCTACTATCCTGAATACTGATATACTATTGGCCATTTTGTTTTTATCTTCTGGTTTATGATATTTAAATTTTTATGATATCCAGAGTTTAATAGTGCAGTTGAATATTTCTTTAAAACATAAGGCATTGTCCCTCTGCCTCCATACTTCAGTCTTGTCATTCTTTCTTTCAACAAACCAGCCATATCCCACCGAGGCAGGGTGGCCCAAAAAGAAAAGCAAAAGTGTCTCTTTTTAACTTCAATAATGTATACAGGAGAAGAGGTTACTAGCCCCTTTCTCCCGGCATTTTAGTTGCTTCTTACGACACGCATGGCTTATGGAGGAAAAATTCTGTTCCATTTTCCCATGGAGAGTCTTCTCATTATGTCTTTCAATTATTTCTTGACTACTATATTTATTTCAATAGTATACACTATTTCATTTGATTATTAAGACCAAAAACATTTTTTTTTTTTTTTAAGCCCTTTGGTTAAAATTTGAAAATTGGAAATTTTTTGAAGAAAATATCTTGTTAGTCTTGTTATATAGAATTATAAAAATTTCAGTATGATTGCATAAAAAAATGAATTCTACCCAATGGTGTGTAGCAGAGATTAACCAAACCCAGGGTCAAGACATGACATAAAATTGGAAGAAATTGAGTGATTATAAATTTTTTTACATATTTTCTTTAGTATGTTATAAATCTATGGCAATTTATTGTGGTGCTAGATTCCAGCTAGGCCTCAAAGCACTCCAAACTGATTTCCTGTGCATTGTCTTCTCAGTTCTCTATCTCTTTTTCCTTTAGTTTTATTTCTATAAAGTGTAGGTAGCAGTTTGATAGCCAGTACCCATCAAAGGAGGTCCTACCATCCTGTCATACAAATGTGTAAGGGAAGAGCCTGTTAAGTGTTTTGCACTCTTGGCAGTATTTCTGATCTTTTCTTTTCGTCCCATGAACAGTTATGAAAGTAGGCGAAACTTGAAAATGTTCTTGAATTCAGTGTACTCTTAACTGTTTTTTTTTTAGTTACTCTTGTTCCTAAGTCTTTTCCTTCCAATTTAGGAGGTCTGGTCTGAGCTTCACTGCCAGGGCATTTATTCCTGGAATCATTAACAGATGCAGTGAAATGCATCAGAGCAACAGTGCACAATGATTGCTTACTCCCATTAGTGTTCCATTTCCCCATCTTCAGTGTTTAAATTGTCAAATAATTTTATATTAAGTTGTCAGTGGTAGTGCACAGTACCTCCTCTTTGATCATATTCTAGTAGTCTACCACTATTAAATATTTTATAGTGCTCTTTTTTACACTTCCTTTTTGTCACTGTTAACCTCAATCTCACTTTCACAATTATTTTTATAATTTTGGATTGAGTGGTTGAAAAGATGTTGATCTAAATGTATTATTTTGATGTCACTGAGAGATCTTTAACCCTTTCAGGGTTGACAGGCCCTCTCAGAGACTTATTCTCAGGGTCGGCCAAATTTCAAAAAAAAAAAAAATTATTTTTTCTTGTGAAAAGATAGAGAATCTTTTCCCAATCATAATGACACCAAAAGTATGAAATTTGATGGAAAACTTATGGAATTATGCTCTCGTGAAGTTAGCGGTCTTGACGATGTTTATGCATCGGTGATTTTGCCCACTTTGAGCCCTATTTTCGGTCAATTCCAGTGTACTTGTCGACAAAAATCATAACTATTTTGCTAGAGCTCCGTTTTTTTCTATCAAATGAGTACAAGAAACCACCCATTTATCGATTTCAACTATCCAATACAGTGGTCAGAATTTAGCAATTTTGTCAATTTCACACAAATTTCAAAAGATGCCAATTTCCAGATAGGGTCCAGAATAAACAAGAAAGACATTCCTGGCACTAAAATAACATTTCCTCTGTTCATTAGTCACGTCCCCAGGCCCCTCTTACATTCTTTTGCTTTCCACTTTGAATTTTTATTCTCACAAAAAATTTGAAGATTTACTGTTATGCAGACTACTGCATTGGTGTAGAAATGGTATAAATATTATCAGCGCGTTTGACGTGTATTGGACGCATAGCATGACTTGTTTACTTTTGAACTTTGGTAAAAAATGAACATTTCTGCTACTTTGAGTGCAATTTCAAGGTAGTTTTCTTTGTAAAACCAGTCAAAAATCATCTCAATTTCTGTAATATGTCTTCCATTCTATAAAATGAGACCAGGAAAACTAGAATAAAACAATAAATACCATACGAAAATACAGTGCAAAGTTGCTGTTTTAATCCAAAAACACGGTCAAAGCTTTTTTTTTTCTCATTACGCACCGTTTGCTGGAGGACTTTTTTTTATACTGCGCACACTGACCACTTAGACTCATTCTTTCATAAGTAGGCCTACCAGCTTTCTCACTAGATTTGAGGGCACTAGAATTTAGGCGTACTAGTACGTCATAAACCCTGGTGCGTAAGCCGTACTAGTACGGCCGAAACCCTGAAAGGGTTAGTTAGAAGTAGGTCGCAGTTATACTGGTTGTGAAATTTGCTCTTCCGTGCATACTTTTTTTTTTTTTTTTTTGTATTTGTATTTTTCCTTTCCTAGCAATTCCATTTGGTCCTTGCTGTCAAGACAGTCATAACCCATTCATGTAGTGCAAGATAAAGGTTGCTTCATTCATTTCTGTAAAAGTCTAAATTACACAGTTGAGAGATAATGCTTGAAATTGTTTGGGAATGTTCCAAGGTGTTTCATAGCTCAGTGGTAGTGTCTTCAACTCTCAACCAATGGAGACAGATATAGTCCCAAGCAAGTAGAAATGTTTGGGCAAATGCCTTTGTTCACCTGGTAGAAAGTAATAATTCTTTCTTTCTTTCAACACACCGGCCGTATCCCACTGAGACGGGGTGGCCCAAAAGGAAAAACAAAAGTTTCTCCTTTTACATTTAGTAATATATACAGGAGAAGGGGTTACTAGCCCCTTTCTCCTGGCATTTTAGTCGCCTCTTACAACACACATGGCTTACGGAGGAAGAATTCTGTTCCACTTCCACATGGAGGTAAGAGGAATTAAACAAGAACAAGAACTAGTAAGAAAATAGAAGAAAACCCAGAGGAGTGTGTATATATATGCTTGTACATGTATGTGTAGTGTGACCTAAGTGTAAGTAGAAGTAGCAAGACATACCTGAAACCTTGCATGTTTATGAGACAAAAAAATGGACACCAGCAATCCTACCATCATGTAAAACAATTACAGGCTTTCGTTTTACACTCACTTGGCAGGACGGTAGTACCTCCCTGGGCGATTGCTGTCTACCAACGTACTACCTTGGAGAAAGTAATAATAATATCTTTATTTTTACAAGTGCATGTACAAGATATACAGGCCTAGCTGACATCAGTGACATACTACTATATAGAAAGCCCCCTCGTTATGCAGAGCATATTGGCCAAATTAGGTAAATTTTTGTCCCAGGATGTGCCCCCACACCAGTCGCCTAACACCCAAGTACACCTATTTACTGCTAGGTGAACAAGGACAACAGGTGTAAGGAAACACGCCCAATGTTTCCACCGTTGCTGGGAATCAAACCTGGACACTCAGCATGTGACGTGAGAACTTTGCCTACCAGGTCATGAGCCACCTGGTACCTGGGTGTTAGATGATTGGTGTGGGTCTTCCTAGGGGGTGGTAGTATGCTTTAAAAAGAGTTAGCATTTTATATGAGCAGAGATTTGAATGGCATGGGTACTGTAATAGTCTTAGTCAGTTTTAACAGTTTGTAGATTTTTTTAAAATTCTCTTAAGAGATACTGCACAAGTTTTGTCATGTAGGATCAGTTATAGAAATAATTTTTTTTTTTTAACTCATAAGTCGTTTCCCACTGAGGCAGGGTGACCCAAAATGAAAAAAAAACCCAGAAAGAAAGAAAAATACTTTCATCATCATTCAACACTTTCACCATCACTCATACATAATCACTGTCTTCGCAGAGACGCTCAGATATGACAGTTTAGAATTCCCTCCAAACTGCCAACATCCCAGACCCCTTTAATAAAAAAATATTTAGAAGTTTGGAAAATAAAGATCAGTCTTTAAAGAAACATGTTCATTTCAGATATATGATATTCGAACACGGAAATTACTACAACATTATGATGCCCATTTAGGCCCTGTTCACCGTCTTTCCTTCCACCCATCAGGTATGTCTTCATCGTGAAACTAGAGGTATTGTTTTATGGTATTAGGGAGTGTTGATGGAAAAAGGTTTTTAATTGTAAAAATGCCTGCTTTACTATACAGATTCTCCTCGTTTTACAATGGTTTGAAATACGATATTTCGAGTTTATGATGGTGTGATGAATTTTTTTTTTTGTCCTGTATGGTACTGTATATTTATTGGTAAGATAAACTTTCATTCATTTTTATTTACTTTTCAATAATGGTATTTAGTTACATCAATTATTTATTTACTTATTCATTGACAAGCTATCATATCATATTCATACATATTGTATGCGACTTTGAATATTTTCAACTTGTGTAACATAATGTAACGGTACGTAACTCCATTGTAAGTTGAGAAGCACCTATACAAAACAGGTAGTACAATGTATGTTGGCCTTCAATCTCATAAACTTAAGCTGCTTAAACTGTCTGAGTTTTGCAATGAAGTACAGACATCGAAGACTAGACTTCTATGCTGATGAAAGGTATGCAGAAACATATATCGGTTCATTTTATTATACTGTGCAGTAACTGCTATATTTTAGACTATGATAAATAAAATCAAACCAATGTAAGCCTTTAATTAGATAAATGCTAAGTGCTAAATATATAAAGAAATGTTAGGTAAGACACATATGCAATTGTTATGTATCTTTAATTTGAAACGTTTCGCCTACACAGTAGGCTTCTTCAGTCGAGTAGAGAAAAGTTGGTAGAAGCTGAAGAGATGTGAAGATGATGTAATCAGTCCATCACCCTTAAAGATCTAGTTTTGAGGTGGTCAGTCCCTCAGCCTAGAAAAGAGTATTTGTTCCATAGTCTGAAAGAGTATGAAGTTGAAGTGACAGTATGGAGCCTTATATACTGTCAAGAGGTGAGATGTAGGCGACTGGTAGAAGCAAGAATGTAATCACTGAGAGGTCATGTCCTCTCAAATCCAATCACTCTCACTAGTAGATGTCCAAGGTGTTTACTATTCTGTACCAAGATACCATTGTGTTGTAGTGTATGACAGAGTGAATATTAAAATGGTATAAAATACCAACAGGTTGTCAGGAAAGAGTAAGGTTATAAGGATAACAAAAATATTAGGTGATGAAAGATTGGATATCAGATTGGAGGGAGAGAGTATGGAGGAGGTGGAATGTATTCAGATATTTGGGAGTGGACGTGTCACCGGATGGGTCTATGAAGGTGAGGTGAATCATAGAACTGATGAGGGGAAAAGGGTGAGTGGTGCACTTAGGAGTCTGTGGAGACAAAGAACTTTGTCCTTGGAGGCAAAGAGGGGAATGTATGAGAGTATAGTTTTACCAACACTCTTATATGGGTGTGAAGCATGGGTGATGAATGTTGCAGCGAGGAGAAGGCTGGAGGCAGTGGAGATGTCATGTCTGAGGGAAATGTGTGGTGTGAATATAATGCAGAGAATTCGTAGTTTGGAAGTTAGGAGGAGGTGCGGGATTACCAAAACTGTTGTCCAGAGGGCTGAGGAAGGGTTGTTGAGGTGGTTCGGACATGTAGAGAGAATGGAGCGAAACAGAATGACTTCAAGAGTGTATCAATCTGTAGTGGAAGGAAGGCGGGGTAGGGGTCGGCCTAGGAAAGGTTGGAGGGAGGGGGTCAAGGAGGTTTTGTGTGCGAGGGGCTTGGACTTCCAGCAGGCGTGCGTGAGCGTGTTTGATAGGAGTGAACGGAGACGAATGGTTTTTAATACTTGACGTGCTGTTGGAGTGTGAGCAGGGTAACATTTATGAAGGGGTTCAGGGAAACCGGCAGGCCGGACTTGAGTCCTGGAGATGGGAAGTACAGTGCCTGCACTCTGAAGGAGGGGTGTTAATGTTGCAGTTTGAAAACTGTAGTGTAAAGCACCCTTCTGGCAAGACAGTGATGGAGTGAATGATGGTGAAAGTTTTTCTTTTTCGGGCCACCCTGCCTTGGTGGGAATCGGCCAGTGTGATAATAAAAAAATAATAATAGGTTGTCAGGTAAGACACATGTGCAATGGTATTTTATACCATTTTATTATTCACTCTGTCAGACACTGCAACACAATGGTATATTGGTACAGAACAGAAAACACCTTGGACAACTTCTAGTGAGAGTGGTTGGATCTGAGAGGACATGACCTCTCAGTGATTACATCCTTGTTTCTACCAGTCACCTACATCTCACCTCTTGACAGTATATAAGGCTCCATACTGTCACTTCAACTTCACACTGTTTCAGACTATGGGACAAATACTCTTCTCCAGGCTGAGGGACTGACCACCTCAAAACTAGATCTTCAAGGGTGATGGACTGATTACATCATCTTCACATCTCTTCAGCTTCTACCAACTTTTCTGTACTTGACTGAAGAAGCCTACTGTGTAGGCAAAATGTTTCGAAATAAAGATACCTAAGTGTTGCATACATGTCTTACCTAACAACCTGTCGGCATTTTATACCATTTTAATATTCACGTAAAGAAATGTTGAACCCTTTAATATTATATATGGGTTATGAAATGAAGACAGAAATACATATGTATCATGTTTTGGGCAAAGGGGAAAGATCTAGCAGAATAAGAAGTGCCACTAGCAAGTGATCTTTCTTTTAGGAAGTTAAAAGTGGAAAGTGGCAGGGGTTGATGGTGACGTGAGATGCTGAAACCAGGTGGTGGAATAGTGTTCACATATGTTCCTTGTGTGTGTGAAAGAAGAAAATGTTCCCATAAACTAATAGAGAGCATGTTTGACTTTTTTGTACAAAGAAAAGAAAGTTATGGTGCATTCTCTAAGTTTGGAAGGTTGTGTATAGAAAAAGAATTCAGAAGCTAATATAATATATTACCAACTAAGTTCACTGATATAACAAAAATATGGTCCACAGTACACCACTAGCCTTGCAAGATTCTCAGTATTTATATTGTTATCTGTATTTATGGGGCAGCAATTGCAAAAAGTGATGAAAAAAGTAAATTTAGTAATACATATTGGTTTGCTATTGTTTGGTTGATGAATTGCCACAGCCATTGTGTTTTACAAATTATTTTTATCATTTGGATGGCCAGATAAGTATATTTTCATCCTTTTAATCCATTTGAAAATCTTGTAACATTGTTTTAAATAATGAATAGTGTAAGATTTTTGTTATATTTAGTTGAAATTGAAATTTTTTATTTCCTTGCAAGTTTACAATGTGGTTGACATTATTTTTTTGTTTTATTTTTATTATCACACTGGCCGATTCCCACCAAGGCAGGGTGGCCCGAAAAAGAAAAACTTTCACCATCATTCACTCCATCACTGTCTTGCCAGAAGGGTGCTTTACACTACAGTTTTTAAACTGCAACATTAACACCCCTCCTTCAGAGTGCAGGCACTGTACTTCCCATCTCCAGGACTCAAGTCCGGCCTGCCGGTTTCCCTGAACCCCTTCATAAATGTTACTTTGCTCACACTCCAACAGCACATCAAGTATTAAAAACCATTTGTCTCCATTCACTCCTATCAAACACGCTCACGCATGCCTGCTGGAAGTCCAAGCCCCTCGCACACAAAACCTCCTTTACCCCCTCCCTCCAACCTTTCCTAGGCCGACCCCTACCCCGCCTTACTTCCACTACAGACTGATACACTCTTGACGTCATTTTGTTTCGCTCCATTCTCTCTACATGTCCGAACCACCTCAACAACCCTTCCTCAGCCCTCTGGACAACAGTTTTGGTAATCCCGCACCTCCTCCTAACTTCCAAACTACGAATTCTCTGCATTATATTCACACCACACATTGCTCTCAGACATGACATCTCCACTGCTTCCAGCCTTCTCCTCGCTGCAACATTCATCACCCATGCTTCACACCCATATAAGAGCGTTGGTAAAACTATACTCTCATACATTCCCCTCTTTGCCTCCAAGGACAAAGTTCTTTGTCTCCACAGACTCCTAAGTGCACCACTCACCCTTTTTCCCTCATCAATTCTATGATTCACCTCATCTTTCATAGACCCATCCGCTGACACGTCCACTCCCAAATATCTGAATACATTCACCTCCTCCATACTCTCTCCCTCCAATCTGATATCCAATCTTTCATCACCTATCTTTTTGTTATCCTCATAACCTTACTCTTTCCTGTATTCACTTTTAATTTTCTTCTTTTGCACACCCTACCAAATTCATCCACCAACCTCTGCAACTTCTCTTCAGAATCTCCCAAGAGCACAGTGTCATCAGCAAAGAGCAACTGTGACAACTCCCACTTTGTGTGATTCTTTATCTTTTAACTCCACGCCTCTTGCCAAGACCCTCGCATTTACTTCTCTTACAACCCCATCTATAAATAAATATATTAAACAACCACGGTGACATCACACATCCTTGTCTAAGGCCTACTTTTACTGGAAAATAATCTCCCTCTTTCCTACATACTCTAACTTGAGCCTCACTATCCTCGTAAAAACTCTTCACTGCTTTCAGTAACCTACCTCCTACACCATACACCTGCAACATCTGCCACATTGCCCCCCTATCCACCCTGTCATATGCCTTTTCCAAATCCATAAATGCCACAAAAACCTCTTTAACCTTATGTAAATATTGTACTGGGGAATTAGTGCAATAATTGAGCAACAACATACACTTCAACATAGGAGTTTGTTTGGGCATTGTGATAAATCAGTATCTGAGATTTGTGTCCAGAAGGAATCTTGATAGTTCATTCTCATTTATTATGGTATACAATTGGCCTACTGGTGTTTTCTTCACTAGAATTTTTCCATCCCATGTGAAGCACTAGTGGATTTTATCATTGTTTTCCCATTTAAGTTTTCTGACTGTACAAGAGATTCTGCTGCTTTTTTGTAAGACACCCATTTATGTAAATCTCTTTCTTTGCTTTAATAGATGCACTAACTAGGTCTTTTTTCATGTTGTGTGTATGGAATCTAATCATTACACTTTGTTTTCTACCATTAGATTCTAGTAATTGCATTTCTTTTATTTCCGTCACTGGTACAATAACCTTTAGTTGGTCTTGTATTATCTGAATAGTGATGTCTTTGCTGTTTACCTGGTTCATTTCAGTGGGAAAGAGTGAGGTGTTAATTTTTACTGTGTTGGATAATTTCTCTTGCTCAGTTTTGTCATCTTGGAGTGTAAAGTAGTCATTTAGCTGATTGTCCAAGTTGCTTTTCCATTCTTTAACTGCTTCCTCAACCTTTGTATTTAGAGCTGTTATCTGCTCTGTGTGGCTGGTTATGACTCTTTGGAGGGTCATGCCAAAATCAGCCATTCTGGATGTTAACTTTTGTTCTAGGCTGAGAATTTTGTTTTCAAGGTGTGTCATCCTGGCTACTTGCTGTGTTAGTGTATCATGAAGATTTTTTTTTTTCATTAATTATGGTCTATCTGGGTCGTTGGTCATTCCTGGGAGACTATCAGGGAATCCAGGAAAGTTTGAGGGGGGAAACAGTAGCATCCATGTTTGTTGTTGTTGATGACACGTCACCCTGGGCAGTGGTGAGGGGGTGGATGTACTGGCATCCTGGGTAGCCAAGTTGAATAGTCGAGTTTTTGATGTTTTCTTGTCGATCCTGCTGGTGTTTCTTTTGAGATTTGGCTTCACAGCAAGACAGGAGCAGTTGAAATTGTTGGAGTTAAGACGGAGAAGCTTTTCTTCAGGAAGGCTTGGGGTATGTGTTCGTCTGGCAACGGGGTGGTGTTTTGAATTTAGAGTGCAGCCTTTCTTTGAGCGTCGATTTTCTTGAAATGTCAGTATCACTGTCGGTATTCTTGGATCATTCTGGGTGCTACGTTGGTTAGTGTAGTTGTGCTTGCAACTAGGTCATCATATGAGCATTGATGTGCTCGGGTTGATGGATTAAAATGCAGAGCTTGGAAAACCTGTCGCTGCCACTGCTGCTGTTGTTGTTGATGGAATATCTGGTGTAATGTTGAGTCATTTGTAGACAGAAATAAGTTTATCACTGAAGGCAAAATGGAGATGTACCAGTTTAATGATACCAACAGTTTTAGGTGAGCGAGAGGCATGGTTTTTGGATATTGCAGGGAGGAGGAGGAGGAGGAGGCAGCTAGATGCAGTGGAGGTATCATAGTTGAGATCAGTGTGTTATGTGAATATTTTACAATGTGTATACAATGAGGAGCATAGAAATTATATGATGTTGAGATAGAATCAGAGGAGGGGGTTATAGAATTGGGTTGCTTCATTGGAAATGATGGAACAGAATAGGTTGATTGAGAGTGTATAAATCTGGATTGGAAAAGAGGGAAGGGAGGGGGTAGGGACAGTTCCAGGAAGGGTTTGAGTGAGGGTTTGAAAGAGCTTGAGCATCCAGCAGGAATGTGTGAGCATAAAGCATTTTTTTTTTTTTTGGGGGGGGGGGGGGATTTGACATGTTGTTTGGAATGTGAGCCACATAATATTTATGAAGGTGTACAGGAAAAGCAGTTAGATGAGCTTCTGAAGGTGGGAAGTACACTGTACATTGCTTGCTCTTTGAAGGGCCGTTTGGACTATGATGTCCCCTCACTTCTAGGAAGCATTATTGAATGAATAATTGGAAATGTGTTTCCTTTCTTGGCTTAGCCTACCTTTGTGGGAAATAGAAAAAGAAAAGATGATAAGAACATAAGAAAAGAGGAACACTGCAGCAGGCCTACTGGCCCATGCAAGGCAAGTTCAAGTCACCTCCTGGCTTAAATCAATCACCCACCTAGCCAGGTCAGGTCAGGTCACATCCACTTAAGGAAGGAACATGACATCAGACCTATTAGCACAAGCTAGTCAGGTCCAACTCACACCCACCCGCACCTACTCATGTATTAATCCAACCTACAGTATTTTTAAAATTACAGGAAAGATATAGGAAAACGGTGCTTTCCTATATCTTTCCTGAATCTGAATTTTTCCAATTTAAAACCATTGCTACGAGTCCTGTCTTGGCTCGATAATTTTAGCACACTATTTGCATTCCATTTATTTATTCCTGTTTTCCATTTATACACCTCAGTCATATCCCCCCTAATTCTATGCCTTTCTAGAGTGTGCAGATTCAGGGCCCTCAGTCTATCCTCATAGGGAAGATTTCTGATACATGGGATCAACTTTATCATCCTCCTCTGTACATTTTCCAGTGCATTTATATCCATTCTGTAATACAGTGACCAGAATTGTGCAGCTTAATCTAAGTGAGGCCTAACCGAGGATATATAGAGTTGAAGAACAACCTGAGGACTCCTATTATTTATGCTCCTTGATATGAAACCAAAGATTCTGTTCGCTTTATTGCAAACACTTTTCCACTGATTTCTTGGTTTTAGATTACTGCTAACCAGAACTCCCAAATCCTTTTTGCAATCAGTAATATTAAGATCTACATTATTTAGTTTATATGTGGCATGGTTATTTTCTTTTCCAAAGTTTAGAACTTTGCATTTGTCTATATTAAACTGCACTTCTCCAACCACTGCATCATTCTATTCAAATCTTCCTGGAGTGCTGTAATGTCCTCATTAGAATGAATTAGGCAACCTATTTTAGTGTCCAACACTGACCCCTGTGGAACACCACTCGTGACACGCCCCCACTCTGATTTCTCCCCATTGATGCAAACCCCCTGCTGCCTATCTGTCAACTATGTCTTTACCCAGGAAAAAATTTCTCCTCCTAATCTGTGTGCCTTAATTTTACTCAATAGTGTCTGATGTGGAACTCTATCAAAAGCCTTACTGAAGTCCATATAAGATAAGTGATAAGATTTCGTTCGGATTTTTAACCCCGGAGGGTTAACCACCCAGGATAACCCAAGAAAGTCAGTGCATCATCGAGGACTGTCTAACTTGTTTCCATTGGGGTCCTTAATCTTGTCCCCCAGGATGCGACCCACACCAGTCGACTAACACACAGGTACCTATTTGCTGCTAGGTGAACAGGACAACAGGTGTAAGGAAACGTGTTGAAATGTTTCCACCCGCCGGGAATTGAACCCGGACCTTCCTTGTGTGAAGCGGGAGCTTTAGCATATCATATTCAATACCATGATCTACCTCCTCAAATACCTTTGTGAAAAAAGTTAGTAAATTCGTAAGGCAGGAACGCCCCTTTGTAAAACTGTGCTGAGATTTATTAATGAGTTTATGCCTTTCAAGATGGCTACAGGTTGCCTTGGCAGTTATTGATTCCATAATTTTTCCCACTATGGAGGTAAGGATTATTGGTCTATAGTCCGAAGCTAAGGACCTGTCTCCTGCTTTGTAATTAGGTATTACATAATAATTGCCATGTAGCTAGACTTAGCTCTTCTTGTCCAATGTTAGATTAAACAGTGCTCTTTGTAATTCGTATTATCAGTCATATATACCATATGTATCTACATGGAGAAGTGGAAAAGAAGTCTTCCTCCGTAAGCTGTGTGTGTCGTAAAAGACAACTAAGATGCCGGGAGCAAGGGACTAGTAACCCCTTCTCCTGTATATATTACTAAATGTACAAGGAGAAACTTTTGTTTTTCCTTTTGGCCACCCCTCCTCGGTGGGATACGGCCGGTGTATTGAAAGAAAGAAGAAGATATATTACTGAATGTAAAAAGGAAAATTTGAGTTTTTCCTTTTTTGGGTCACCCTGCCTTGGAGGGAGATGGCCGGTGTGTTAAAAAAATATATATACCATATGTATGTTAAGATTTGCTGGTGTGTACATATCAAAATAGAGTAGACCCTCTACTAACGATGGCATCGAATAATGATAAAATCGGGCAACGATGCATTTTTACGTAAAAATATTGGCTCGACCAATGATGTAAAACTCGGGTAAGGACATTCGTCTTGAACGCGTCCTGTCCGTCCAGCCTGAGCGCCTCAGCTGCCCTGCCTTCAGCTAGTGTGCCATTGTTTACAAGCCAGGGCGGATGGTTTCACGCATACATGCGATATATTTTGTATTATTCCATTGTTTTCAGTGCTTGTAACTGCTAAATAAGCCACCATGGGCCCAAAGAAAGCTTCTAGTGCCAACCCTGTGATAAAAAGGGTGAGAAATGCTATCATACCACAGTCAGCTGTTGCTGCACCATGTTCTGCTGCTGCCGTACCACTGTCAGCTGCTGCTGTACCACTGTCAGCTGCTGCTGTTGCTGCACCACCGTCAGCTGCTGCTGTTGCTGCACCACCGTCAGCTGCTGCTGTTGCTGCACCACTGTCAGCTGCTACTGTACCACCGTCAGCTGCTGTTGTACCATGGTCAGCTGCTGCTGTACCACCATCAGCTGCTGCTGCACCACTGTCAGCTGCTGCTGCACCACCGTCAGCTGCTGCTGCACCACCGTCAACTGTTCTACTCGAAGATGTGGAGAGACTGTTGTTGCTGTGGCTTAACAAGAAACAATTACCGAGAAACAATTAACCCCAGAGGGTTAGGCACCCAGGATAACTCAAGAAAGTCAGTGTTTCATCAAGGACTGTCTAACTTATTTTCACTGGGGGTCCTTAATCTTGTCCCCAAGGATGCGACCCAAACCAGTCGACTAACACCCAGATGAACAGGAAAAAATGCCTGGAATTAATGCTCATATTGGTGAATTTAAGGCCAGCAAAGGTTGGTTTGAGAGATTTAAGAATCGTAGTGGCATATACAATATGATAAGGCATGGTGAGTCTAAAAAATTCCAACCCCAACAAGTATTCAGTTGTGACGAAACAGGCCTGTTCTGGAAGAAAATGCCAAACAGGACCTACATTACTCAGGAGGAAAAGGCACTCCCAGGACACAAGCCTATGAAAGACAGGCTAACTCTCATGTTTTGTTGTAATGCTAGTGGGGATTGCAAAGTGAAGCCTTTACTCATGTATCACTGAAAATCCCAGTATTCAAGAAAAACAGTGTCTCATCGCTCATCAGTACAGTGGACCCCCGGTTCCCGATGTTACCGGTATCCGATAAATTCGGTTGCCAATGCATTTGATCGAAAAATTTTTGCCTCGCTTCCCGATACAAAACCCGGTATGCGACACGATTCGTACGAGATGTGTCCACTTGTGGGCTGAACTCCCCGTGTGTACCAGTGTTTACAAACCAGCCAGTGTGCGTGCATCTAAGGATACATTCGGTACATTCCATATTATCCATATTATCACTGTTTTTGGTGCTTGTTTCTGCAAAATAAGTCACCATGGGCCCCAAGAAAGCTCCTAGTGCCAACCCTTCGAGACCAAGGGTGCTGATGACTGTTGAAATGAAGAAAGAGATAATTGCAAAGTACGAAAGTGGAGTGTGTGTGTCGGAACTGGTCAGGTTGTATAGTAAACCCCAATCAACCATCTCTACTATAGTGAGCAGGAAAATGGCAATCAAGGAAGCTGTTCTTGCAAAAAGTGCAACTGTGATTATGAAACAGCGACCGCAAGTGTTAGAAAATGTTGAGAGACTGTTATTGGTGTGGATAAATGAAAAACAGATAGCAGGAGATAGCATCTCTCAAGCGATCATTTGTGAAAAGGGTGATGAAAATCACCCTCACACAGCTATTGCAAGCCATGCTGGTGACTATTACGCTGACAATGTTGTGAAACACTTTAGGAAAGTCATAAAGGAATGAGAGGTACAGGCCTCTATGGACAGATATGTTGTGCGACAGAAGTCCAGTGACTCTCAAGCTGGTCCTGGTGGCATTAAAAGAAGAAGGGAAGTAACCCCAGAAAAGGACTTGCTACCTCAAGTCCTAATGGAAGGGAATTCCCCTTCTAAACACTAAGACCATCCACACTCTCCCCTCCCATCCCATCAATCATCACCAGATCTTCAATAAAGGTAAGTGTCATGTAACTGTGCATGTCTTCTTCAGTTTGTGTGTGTTAAAATTAATGTTTCATGTGGTAAAAAATTTTTTTTTTCATACTTTTGGGTGTCTTGCACGGATTAATTTGATTTCCATTATTTCTTATGGGGAAAATTGATTCGCTTTCTGATAATTTTGGTTTATGATGAGCTCTCAGGAACGGATTAATATCATGAACCGGGGGTCCACTGTACTCTTTAATGAAGGTAAGTGTCATTTTAGTAGTATTTATTTATTTATTGTGCATGTCTCATTGTTTTCTTTGTAGGGAAATGTATATTTCATGAAAAAAAAAAAAATTTAATACTTTTGGCTGTCTAGAATGGATTAATTGGATTTCCATTATTTCTCATGGGGAAAATTAATTCGGCTAACGATAAGTTCGGCTAGGGACAAGCTCTCTGGAACGGATTAATATCGTTGGTCGAGGGTCCACTGTAGTGCGTATAAATAAGTTTGTAAATAACTCTGTTTAGTAACATACTGAATTTATTTTTAGGTCACATTCTGGAAACATGCTCAGCTGATGGAACTCTCAAATTGCTGGATTTGCTGGAGGGAAGGGCCATATATACACTTCATGGGCATCAGGGAGCAGTTACATGTTGTGGTTTTGCACATGATGGTGAATACTTTGCCTCAGGAGGTAGAGACCAACAGGTATTTATTTTATATTTTTTATTCACTTATTTATTAACCATAACTAGCAGTACTTTTTTTTTTACTTTGAAAATAATTGTGAGTTTCCAAGCCATTTTGAGGGGTAATTGTTTGCCCTTGATGCTTTGCTTTTAGGATTATGATTAGTAAAGTCTGGAGCAAGACACACAGTTTAAACATGTTAAGTTTATTTTATAACTGGAAAGGAAGTTACCTTATGGCCATTTGGTTAGCACCTTCCAGTTAACAAAGTCGGGATAAGGCTTGACCTCTGATCTCTTTTGTGGTTATGACTTAACTAAATTCTGTACATATTAGAAAATGTTGATCAGTTAAGAGTTTTTATGAGGACAGTGAGGCTCAGGTATGTAGGAGATTATTTTTCAGTAAAAGTTGGCCTTAGGGAGGTATGCATGATGTCACCATGGTTATAAGAAAAGTAAATGTTGGCATGTTGGGTAGAAGCATGGGATTGCAAGATAAACAATTTAATACAAAGCAGAAGTCGTCACATTTGCTCTTTGCTAATGACACGATGCTTTTGGGAGATTCTGAAGAAAAGTTGCAATGGTTGGTGGATGAATTTTGGAAAGTATGTAAAAGAAGAAAATTAAAGGTGAGCATAGGAAAGAACAAGGTGATGAGGGTAACAAAGAATTTAGGTAATGAAAGACTACATATCAGATTGGAGGGAAGGGGTATGGAAGAAGTGAATATGTTCAGAGATTTTGGAGTGGACTTGTCTACAGACGTGCCTATGAAAGATGAGGTGAACCATAGAATTAACATGTTAACCCTTTGACTGTCGAGACCTCAAATCCTGAAGTGTCTCTGTCGCAAAATATTCGAAAAAAAAAAAATTTTTTCTTATGAAATGATAATCTTTCCCCGATGGTAATGACACAAAAAGTATGAAATTTAATGTTATTACCATCGGGAAAGGATTATCATTTCATAAGAAGAATTTTTTTTTTTTTTTTTTAATATTTTGCGACAGAATTACAGAATTATGCTCTGGTGAAGTTAGCAATCTTGGCAATACATCTGCGATTTTGTCCACTTTGAGCCTTATTTTCGGCCAATTCCATTGTTCCAGTCGATCAAACTCACAGCTATTTCTTTAGAGCTCCATTTGTTCCATTGATTGACTACAAGAAACCGCCCATTTACCGATTTCAACTACCCAATAAAGTGGTCAGAAATTGGCAATTTGGCCAATTTCATGCAAAGTAAAAAAGATGCAAGTTTCAAAATAGGGTTCGGAATGAACAGTGCAGACATTCCTGGCACTAAAATAACATTTTCTCTGTTCATTAGTCACATCTCCAGGCCCCTCTTATATTACTCTTGCTTTCTATTTTGAATTTTTATTCAGACTAAAATATAAGATTTACTGTTATGCAGACTACTGCATTATTTTTATACACTGGAACCTCAAATATCGAACTGCTCTCAACTCGACCAATTATGTAAGTGCATTTTTGTAAGTGCTTTTATAAGTGTATTTTTGAAGGTCTGAAATGAACTAATCTAATTTACATTATTCTGATGGGAATAAATTAGTTTGGTAACGGCACTCGAACAGCCGTCTGGAATGAAGAAAGTTCGATATTTGAGGTTCCACTGTGCAGTGGACCCCCGCCTTACGAACGCATCGCGTTATATTAAATCCACCATACAAAGCATTTGAACACAAAAATTTTGCCTCGCCTCACGATAAAAACTCACCCAACGTGATTTCTCCCAAACCTGTCCATTCAGCCTGAGCGCCTCAGCTGCCCTGCCGTCATTGTTTACAAGCCAGGGTGGCCGGTTGCATGCATACATTCGATACATTTTGTATTATTCCATTGTTTATAGTGCTTGTAACTCCTAAATAAGCCACCATGGGCCCAAAGAAAGCTTCTAGTGCCAACCCTGTGGTAAAAAGGGTGAGAAATACGTACTATCATACCACGGTCAGCTGTTGCTGCACCAGTCAGCTGTTGCTGCACCAGTCAGCTGTTGCTGAACCACGGTCAGCTGCTGCTGAACCCGGTCAGCTGCTGTTGCACCACGGTCAGCTGTGCTGCACCACGGGCAGCTGCTGCTGCACCACGGTCAGCTGCTGCTGCACCACGGTCAGCTGCTGCTGCACCACGGTCAGCTGCTGCTGCACCACGGTCAGCTGCTGCTGCACCACGGTCAGCTGCTGCTGCACCATGGTCAGCTGCTGCTGCACCACGGTCAGCTGCTGCTGCATCACCGTCAGCTGCTGCTGCACCATGGTCAGCTGCTGCACCATGGTCAGCTGCTGCTGCACCACCATCAGCTGCTGCTGCACCACAGTCAGTGTTGCTGAACCATGGTCAGCTGTTGCTGAACCATGGTCAGCTGCTGCTGCACGATGGTCAGCTGCTGCTGCACCACGGTCAGCTGCTGCTGCACCACGGTCAGCTGCTGCTGCACCACGGTCAGCTGCTGCTGCTGCACCACGGTCAGCTGCTGCTGCACCACGGTCAGCTGCTGCTGCACCACGGTCAGCTGTTGCTGCACCACGGTCAGCTGTTGCTGCACCACGGTCAGCTGTTGCTGCACCACGGTCAGCTGTTGCTGCACCACGGTCAGCTGTTGCTGCACCACGGTCAGCTGCTGTTGTACCACTGTCAGCTGTTGCTGCACCACAGTCAGCTGTTGCTGCTGCTGCACCACCATCAGCTGTTGCTCCACCACCATCAGCTGTACTACTCGAAGATGTGGAGAGTGTGTTGTTGGTATGGCTTAACGGGAAACAGTTACCGAGAAACAATTAACCCCAGATGGTTAGCCACCCAGGATAACCCAAGAAAGCCAGTGCATCATCAAGTACTGTCTAACTTATTTCCATTGGGGTCCTTAACCCTTTCAGGGTCCGTCCCGTAGATCTACGGCTTTACGTTCAGGGTCCAAACCGTAGATCTACGCCATGAGCTCAGCTCACTCTGATAAACTGTGAGTGGTACATTTGGGCCTAGATATGAGAGAATACATCTATGTGGTATGTGTGCACCACATAAAACAGATCCTGCAGCACACTGTGTATAATGAGAGAAAAAAAATGAAATCATGATTTTTCGATTAAAACAGCAACTTTGCAGTGTTTTTTCGTATGTTTTTTATAGTTGTATTTGCGATTTCTTGGTCTCAATTGATAGAATGGAAGACATGTTACAGAAATAGAGATGATTTTGATTGGTTTTAGCACTGGAAATGGCTTGAAACTGAGCTCAAAGTAGCAGAAATGTTAAATTTTTGCCGATATTCAAGAGTAAACAAACGACCTCACACGTCTAATCCACATCAGCTGGTGGGTCTAATATACATTTACAAATATGGTGATGATATTTATACAATTATTACAGTATTGCATAACAGTAAATCTTCTATTTTTTGGTGTGAATAAAAATTCATTATGTGAATAAAAAATCAAAATGGAATTTATTTGTAAAGCCTCAAAACATAACTAATGAACAGAGGAAATGTTAGTTTAGTGCCAGGAATGCCTACATTGTTCATTCTGAACCCTATTTTGAAATTGGAATATTTTGAACTTTGTGTTAAATTGGCCAAATTAACAATTTCCGATCACTTTATTTGTAGTTGAAACAGTTGACTTGGCGATTTCTTGTGCTCAATCGATAGAATAGAAGTAATACTAGTGAAATAGCTAAGAATTTGGTTGATTGGAATAATGTAATTGGCCTAAAATGGGAGTCAAAGTCGGCAAAATCGCTGATTCGTAATATCGCTGACACATCAAAATTCGCGAGAGCATAATTTCGTCAATTTTCCACCAAATTTCGTACTTTTTGTTTTATTACCTTCACAAAAAGATTCTCTACGATTTCATAAGAAAAAATAACAAATTTTTTTTTTGAAAATTCTTGGACACTGGTGCGTGACTCCAGATTTGGGCCTTGGACCCTGAAAGGGTTAATCTTGTCTCCCCAGGATGTGACCCACAACAGTCGACTAACACCCTGGTGAACAGGAAAAAATGCCTGGAACTAGTGCTCATATTGGTGAATTAAGGCCAGCAAAGGTTGGTTTGAGAGATTTAAGAATTGTAGTGGCATACACAGTGCAATAAGGCATGGTGAAGCTGAAAAATTCCAATCCCAACAAGTGTTCAATTAAACCATACCCCCGGCCGGGATTGAACCCGCGGTCATAGTCTCAAAACTCCAGCCCGTCGCGTTAGCCACTAGACCAGCTAGCCACAATAAGATTCATCCAACTAGGTATATTTCTACACCATAGGAAGGTTAGCACAGGCACCTCTGTGACCACAAATGCAAGTTTTTACAGATGAATCTCCAGCTAGCGTGGCCGTGACGAACTCTAGCTCAAGTCCCTTCACTGCCGTCAACATGACTCAAGAAATCGTAATGACACGATTGCAAACAAACCATATGAATCTTATTGTGGCTAGCTGGTCTAGTGGCTAACGCGACGGGCTGGAGTTTTGAGACTCTATGACCGCGGGTTCAATCCCGGCCGGGGGTATGGTTTGTTTGCAATCGTGTCATTATGATTTCTTGAGTCAAGTGTTCAATTGTGACAAAACAGGCCTGTTCTGGAAGAAAATACCAAACAGGATCTACATTACTCAGGAGGAAAAGGCACTCCCAGGACACAAGCCTGTGAAAGACAGGCTAACTCTCATGTTTTGTTGTAATGCTAGTAGGGATTGCAAAGTGATGCCTTTACTCATGTATCACTCTGAAAATCCCAGAGTGTTCAAGAAAAACATTGTCTCATCACTCATCAATATGTACTCTTCAATAAAGGTAAGTGTTATTTTAACATTTATTTATGTAGTTATTGTGCATGTCTCATTGTTTTCTTTGTAGGGAAATGTATATTTCATGAAAAAAAAAATTTAATACTTTTGGCTGTCTGGAACGGATTAATTGTATTTCCATTATTTCTTATGGGGAAAATTAATTCAGCTAACGATTATTTTGGCTAACGATGAGCTCTCAGGAACGGATTAATATCATTAGGCGAGGGTCCACTGTAATTGTATAAATAATATCAACCCATTCATGACTGTGTATTAGAATGGCTAGTTGGACACTTATTGGACGATGACATCATTTGTTAACTCTTGAACATCGGCAAAAATTGAACATTTCCGCTACCTTGAGCTCAATTTCAAGGTCCTGTTCATGAAACTACTCAAAATCATCTCTATTTCTGTAATATGTTTTCCATTCTATCAAATGAAGCCAGGAAAACGAGGATACAACCATAAATACTATACGAAAATACACCTCAAAGTCGGCGTTTTAATCCAGAAACATGATCAGTTTTTTTTCTCGTGTACTGCATGCTGCAGGATTTTTTATACTGCGCACACTGACAACACAGACCCATTCTCTCACATGTGGGCCTGCCAGATTTCTCCCACTTGATTTGAAGCTATAATTTTTTAGTATTAAGACGTCAAAAACACTGGCTCATAAGTCATATATACATATAAGAAACCGACAGTCAAAGGGTTAAAAGAGGAGATCAATGCACTGGGGCATCTATGGAGACAAAGAATAATAATAATAATAATATAATAAAGTTTATTTCTTTGTAAAGGTAACAATGTGTAATTACAATTTTGATTTGCTAAGTACAAAGATAGTCACTATCATGCCGAGGCATTTTGGGCAAACTAATCCTAATACATAGTAACTAATTAAAACTAGGTAAGATAATAGTAAATAGTAATTATACTTAAAAACTAAACATGGAATAGTGGTTAGCTGTTTTACAATCTTATTTGAACTTAATACAATCTTATTTAAACTTAGTACAATGATGAGGCTAATTAGATGTTATGGCAGATTTGGTTAATATTGAGAAACAAGATGATTTTATGGATTGGCAGAATTAAGACCCTAGAGGTCACATAATAAAACTAGTTAGCAAATGTTTGGTTGATTTGGTTAATATTGTGAGATAAGATGATTTTTTAGCAAAGTCCTAAATTTATAAGCTGTCGGGATCCTTGACCTGTACCGGTAGCGAGTTCCAGATCTTTGGGCCTTTTATGTGCATAGCTGTGGAAGCAAAAAGGTAAATGCATGAGAGTATGTATAGTGGTACCAGTTCTCTCATATGGGTGTGAAGCATGGGTTGTGAATGTTGCAGCAAGGAGAAGGCTGGAGGGAGTGGAGGTGTGTTTGAGGAAAATGTGTGGTGTGAATATTATGCAGAGAATTCATAGCTGGGAAATTAGAAGGGGGTGTGGGGGTTACTAAAAGCATTATCCAGAGGGATGAAGAGAGGTTGTTGAGGTGGTTTGGACATTTAGTGAAGATGGGACAATATAGCATGACTTGGAAGGCATATAAAGCTGCAGTGGAGGGGAGGTGGGAGAGGGGTTGTACTAGGAAAGATTGGAGGGAGAGGTTAAAGGAGATTTTGTATGTGAGGGGCTTAGGCATCCAGCAAACATGTGAGCATGTTAAATAGGAATGCAGCCAAGTGGTTTTTATGACTTAACATGCTGTTGGAGTGTGAGCAAGGTAAACATTTATGAAGGGATTCAGGGAAACAAGTTAACTGAATTTGAGCCCTTAAGGTTGAAAGTGCAGCACCTGTACTCTGAAGGAGTGGGGATATTTGCAGTTTTGAGCTGTAGTATCAGCATGCCTCTGGCAAGACAGTGATGGAATGAATGCTGGTGAAATGTTTGTTCTTTTTTGGGCCACCCTTTCTCAGTGGGAGACAGCCAGTGTGTAAAAAAAAAAATAGAAAATGTTGAGTAAGTATGTGCTTGAATGGGGAGGAAAAAATATATTTTATGTACCATAATTTCTCTTGTAAATTGTTTAGTAGTGTACATTTAAATAATAACTGCCTCATTTCATGTGCTACTTATCCATGTATCTTCACCATAAGTGCTGCAATACTAATAAAATGTAGATAAAGGCACCGATACATATACTCTAGCTATACAATTGCTGAGACGTATTCCTTGAGTTTATCATTTCATTTTTACTATGTTGACCATTTCCCCTCAAGGTACGGTGAACCAAAAGTGGCAGGCAAATCTTTCAAACTTTTTTTTATATCCATTATATATATGGAATACGTGCATGTGAATGTATGTATATGTGTGTGCGTGTGTGTGTGTGTGTGTGTGTGTGTGTGTGTGTGTGTGTGTGTGTGTGTGTGTGTGTGTGCGCGTGCGTGCGTGCATGCTCACTTATTTGTACTCATCTGTTTGTGGTTGCAGGGGTCGGTTCATAGCTCCTGGCCCCGCCTCTTCACTGGCTGCTACTAGGTTCCCTCTCCCTGCTCCATGAGCTTTATCATACCTTGTCTTAAAACTATGTATGGTTCCTGCCTCCACTATGTTGCCTGCCAGACTATTCCACTTCCTGACAACTCTGTGACTAAAGGAGGAGGAGTATGGAAGAGGTGAATGTTTTCAGATACTTGGGAGTTGACGTGTCGGCGGATGGATTTATGAAGGATGAGGTTAATCATAGAATTGATGAGGGAATAAAGGTGAGTGGTGCGTTGAGGTATATGTGGAGACAAAAAAAACGTTACCTATGGGAGCAAAGAAGCGAATGCATGAAAGTATAGTAGTACCAACACTCTTATATGGGTGTGAAACTTGGGTTGTAAATGCAGCAGCGAGGAGACGGTTGGAGGTAGTGGAGATGTCCTGTCTAAGGGCAATGTGTGGTGGAAATATTATGCAGAAAATTCGGAGTGTGGAAATTAGGAGAAGGTATGGAGTTAATAAAAGTATTAGTCAGAGGGCTGAAGAGGGGTTGTTGAGGTGGTTTGGTCATTTAGAGAGAATGGATCAAATCTGTAGGGGAAGGAAGGCAGGGTAGGGGTCGTCCTCAAAAAGGTTGGAAGGAAGGGGTAAGGGAGGTTTTGTGGGCAAGGGGCTTGGATTTCCAGTAGGTGTGCATGAGCATGTTCGATAGGAGTGAATGGAGACGAATGGTATTTGGGACCTGACGATCTGTTGGAGTGTGAGCAGGGTAATATTTAGTGAGGGGATTCAGGGAAACCAGTTATTTTTATATAGCCGGACTTGAATCCTGGAAATGGGAAGTACAATGCCTGCACTTTAAAGGAGGGGTTTGGGATATTAGCAGTTTGGAGGGATATGTTGTGTATCTTTATACATATATGCTTCTAAACTGCTGTGTTCTGAGCACCTCTGCAAAAAACAGTGATTATGTGTGAGTGAGGTGAAAGTGTTGAATGATGATGAAAGTGTTTTCTTGTTGGGGATTTTCTTTCTTTTTTGGGTCACCCTGTCTCGGTGGGAGACGGCCGACTTGTTAAAAAAAAAAAATCCCTTTGATTCATCTGAATCTTCGGTTTCCAATTGTGACCCCTTGTTTCTGTGTCCTATCTCTGGAACATCCTGTCTGTCTTACCTAGTCAATTCCTCGCAGTATTTTGTATGTTGTTATCATGTCTTCCCTGACCCTCCTGTCCTCCAGTGTCGTCAGGCCGATTTCCCTTAACCTTTCTTCGTAGGACATTCCCCTAAGCTCTGGAACTAGTCTTGTTGCAAACCTTTGCACTTTCTCTAATTTCTTGACTTGCTTGACCTGGTGTGGGCTCCAAACTGGTACTGCATACTCCAGTATGAGCCTGACATATACGGTGTACAGAGTCTTGAACGATTCCTTCTCAGGTTTGCCAGGCGCCCATGTGCTGCAGCAGTTATCTGGTTGATGTGCACCTCAGGAGACGTGCTCGGTATTATACTCACCCCAAGATCCTTTTCCTTGAGTGAGGTTTGCAGTCTCTGACCACCTAGCCATACTGTCTGTGGTCTCCTTTGCCCTTCCCCAATCTTCATGACTTTGCATTTGGCTGGGTTAAATTCGAGGAGCCAGTTGTTGGACAAGGCTTGCAGCCTGTCCAGGTCTCCTTGTAGTCCTGCCTGATCCTGATCCGATCTAATTCTTGTCACTTGCTTCACATCATCTTCAAACAGGGACACTTTTGAATCTATCCCTTCCATTATGTCATTCAGATATCTGTACCAAAAATAGTACTGGTCCTAGGACTGACCCCTGTGGAACCCCACTCGTCACAGGCACCCGCTCTGACACCTTGTCGTGTTCCATGACTCACTATTGCCTCCCTGTCAGCTTTTCTCTGATCCATTGCAGTGCCATTCCTGTTATGCGTGCCTGATCCTCTAGTTTTTCCACTAATCTCTTGCGAGGAACTGTGTTGAAGGCCTTCTTGCAGTCTACCTACCCCTCTCGTGTCTTACTGCAGTTACCTTGTCATGAAACTCGAGGAGGCTTGTGACAAAGGATTTTCCTTCCTTGAATCCATGCTGGTTGTCGTTTATAAGCTTATTCCATTCTAGGTGCTCCACCACTCTCCTGATAATTTTCTCCATGACTTTGCATATGATACACGTCAGTGACACTGATCTGTGGTTTAGGCTTTAGGGCCTCGTGTCTGTCTAATTTCTTAAAAATGGGGACTACATTTGCTGTCTTCCATACCTCAGGTATTTGCCCAGTTGCAATGGATGTGTTGATAATTGTTATTAGTGCCACACACACCATCTCCGCTCCCTCTCTAAGGATCCACGGAGAGATGTTGTCCGACTCCACCGCCTTTGAGGTATCATGTTTGTTTAGCAGCTTCTTCACCTCTTGGATTATGTGTATCTCATCCAGCACTTGTTGGTATATCCCTTGTTGGTGCACCCTCCTGTTCTGACTTCCTGGAGTCCTTTCTCTCTCCACTATAAATACTTCCTTAAATCTCATGTTGAGCTCCTCACATACTTCTTGGTCGTTTCTTGTGAGCTCCCCACCTTCCTTCCTCAGCCTGATTACCTGGTCCTTGACTGTTGTCTCCCTCCTGATGTGGCTATACAACAGCTTCGGGTCAGACTTGTCTTTCAATGCTATGTCGTTTTTGTACTGCCGCTGGGCCTCTCCTCCTTATCTGTGCATACTCGTTTCAGGCTCTTCAACTGATCTCTTTATTTTCTTGGGTTCTTTGTATTCTGTACTTTTTCCATTCTCTGGCACACTTAGTTTTTGCCTCTCTAAACCTTTGGGTAAACCAAGGGCTCGTTCTGGTCTTCCCATTATTTCTGCTTCCCTTTGGAACAAACCTCTCCTCTGCCTCTTTGCAATTTGTTGTCACGTAGTCCATCATTTCGTTTACTGATGTTATCACGCGTTTTGCTGGTATAGCTGCCAAGTCTTACTTGTAGGTTACTTGCTGGGGTAGTGTGGAAGGTTGAAGGAACATGGCCGATAGACTAGCTTCTTCTTTATTGAACAAGTGGGTTCACAGCGGGCAGAGTGAGGGAGGCTGAAAGCCAGGCTGCAGATAGGGAGGATGTTGATCCTAGGAGAGGAGGCAACCAAGTGAGGGTGAGTGGGTATTGCATCTCGCTGATCTGGGCAAGATATGAACTCAGCTGGCAGACAGCATGGGCTATCTATGCAGACAGTACAGACTATCTACATTCACTTGGCCATGCACCGTGTGTCATCTCAATGTGACTACAGGTGAGCAGGAAGGTGCAAGGGAGGAAAAAAAATATGTACAATGATTAACTCTGGGGGACTGGCTTTCTCACCTTAAAATCAAAACGGGCATAGATCTAGTAGGCCTCAAAAGCTCTCCCATCCTGAGGGAAGAGAAAATTGGCGTGCTTGTACAGCTTGACTGAGGAAGGAACCAGGAGACCTCAGCACTGGAACTAAAAGTCTTCTATGTACAGATTGTCTGCAGGGCTGGACATCAGGCTTGACTTGTACCATCCTCACATCTGCAAAGAATGACTGACAGTAGCATTTCCTAGGGTGTGACACGTGACATAAGGGGGCGGTACTGCCCTGACCTTAATAGAGACTTTAAAATACACGCTGGGTGCACATACTTACAATGACATAATTCCCAAGGGGACTTATTATACAATACTACAGGTACCCATCTAAAACAACTTACATATTTACACGGTGTTGTCCACCCTGACTCCAGTATTAAAACTAACTATACAGTGTGTGCGCATTAATACCCATTTCTGCAAGCAGACAGTTAGTGTAGTTAGTTATTGGACAAGTCAGTAGGTGCGTCAATGTCACAGAAATTTACTGCTGTCCTGGGTCTCAGGCATAGTGGACAAAAGAGAGTGCAAAAATTATAGGGGGATAAGTCTGTTGAGTATACCTGGTAAAGTGTATGGTAGTTATTATTGAAAGAATTAAGAGTAAGATGGAGAATAGGATAGCAGATGAACAAGGAGGCTTTAGGAAAGGTAGGGGGTGTGTGGACCAGGTGTTTACAGTGAAACATATAAGTGAACAGTAGTATTTAAATAAGGCTAAAGAGGTTTTTGTGGCATTTATGGATTTGGAAAAGGCATATGACAGGGTGGATAGGGGGGCAATGTGGCAGATGTTGCAGGTGTATGGTATACGAGGTAGGTTACTGAAAGCACTGAAGAGTTTTTACGAGGATAGTGAGGCTCAAGCTTGAGTATGTAGGAAAGAGGGAGATTATTTTCCAGTAAAAGTAGGCCTTAGACAAGGATGTGTGATGTCACCGTGGTTGTTTAATATATTTATTTATAGATGGGGTTGTAAGAGAAGTAAATGCGAGGGTCTTGGCAAGAGGCGTGGAGTTAAAAGATAAAGAATCACACATAAAGTGGGAGTTGTCACAGTTGCTCTTTGCTGATGACACTGTGCTCTTGGGAGATTCTGAAGAGAAGTTGCAGAGGTTGGTGGATGAATTTGGTAGGGTATGCAAAAGAAGAAAATTAAAAGTGAATACAGGAAAGAGTAAGGTTATGAGGATAACAAAAAGATTAGGTGATGAAAGATTGGATATCAGATTGGAGGGAGAGAGTATGGAGGAGGTGAATGTATTCAGATATTTGGGAGTGGACGTGTTAGTGGATGGGTCTATGAAAGATGAGGTGAATCATAGAATTGATGAGGGAAAAAGGGTGAGCAGTGCACTTAGGAGTCTGTGGAGACAAAACTTTGTCCTTGGAGGCAGAGGGGAATGTATGAGAGTATAGTTTTACCAATGCTCTTATATGGGTGTGAAGCATGGGTGATGAATGTTGCAGTGAGGAGAAGGCTGGAGGCAGTGGAGATGTCATGTCTGAGGGCAATGTGTGGTGTGAATATAATGCAGAGAATTCGTAGTTTGGAAGTTAGGAGGAGGTGCAGGATTACCAAAACTGTTGTCCAGAGGGCTGAGGAAGGGTTGTTGAGGTGGTTCGGACATGTAGAGAGAATGGAGCGAAACAGAATGACTTCAAGAGTGTATCAGTCTGTAGTGGAAGGAAGGTGGGGTAGGGGTCGGCCTAGGAAAGGTTGGAGGGAGGGGGTAAAGGAGGTTTTGTGTGCAAGGGACTTGGACTTCCAGCAGGCATGTGTGAGCGTGTTTGATAGGAGTGAATGGAGACAAATGGTTTTTAATACTTGACGTGCTGTTCCCTGCCTTGGTGGGAATCGGCCAGTGTGTTTAAAAAAAAAAAAAGAACTAGTAAGAAAATAGAAGAAAACCCAGAGGGGTGTGTATATATATGCTTGTACATGTATGTGTAGAGTGACCTAAGTGTAAGTAGAAGCAGCAAGATGTACCTGAAATCTTGCATGGTTATGAGACAGAAAAAAGACACCAGCAATTCGTATACCAGGAAAAGTATACGGTAGGGTTATAATTGAAAGAATTAGAGGTAAGACAGAATGTAGAATTGCGGATGAGCAAGGAGGCTTCAGAGTGGGTAGGGGATGTGTAGATCAAGTGTTTACATTGAAGCATATATGTGAACAGTATTTAGATAAAGGTAGGGAAGTTTTTATTGCATTTATGGATTTAGAAAAGGCATATGATAGAGTGGATAGAGGAGCAATGTGGCAGATGTTGCAAGTTTATGGAATAGGTGGTAAGTTACTAAATGCTGTAAAGAGCTTTTATGAGGATAGTGAGGCTCAGGTTAGGGTGTGTAGAAGAGAGGGAGAATACTTCCCGTAAAAGTAGGTCTTAGACAGGGATGTGTAATGTCACCATGGTTGTTTAATAAAATTTTTAGATGGGTTGTAAAAGAAGTAAATGCTAGGGTGTTCGGGAGAGGGGTAGGATTAAATTGTGGGGAATCAAATTCAAAATGGGAATTGACACAGTTACTTTTTGCTGATGACACTGTGCTTATGGGAGATTCTAAAGAAAAATTGCAAAGGTTAGTGGATGAGTTTGAGAATGTGTGTAAAGGTAGAAAGTTGAAAGTGAACATAGAAAAGAGTAAGGTGATGAGGGTATCAAATGATTTAGATAAAGAAAAATTGGATATCAAATTGGGGAGGAGGAGTATGGAAGAAGTGAATGTTTTCAGATACTTGGGAGTTGACGTGTCGGCGGATGGATTTATGAAGGATGAGGTTAATCATAGAATTGATGAGGGAAAAAATGTGAGTGGTGCATTGAGGTATATGTGGAGTCAAAAAACGTTATCTATGGAGGCAAAGAAGGGAATGTATGAAAGTATAGTAGTACCAACACTCTTATATGGATGTGAAGCTTGGGTGGTAAATACAGCAGCGAGGAGACGGTTGGAGGCAGTGGAGATGTCCTGTCTAAAGGGGAATGTGTGATGTAAATATTATGCAGAAAATTCGGAGTGTGGAAATTAGGAGAAGGTGTGGAGTTAATAAAAGCATTAGTCAGAGGGCAGAAGAGGGGTTATTGAGGTGGTTTGGTCATTTAGAGAGAATGGATCAAAGTAGAATGACATGGAAAGCATATAAATCTATAGGGGAAGGAAAGAGGGGTAGGGGTCGTCCTCGAAAGGGTTGGAAAGAGGGGGTAAAGGAGGTTTTGTGGGCGAGGGGCTTGGACTTCCAACAAGCGTGCATGAGCGTGTTAGATAGGAGTGAATGGAGACGAATGATACTTGGGACCTGATGATCTGTTGGAGTGTGAGCAGGGTAATATTTAGTGAAGAGATTCAGGGAAATCTGTTATTTTCATATAGTCAGACTTGAGTCCTGGAAATGGGAAGTACAATGCCTGCACTTTAAAGGAGTGGTTTGGGATATTGGCAGTTTGGAGGGATATGTTGTGTATCTTTATACGTATATGCTTCTAAACTGTTGTATTCTGGGCACCTCTGCAAAAGCAGTGATAATGTGTGAGTGTGGTGAAAGTGTTGAATGATGAGAAAGTATTTTCTTTTTGGGGATTTTCTTTCTTTTTTGGGTCACCCTGCCTCGGTGGGAGACGACCGACTTGTTGAAAAACAAATATATATATATATATATATATATATATTTTTTTTTCCAACAAGTCAGCCTCCTCCACCGAGGCAGGGTGACCCAAAAAAGAAAGAAAATCCCCCCAAAAAAAACACTTTCATCATCACTCAACACTCTCACCACGCTCACACACCATCACTGTTTTTGCAGAGGCACTCGTATTCAGAGTGCCTCTGCAAAAACAGTGATGGTGTGTGAGCGTGGTGAGAGTGTTGAGTGATGATGAAAGTGTTTTTTTTGGGGGGATTTTCTTTCTTTTTTGGGTCACCCTGCCTCGGTGGAGGAGGCTGACTTGTTGGAAAAAAAAAAATATAATATAATATATATATATATATATATATATATATATATATATATTTTTCAACAGTCGGTCGTCTCCCACCGAGGCAGGGTGACCCAAAAAAGAAAGAAAATCCCCAAAAAGAAAATACTTTCATCATCATTCAACACTTTCACCACACTCACACATTATCACTGCTTTTGCAGAGGTGCCCAGAATACAACAGTTTAGAAGCATATACGTATAAAGATACACAACATATCCCTCCAAACTGCCAATATCCCAAACCACTCCTTTAAAGTGCAGGCATTGTACTTCCCATTTCCAGGACTCAAGTCTGACTATATGAAAATAACAGATTTCCCTGAATCCCTTCACTAAATATTACCCTGCTCACACTCCAACAGATTGTCGGGTCCCAAGTATCATTCGTCTCCATTCACTCCTATCTAACACGCTCATGCACGCTTGCTGGAAGTCCAAGCCCCTCGCCCACAAAACCTCCTTTACCCCCTCTTTCCAACCCTTTTGAGGACGACCCCTACCCCTCCTTCCTTCCCCTATAGATTTATATGCTTTCCATGTCATTCTACTTTGATCCATTCTCTCTAAATGACCAAACCACCTCAACAACCCCTCTTCTGCCCTCTGACTCATGCTTTTATTAACTCCACGCCTCCTAATTTCCACACTCCGAATTTTCTGCATAATATTTACACCACACATTGCCCTTAGACAGGACATCTCCACTGCCTCCAACCGTCTCCTTGCTGCTGCATTTACCACCCAAGCTTCACATCCATATAAGAGTGTTGGTACTACTATACTTTCATACATTCACTTCTTTGCCTCCATAGATAACGTTTTTTGACTCCACATATACCTCAACGCACCACTCACATTTTTTCCCTCATCAATTCTATGATTAACCTCATCCTTCATAAATCCATCCGCCGACACGTCAACTCCCAAGTATCTGAAAACATTCACTTCTTCCATACTCCTCCTCCCCAATTTGATATCCAATTTTTCTTTATCTAAATCATTTGATACCCTCATCACCTTACTCTTTTCTATGTTCACTTTCAACTTTCTACCTTTACACACATTTTCAAACTCATCCACTAACTTTTGCAATTTTTCTTTAGAATCTCCCATAAGCACAGCATCATCAGCAAAAAGCAACTGTGTCAATTCCCATTTTGAATTTGATTCCCCATAATTTAACCCCACCCCTCTCCCGAACACCCTAACATATACTTCTTTTACAACCCCATCTACAGATATATTAAACAACCATGGTGACATTACACATCCCTGTCTAAGACCTACTTTTACCGGGAAGTATTCTCCCTTTCTTCTACACACCCTAACTTGAGCCTCACTATCCTCATAAAAACTCTTAACAGCATTTAGTAACTTACCACCTATTCCATATACTTGCAACATCTGCTACATTGCTCCTCTATCCATTCTATCATATGCCTTTTCTAAATCCATAAATGCAATAAAAACTTCCCTACCTTTATCTAAATACTGTTCACATATATGCTTCAATGTAAACACTTGATCTACGCATCCCCTACCTACTCTGAAGCCTCCCTGCTCATCCGCAATCCTACATTCTGTCTTACCTCTAATTCTTTCAATTATAACCCTACCGTATACTTTTCCTGGTATACTCAGTAAACTTATTCCTCTATAATTTTTACAATCTCTTTTGTCCCCTTTCCCTTTATATAAAGGGACTATACATGCTCTCCGCCAATCCCTAGGTACCTTCTCCTCTTTCATACATTTATTAAACAAAAGTACCAACCACTCCAGCAATATATCCCCCCCTGCTTTTAACATTTCTGTCATGATCCCATCAGTTCCAGCTGCTTTACCCCCTTTCATTCTACGTAATGCCTCACGTACCTCCACCACACTTACATTCTGCTCTTCTTCACTCCTAAAAGATGGTATACCTCCCTGGCCAGTGCATGAAATTACCGCCTCCCTTTCTTCCTCAACATTTAAAAGTTCCTCAAAATATTCTCGCCATCTACCTAATACCTCCCTTTCCCCATCTACTAATTCCCCTACTCTGTTTTTAACTGACAAATCCATACTTTCCCTAGGCTTTCTTAACTTGTTTAACTCACTCCAAAATTTTTTCTTATTTTCATTAAAATTTCTTGATAGTACCTCTCCCACTCTATCATCTGCTCTCCTTTTGCACTTTCTCACCACTCTCTTCACCTTTCTTTTACTCTCCATATACTCTGCTCTTCTTATAACACTTCTGCTTTGTAAAAACATCTCATAAGCTGCCTTTTTCTCTTTTATCACACCCTTTACTTCATCATTCCACCAGTCACTCCTCTTTCCTCCTGCCCCCACCCTCCTATAACCACAAACTTCTGTCCCACATTCTAATACTGCATTTTTAAAACTATTCCAACCCTCTTCAACCCCCCCACTACTCATCTTTGCACTAGCCCACCTTTCTGCCAATAGTCGCTTATATCTTGCCCGAACTTCCTCCTCCCTTAGTTTATACACTTTCACCTCCCTCTTACTTGTTGTTGCCACCTTCCTCTTTTCCCATCTACCTCTTACTCTAACTGTAGCTACAACTAAATAATAATCCGATATATCAGTTGCCCCTCTATAAACATGTACATCCTGGAGCCTACCCATCAACCTTTTATCCACCAATACATAATCTAACAAACTACTTTAATTACGTGCTCCATCATACCTTGTATATTTATTTATCCTCTTTTTCATAAAATATGTATTACTTATTACCAAATTACTTTCTACACATAGCTCAATTAAAGGCTCCCCATTTATGTTTACCCCTGGCACCCCAAATTTACCTACTACTCCCTCCATAACATTTTTACCCACTTTAGCATTGAAATCCCCAACCACCATTACTCTCACACTTGATTCAAAACTCCCCACGCATTCACTCAACATTTCCCAGAATCTCTCTCTCTCCTCTACCCTTCTCTCTTCTCCAGGTGCATACACACTTACTATAACCCACTTTTCACATCCAGTCTTTATTTTACTCCACATAATCCTTGAATTTATACATTTGTAGTCCCTCTTTTCCTGCCATAGCTTATCCTTCAACATTATTGCTACTCCTTCTTTAGCTCTAACTCTATTTGAAACCCCTGACCTAATCCCATTTATTCCTCTCCATTGAAACTCTCCCACCCCCTTCAGCTTTGTTTCACTTAAAGCCAGAACATCCAGTTTCTTCTCATTCATAACATCCACAATCATCTCTTTCTTATCATTTTCACAACATCCACGCACATTCAGACTTCCCACTTATAGTGGACCCCCAGTTATCGGCTGGTTCTGTTATCGGCCAACTCGGTTATCGGCTGGTTTGGGACATGTTCATCTGCCAGCTGGGGCCGCTTGCAAGTCAGTTTGGCTGTGTCTCTTGGTGGCTGAGGTAGCTTCTGCTCATACATCCAAACATTTTGCTTATTTCCCATTATAGTTGGGTGTTATTTTTGCAGTGCAACTGTGAAATAAGTAACCATGGCTCCAAAGAAAGTGAGAAACACCATGGAATTTAAGCATGAAGTGATAGAAAAATTTGGGAGTTGTATGAGGGTGGTGGAACTTGCCAGGATGTACAGCAAGAATAAATCAGCAATTACATCTATCCTGGCAAAGAAAGAACAAATCAAGGATGCTAATGTTGCAAAAGGAGTAACTTTTCTAACTAAACAAAGGCCACCCTGCCTCGGTGGGATATGGCCGGTTTGTTGAAAGAAGAATTATTATTATAATAATGATAGAGCTTCAGTTCCCTAAATTAATAACAATAATGCATAATACGCATGTAATAATAATTCAGATTGCTTCTGCTAGTTGGCGCAGCTGGTAAGCAGTAAACATGTTTACACCCCTGTGGTGGCAGTTCTCTCGTGCTTGTTTGCATTTTTTTAGTCATTTGGCCAAATTTCTTTTTTCTAACCATGGGTCCTAGTGATCTACTGCAGTTAGCCTCAGAAATACTCCATTTTCTCTTACAGTAAGAACATTTGAAGATACTACAGTATAGGCAAATTGGGAGAGAAATGGCGACGCTTCTGCCGCTGCCACTGCCACCATATTATGGCCTATTTTATTCATTCTAGAGTATATATCAAGTTTCTGTGCTAATTATATTGTTTATTATGTCATATTAGATGAATTGTGATAGATAAATAAGCCGTACAGTTGATAATAGCATCATATTCAAGTATATTTCTTCTTGTCTCTCCAAAGTGCAGGAACGAATTAATGGCTTTTTAGTTAATTTAAATGAGGAAAATTAATTTGATATACGAGTAAATTGAGTTATGAGCTAGCTCCTGGAACGAATTAAACTCATAAGTCAAGGTTCCACTGTATTTTTGTCTGGAACAGATTAATTGTATTTGCATTAATTCTTATGGGAAATATTATTTCGGTTTTCGGCCATTTTGGTCTTTGATCAACCTTCTGGAACGGATTATGGCCGATAACTGAGGGTCCACTGTATACGTACAGTGGACCCCCGCATAACGATGGCATCACATAGCGATTTTTCCGCATACCGATTACTTTTATCGCAAAATTTTTGCCGCGCATACCGATTAAAAACCCGCTCACCGATTTTCGTCCGAGACGCGTCCAATGTGCCCTCAGCCAGCCTCACATGTGCCGGCCGTCCCATTGTTTACCAGCCAGCCTCCGCGGTAACATCCAAGCATACACTCGGAATATTTCGTATTATTACGTATTTTCGGTGCTGTTTCTGGAAAATAAGTGACCATGGGCCCCAAGAAAGCTTCTAGTGCCAACCCTACACCTCAAGGGTAAGAATTACTATAGAAAATGAAGAAAGAGATAATGATAAGTATGAAAGTGGAGTGCGTATAGCCGACCTGATCAAGCTGTAACAAGAAACCCCAACAACCATCGCTACTATTGTGGGCACCAGAAAGACAATCAAGGAAGCTGTTCTTGCCAAAGGTTCAACTGTGTTTTCGAAAAAAGATCGCAAGTGAGGAAGATTTGAGAGACTCTTATTGGGTGTGGATAAATGAAAAACAGCTAGCAGGAGATAGCATCTCTCAACGATCATATGTGAAAGGCTAGGAAGTTGCATGAGGTTTTAAATTAGAAAAAGCCTGCAACTAGTGATGATGTTGAGTGAATTTAAGGCCAGCAAAGGTTGGTTTGAGAGATTTAAGAAGCGTAGTGGCATCCATAGTTGATAAGGCATGGTGAGGCTGCAGTTCGGACCAAAAAGCGGCTGAAAAATATGTGCAGGAATTCAAGGAGTACATAGAAACTGAAGGACGAAACCTGAACAAGTGTTTAATTGTGATGAAACACCTGTTCGGGAAAGAAAATGCCAAGCAGGACCTACATTACTCAGGAGGAAAAGGCACTCCCAGACATAAGCCTATGAAAGACAGGCTTACTTTGTTGATGTGTGCCAATGCTACGGTGATTGCAAAGTGAAGCCTTTTTTAGTGTATCACTCTGAAACTCCCAGAGCGTTCAGGCAAAAGAATGTCCCTCAAGGATAATTTGTGTGTGCTGTGGAGGGCAAACAGTAAGGCATGGGTCACTAGGGAAATTTTTTTATAACTGGTTACACCATGCATTTGCCCCCAATGTGAAAAAATTACCTAACTGAAAAAATTAGAACTTTAATGCCTCCTGGTGTTAGACAATGCCCCTGGTCATCCTACAGACGTGGCAGAGCGACTTTATGGGGACATGAGCTCATTAAGGTGAAGTTTTTGCCTCCTAATACCACCCTCCCTGCAGCCCATGGGCCAGCAGGGTTTTTTCCAACTTCAAGAAACTGTACACAAAAGCTCTGTTTGAAAGGTGCTTTGTAATGACCTCAGAAACTCAACTGACTCTAAAGAGTTTTTGGAGAGATCACTTTAATATCCTCAATTGTGTAAACCTTATAGGTAAGGCTTGGAGGAAGTGACTAAGAGGACCTTTAACTCTGCTTTTGGAAGAAACTGTGGCCAGAATGTGTAACAAAAGGGATTTTGAAGGGTTTGAGGCTAACCCTGAGAAAACCTGTGCCAGTTGAGGAATCCATTGTGGCATTGGGAAAGTCCTTGGGGTGGAGGTTAGTGGGGGGGATGTGGAAGAGTTGGTGGAGGAGGACAATGAAGAACTAACCACTGATGAGCTGATAGATCAACTTCAAGAGCAAGAGGCCAGACCTGGGGAAACTGGTTCAGAGGAGGGGAGAGAGAAATTGAAGAAGTTGCCTACTACAAAGATAAAGGAAATCTGTGCTAAGTGGCTTGAAGTGCAAACCTTCATGGATGAAAATCACCCTCACACAGCTATTGCAAGCCGTGCTGGTGATTATTACACTGACAATGTTGTGAAACACTTTAGGCAAGTCATAAAGGAACGAGAGGTACAGGCCACTATGGACAGATATCTTGTGCGAAAGAAGTCCAGTGACTCTGAAGCTGGCCCTAGTGGCATTAAAAAAAGAAGGAAGTAACCCCAGAAAAGGACTTACTACCTCAAGTCCTAATGGAAGGGATTCCCCTTCTAAACAGTAAGAAGATAATCTCTCCCCTCCTCCCCTCCCATCAATCATCACCAGATCTTCAATAAAAGTAAGTGTCATTTAATTGTGCATGCCTTTTTCAGTTTGTGTGTATTAAAATTAACATTTCATGTGGTAAAAAAAAATTTTTTTCATACTTTTGGGCGTCTTGCACGGATTAATTTTATTTCCATTATTTCTTATGGGGAAAATTCATTCGCATAACGATTATTTCGCATAACAATTATCCCTCTTGCACGGATTAAAATCGTTAACCGGGGGTCCACTGTACATGTATGTATGTATATAAGCACTTTATTTTGTTTCCCATGTACATTATGTATCTTTTCAAATCTCATGGTGAAGTGAATTAGAATTCCTTCCTCACAAGCCGTGCATGTTGTAAAAGGTGTCTAAAATGCAGGAAACAAGGTGCTAGAAAACTTTTTTAACACTTAAAAAAAAGTAAAAGCTTATAATTGTATACACATAAGTTTTTGTAATATGTTGGTGGTTTCCTGATGTTATGAACCATAATTTACAGGTGATGGTCTGGAAAACTAATTTCAAGCCAGTAGAACTGTGTGCAGGCTTGGAGGTGACAGAAGAGGCCGACCATGAAGAACCATTGGAAGTAACTGTTGCAGTGTCACCAGATAACTCTGAGGACGAGGAAAGAATCACCACCGTACGAGGTGGCAAGGCACCTGAAGCTTTCCAAAATACTGACAACAAGAGCAACAAGGTACCGTAGTGTATTAATCCTTTGGAGGGTTCAGACCCCCAATCTCAGAATTCTCCACAGGGTTCAAGAATTTGAAAAAAAAAAAAAAATTTTTCTTATGAAATGGTAGAGAATCTTTTTCAGAAGGTAATTAAACAAAAAGTACGAAATTTGATAAAAAATTAACAATTTATTTTAATTTACATAATTTTTATTTTCTATAATTACAATTTATTGTAGTTCTTGCAATTTTATGGTCAATCTTTGTTCGACCATTTAAACAAAATGGTCCATCTAGACAAAGTCCGACAAAAACAAGCTATGCCAAAAGGTTTCTCGTTGGCTTTTTATTCGTTAACCTTTACTGGCAACTCCATTCTGAAACTGTCTCCCGGTCGCAAAATATTAAAAAAAAAAAAATTTTTTTTTTGCCAAAAATATTTGGATTATTTGCGAGTGCTTTAAAAACCCAAAAAAAATTTTTTTTTTTTTTATCATACTTACCGGAAAAATAGGAAAGTAAAGTTGACAGAAAATGAACCCCGAGTGGCAACATCGCAAATGTTGCTCCCCAGTACACTTATTTTACTCCCTTTGAAGTTTCTGATTTTCCAAATTTTTTTTCCCAAATCTTAGTGCTTGTGGACCAAAGTAAGGGGCAATTTCATACATACATTCGTATGCAACACGATAACGGGACAAAATTTTTAAACAAAATCACTAAAAGTTTTCACATAAATGTTAAACCAAGACCCCAAACTAACTTTTTTATTTTTAAATACACTGCCTAACAGAAGCTCCTTTTACAGAATGACAGCAATGCATGCAACCATATGACCTGTCTTTGTAATACTCATTTGTGCTTTATTGTTATCGGTTTACAATAATGTTTTATCACTGATTACATCATTGCTTAGTTAATC
>NC_069407.1:51327845-51382845 GCF_026875155.1 Cherax quadricarinatus | reverse complement strand
GGAGATTTCTAGTGCCAACCCCTACAGCAATAAGGCGTGAGAATTACTTTAGAGATGAAGAAAAAGATCAATGATAAGTATGAAAGTGGAGTGCGTACGTTTTGTCTCGAGCTGGCCAGGTTGTATAATAAAACCCAATCAACATCGCTACTATTGGTGGTACAGCTCTGCTGCTGCCTGCTGCTGTAGCATCGTCTGATAGGTGCTGTCGCACTGTTGTTTTTTTTAGTGTGGCTTATGAGAAATATACAAAGAAACAATAACCCCCAGAGGATTTGCCACCCAGGATAACCCAAAAAAGTCAGTGTCATCGAAGACTGTCTATTATTTATTGGGGTCCTTAATCTTGTCTCCCAGGATGCACCCACACAGTCGACTAACCACCCAGGTGAACCAGGGGAAAAATTAGCCTGGAAACTAGTGCTTCATATGGTGAATTTAAAGCCAGCAAAGTTTGGTTTGCGAGATTTAAGAAATTCGTAGTGACATACACAGTGTGTAAGGCATGTTCTGGGAAGACAATAATACCAAACGGACCTAACAGTACTCAGAGGAAAAGGCACTCCCAGGACACCTGTCTCATCGTCATTGCTGCTCTTCATAAAGGTAAGTGTCATTTATTCTTTCATTAGATAGACTAGTACATGCACAATTATTATACTGTGCATGGTATCTACTTTCTATTGTGAATGTATCCTTCTTTTGTGTGTATGGATAAAGTATATTATACGTGGTAAAAAAAATGTGTTTTTTTTCATACTTTTTGGGGTGTCTTGCACGACGAAGATAATTTGGATTTCCATTATTTCGTATGGGAATATTCATTGCATACCAATGAGCCCTCTTGCCGGATTAAAAATCGGTTATGCGGGGGTCACACCTGTTAATATAGATATGTTATACAGTGGACCCCCGCCATTACGATTTTAATCCGTGCCCAGAGGGGTAATTGTTTTATGCGAAATAATCGGGGTTATGTGAATGAAGTTTTTCCCCCATTAAGAAATAAGGAATAAATTAATCCGTGCAAGACACCCAAAAAGTATGAAAAAAAAATTTTTTACCATGGAATTATTCATTTCCATCACACAAAGAGAAGGATTAACAATGTGCACAATAGTAGAGTAAGTAATGCACAGTATATATTGTGCATGTACTAGTCTACTAAATGAAGAATAAATGGACACTTACCGTTATTGACGATGCAAGCATATGAACTGCTGGTGACAGTGTCCTGGAGTGCTTTTCCCTGAAGTATGTAGGTCCATGTTTGGGAATTTTCTTCACGAACAGGGGTATCACAACTGTGTATGCCACTACGATTCTTAAATCTCTTCAAACCAACCTTTGCTGGTTGGCTTTAAATTCACCATATGGCACTAGTTTCCAGGCATTTTTCCCTGTTACTGGCAGGTGTTAGTCGACTTGTGTGGGTGCATTCCTGGGAGACAAGATTAAGGACCCCAATGGAAAATAAGTTAGACAGTCTTCGATGTCACTGACCTTTTTTGGGTTATCCTGGTGGCAAATCTCTTGGGGTTAATTGTTTCTTGGTATTCATCAATAAGCCACACCAACAACGGTGCTACAGCAGCAGCAGACGATGTCTACTGCAGCAACAGACGATGTTACAGCTTCAGCAGCAGACGATGCTACGCAGCAGCCGCAGCTGACGGAGGTACAGCCAGCAAAGACGTGTACAGCAGCCAACAGACGATGTTAACAGCAGCAGCTCAGACGATGCTACAGCTGCGCAGCAGTGACGGTGGTACAGCAGCAACAGACCGACGCTACAGAAGCAACAGCGTCGCTACGCAGCAACCGACGATGTTTACAGCAGCTGCCAGACGAGGTGCGCAGCAGTGACGGGTGGTACAGCATCAACAGTGATGTACGCCGCAACGACGCTGTTACAGCAGCGCCGACGATGTACAGCAGTAGCAGAGCTGACAGGTGGTACGCCGCAGCCAACCGACGGACGATACAGCAGCAACCGACGATGTTACAGCAGCAGCAGCGATTGTACAGCGCCAGCAGCAGCTGACAGTGCAGAGCAGCCGCAGCAGCTGTCACCACAATGGTAGACGTGCCGTTGATGCGGGTTTATTATACATACTGGCCAGCTCGGAGGACCGCCACTCCACTTTCATACTATCAATGAATCTTTTTCTTTCCTCTCAATTGTAATTTCCACACCCTTATTGCTGTCGGGTTTGGCACTAGAAGCTTTCTTGCGGGCCCATGGTCACTTATTTTCCCAGAAAAAGCACCGAAAACACTGTAATAATACGGACTATTCCGATTGTTGCTTGGTGTTACCGCGGAGGGCTGGCTGGTTAACACTGCCACCGGCGGAACATGTGGAGTTCAGCGTGGGCTCAGCGCACATGGACGCCCGTCTCGGACGAAAAATCGGGTGAGCGGGTTTTTAAGCGGTCATGTTGAGGCCAAATATTTTTTGGCAATTACAAGCACGCGTATGCGGATAATGCTATGTGATGCCATCGGATATGCGGGGATCCCACTGTATATATTATATATATATATAAATGATGGGGAATCAAATTCCAAAAATGGGAATTGAAGTTACTTTTGCTGATGTTACTTAGGGCTTATGGGAAGATTCTAAAGAAAAATTGCAAAGGATAGTGGATGAGTTTGGGAATGTGTGTAAGCGTAGAAAGTTGGAAGTGAACCTAGAAAAGAGTAAGGTGATGGAGGGTCGGTGTCAAATGACTTTAGATACAAAAGGAAAAGAATGGTATCAAATTGGGGAGGCGCAGTATGGAAGAAGTGAATGTTTTCGATACTTGGGAGTTGAACACGTGTCGGCGGATGGAATTTTATGAAGGTGAGGTTAAATCATAGAATTGATGAGGGAAAAAAAGGTGATGTGGTGCGTTGAGGTATATGTGGATTCAAAAAACGTTATCTATGGAGGCAAAGAAGTGCATGTATGGAATGTATAGTAGTACCAACATCTTATATGGGTGTGAAGCTTGGGTGGTAAAATGCAGCAGCGAGGAGACGGTTGGAGGGCAGTGGAGATGTCCTGTTTAAGGGCATGTGTTGTGTGTACATATTATGCATGAAATTCGGAGTGGGACATTAGGAGAAAGGTTGTGGTGGAGTTAATATAAAGTATTAGTCAGAGGGCAGAAGAGGGAGTTGTGGAGGTGGTTTGGTCATTTAGAAGAATGGATCAAAGTAGCATGACATGGAAAGCATATTAATCTATAGGGGAAGGGAAGCGTGGGGTAGGGTCGTCTCTGAAAGGGTTGGAGAGAGGGTTAAAGGGAAGGTTTTGTGGGCAAGGGGCTCTGGACTTCCAGCAAGGTGCTGTGAGAGTGTTAGATAGGAGTGAATTGGAGGACGGACTGGTACTTGGGACCTGACGGATCTGTTGGAGTGTGTTCCGGGTTATCTTTGTGAAGGGCTTCAGGGAAACCGCGTTATTTTCATATAGTCGGATTGAAGTCTGAAATGGGAAGACAATGCCTGCCTTTACAAGGACGGGGTTTGGGATATTGGCTCAGGTTTGGAGGGGATATGTTGTGTAACCTTTATATGTGTAGCTTATAGACTGTCTGTGTTCTGAGCACCTCTGGCCCACAAAACAGTGATGATCATGTGCGGTGTGGTGATGTTGTGAAGTGTTTGAATGATGATTGAACGTATTTTCTTTTGGGGATTTTCTTTCTTTTTTGGGTCACCCTGCCTCGGTGGGAGACGACCGGACTTGTTGATAAAATATATAATATACTATTCTGATATGTATATATATTATATATAGAAGTGATGCAAAGGGGCGAAGCGTATATGGAGCAAAAGAAGAGAAGTTAAGAGAGTGGTGAAGCACTGTAAAAAGAGAGCAAATGAGAGAGTGGGTGAGATGTTATCAACAAATTTCTTGTTGATGAAATAAGAAAACGTTTTGGAGTGAGACTTAACAAGTTAGAAAGCTTTAGAGAAACAAATGGATTTGGCAGTTACACATAGGGAGAAGCCGAGAGTTAGTAACTGGAGAGTTAGAGGTATTGGGAGGCTGGATGGAATTTTTGAGGAATTGTTAGATGGTTGATGAAGATAGGGAAAAGCTGTGATATTTCGTGGTATAGGGCCAAGGAGGAATAAATTTGTAGGAAGTGAGGAAGAGCCAGGTTGTGAGTGTGGGGGATTCGTGAGGCAGTAGGTAAAATGAAAGGGGGTTAAGGCAGCCGGGATTGATGGGATAAAGATAGAAATGTTAAAAGCAGTGGGGATATAGTTTTGGAGAGTGGTAGTTGGTGCCACTTATTTAATAATTGTATATGGAAGAGGGTTAAGGTACCTAGGGATTGCAGAGAGCCATGCATAGTTCCTTTGTATAAGGCAACATAAGGGATAAAAGAGAGTGCAAAAAATTATAGGGGGGGATAAGTCTGTTGAGTGTAACTGGTAAAGTGTATGGTAGTAGTTTATAAATTGAAAGAATTAGAGTAAGACGGAGAATAGGATAGCAAGCTGAACAAGGAGGCTTTAGGACCAGGTAGGGGGTGTGGTGGACCAGGTGTTTACATGTTAAACATATAAGTGAACGTATTTCGATAAGGCTAAAAGAGGTTTTGTGGCATTTATGGATTTGGAAAAAGGCGTTATGTCCAGGGTGGATAGGGGGCTCAATGTGGGCAGATGTTGCAAGTGTATGGTTGTAGGAGGTAGGTTACTGAACGCAGTGAAGAGTTTTTACGAGGGGGGGGATAGTGAGGCTCAAGTTAGGACTGTATGTAGGAAAGAGGGAAATTTTTTTCCCAGTATAAGTCGGCCTTAGACAAGGATGTGTGAGGTCACCGTGGTTGTTTATATATTTATAGATGGGGTTGTAAGAGAAGTATGCGAGGTCTGGCAGGGCGTGGAGGTTAAAAGAGAAGAATACCCACAACAAAGTGGGAGTTGTCACAGCATGCTCTTTGCTGAGGACACTGTGCTCTTGGGAGATTCTGAAGAGAAGTTGCAGAGATTGGTGGGATGAATTAGTAGGGTGTGCAAAAGAAGAAAAATTAAAGGATGAATCAGGAAAGAGTAAGGTTATGAGGATAACAAAAGATTAGGGATGAAAGCATTCTTGAATATAGATTGGCGGGAGAGAGTCTGGAGGGCGGTGAACGAATATTCGATATTTGGGAGTGGACGCGTCAGCAGGATGGTGTCTATGAAAGATGAGGTGAATCATAGAATGATGAGGGAAAAGAGTGAGTGGTTTGCACTTAGGAGTTGTGGCAGACAAGAACTTTGTCCTGGAGGCCAAAGAGGGAATGTATGAGAGTATAGTTTTACAACGCTCTTTCATGGGGTGTGAAGCGTGGGTGATGATGGTTGCAGCGAGCGGAGGCTGGAGGAAGTGGAGCTTGTCATGTTTGAGGGCAATGTGTGGTGTGAATTTAATGCAGAGATTCGTTAGTTTGGAAGTTAGGAGGAGGCTGCGGGAGTACCAAAACTGTTGTCCAGAGGGCCTGAGGAAGGCGTTGTTGAGGTGGTTCGGACTTTGTAGAGAGAATGGAGCGGAAACAGGAATGACTTCAAGAGTGTATCAGTCTGTCGTGAAGGAAGGCGGGAGTGGTGGTAGGGTCGGCCTAGGAAGGGTTGGGGGGAGGGGTAAAGGAGGTTTTGTAGTGCGCGGGGCTTGGTTCCGAGGCATGCGGTGAGCGTGTTTGATAGGACAGGTGCAGTGAATGGAGACAAATGGTTTTTAATACTTGACGTGACTGTTGGAGTGTCTGAGCAACGTAAACATTTATGAAGGGATTCAGGGAAACCGGCAGGCCGAGACTTGAGTCCTGGAGAAGGGAATTACAGTGCCTGCACTCTGAAGGAGGGATGTATAATCGTTGCACATTAAAAACTGTAGTGTAAGAAGCACCATTCTGGGAAGACAGTGCATGGGTGAATGATGGTGAAAGTTTTTTCTTTTTCGGGCCACCTGCCTTGGTGGGAATCGGCGGTGTGACTAATAAAATATATATATTTATATATATATATATATATATATATTATATATATATATATATATAAATATTTATATATATATATATATTATATATGATATATTTATAATTTTTTATTTTTTTATATATTATCCCACTCACTGCCGATTCCCACAAGGCAGGGTGGCGAAAAAGAAAAACTCTTCACCATCATTCACTCATCTCGTCTTGCCAGAGGGTGCTTTACATACGCAGTTTTTTTAACTGCAACATTAAATCCCTCCTTCGAGTGCAGGCACGCTATCTCCCTTCTCCAGGAAATCAAGTCCGGCCTGCCGGTTTCCCTGAAACCCTGAATTATTGAATTATTGAAAGAATTAAGAGTTTAAGATCCGGAGAATAGGATAGCAGATGAACAAGGCGGCTTTAGGGGAAAGGTATAGGGGGTGTGTGGACAGGTGTTTACAGTGATTGATACACATAAGTCGAAACCGTATTTAGATCAGGGCTAAAGAGGTCTTTGTGGCATTTATGGAATTGGAAAAGCATATGACAGAGTGGATGGGGGGCAATGTGGCAGTTTGCAGGTGTATGGTGTAGGAGTTAGGTTACTGAAAAGCAGTGAAGAGTTTTTTAGAGGGATAGTGAGGCTTAAGTTAGAGTATGTAGGAAAGAGGGAAATTATTTCCTCCAGTAAAAGTAGGGAGGCACTTAGACAAGGATGTGTGATGTCACCGTGGTTGTTCCATATATTTTATTGATGGGGTTGTAAGAGAAGTAAATGCGAGGGTCTTGTCAAGAGCGGGAGTTTAACAGATAAAGAATCACACATAAAGTGGGAGTTCCTCTACAGTTGCTCTTTGCTGATTGACACTTGACGTTCTTGGGAGTTAGAAGAGACGTTGCGCAGAGTGGTGATGAATTTGGCTAGGGTATGCAAAGAAGAAACTTTAAAAGTGAATACAGAACAGCGTAAGTTATGAGGATACAAAAAGATTAGGTTGATGAACGATTGGATTATCAGAATTGGGAGGGAGCGAGTATGGAGGAGGTGAATGTATTCAAGATATTTGGGTTTAGTGGACGGTTGTTGTGAGTGGATGGGTCTAAAAGATGATGTGAATATCGATTGATGAGGGGAAAAGGGGTGCGTGGTGCAGACTTAGGCGAAGTCTGTGGAAGTCTTGGAGGCAAAGAGGGGAATTGTATGAGAGTATAGTTTTCAACGTCTTATCTGGGTGTTGACGCATGGGTTTGGTGTGAATGTTGAGCGAGGAGAAGGCTGGGAGGCAGTGGAGATTTCATGGTCTGAGGGCACTGTCTGTGGTGTGCTTATCATGCAGAGAATTCGTTAGTTTGGAAGTTAGGAGGAGGGTGCGGGAGTGAGAACAACAATTAAAGTGAAAAAAAAGAACTCACTGCGAGGTGGGAAGGGAAAGTGGATCACCGGTGTTGACCTGGCCACTGATCCCTTTCAGGAGTCCAGAGGCCAAATTTCAAAGTGTGCTACCAAGTGTCAAGAATTTTCAAAAAATAATTTGGTATTTTTTTGTTAAGAAATGGTAGAGAAATTTTATCTGAGGTAATCAAAAAAGGTATGAAATTGAAGGATAATTTGATGAAACTTATGCTCTCGCGAATTTTGATAGTGTCAGCGATATTTCGCATCGGCGATTTTGCCGAATTTTGACTCCATTTTAAGCCAATTACATTATTCCAGTCGACCAAATTACTTAGCAATTTCACTAGTATTAATTCTATTCTATAAAGACACTGAGCACAAGCATTCGCCAAGAGTCTACTGTTTTCAACTACAAATAAAGTGATCGGAAATGGTATTTGGGCCAATTTAAATGCAAACTTCAAAATACTCCAAATTTCAATTTAGGGTCCCGAATAAACAATGTCACGGCATTCCTGTCCCTAAATAACATTTCTCTGTTCAATAGTTGGCTGTCCAGGCTTTACTAATGAAGCCATTTGATTTTTTATTCACATAATTAATTTTTATTCAAACCAAAAATAGAGATTATACTGTTGTGCAATTATGTAATTAATTTGTATAACTTAATATCACTCCACATTTGTGGACGTATATTCTACTCCACCAGCTGGGCGAGTATTAGACATGTGAGGTCCATTTGTTTACCTCTTCAACATCGGCAAAATTTAACCATTTCCGTCCTTTGAGCTGAGTTTCAAGCAGTTTCAGTATAAATCCAATCAAAATCTTCTATTTCTGTAATATATCTTCCATTCTATGAAGTGAGACCCATGAAATCGCAAATAAACTATAAAAAACGTTATTAATGTAAAAAAAAATCTGCAAAGTCGCTGTTTTCAATCGAAAAATTCGGGGTTTCGTTTTTTTTCTCTCATTATGCCCTATGTGTCAGGATTTGTTTTATGTGGTGAACACATACCGGTAGATGTATTCTTCTCATATCTAGGCAAACTTTACGCTCCAAGCGGCTTAGCAGAGTGAGCTGAGCTCATGACGTAGATCTACGAGTTTTGGACCTCAACGTTAAAGCCGTAGTCCTACGGCAGGCACAGACCCTAACGGGGTTTATTGGTATGGTGAATCTACCAGTCATCCATATGAGAAATAGAGGAGACAATTAAAAGAGGCTGTGGTAATAAGGGAGTGAAAATTCTTGCTGCAAAAAGGTCACAGTGAATTGAAGGGGGGTCTTAAGAGACAATGAACTCTGCTGGAAGAAATGTGGCCTGACTGTCAGTCAGAGATTTTGTAGGGCCTTGAGCAGAGCCCCAAGGTAGTGATTGGTGGTTAGTTAGAGCAGTAGTGGTTGTGATTGTGGGCGGGGGGGGTGAAAGTGCCTTGGGGTTATAGAGGGAAGGTAGTGATGGTGGTTGAGGGTGGTAGTGATAGTGGTAGAGATAACCTCTCCTCCCTCTCCCCTCCTCGCCGTCTTTCATATGCCAACAAAAGCCTTCAATGAAGGTAAAAGTGATTTAAATGTTCATTTATCCATTTCATTAGTGCTTTATATTTATTTTTTATTGTTTTCTGTATGTAAAACTAGTTATTCTCTATAAAATGTATTTTTTGTCAATTTTTTGGGTGTCTGGAACAGATTAATTGGATTTACATTATTTCTTATGGGAAATGTTTCAGTTTTCCGAATTCGGTTTTCGTCAGACTCTCTGGAATGAATTAAAGACAAAACCCGAGGTTCCATTGTATCGGGATAAGAGTCAGCAGTGTACTGTCAGACAAGGCATTATAGTGTCCTTGTGTCTTCTTCATATATACATGTACATGGATTGAATATATAAGCTAAGACTATGTGCCTCGTGCTTAAAAATATTTACTCTGGTGCACTAATATTCCTCACACTTAGACTAAAACAATGGTGAAAGAATGACATTTGCATGGGTTTGTATAAAATGTTAAATACAAATTATGGTAAGTGTAAAGGGTGATAGTTTTCCTGAGTAAGCGTGTTAAGCTGTGTTTAATTTTATTGCACCTTAACAGTAAATGGTTCAGGAGTGATTAGGTAACTTGGTGTGATGTAAGACGAGTTCAAGAAATATAAGCAATTTTGGAAACTAGTACTGTTGTTGGATAAAATGTGGATAACTCAATGATGGAATCTTTTTAGGGTTATGAAATAGATATAATGCTGTGGTAGACTTTTATTCAACAATTAAAGTGCTGTTTTATTTATTAATTTTACAGTGATAAACAATGATTTCAATAAAAATAGTGTTTAAAGTAGAAGATGCACTTGCCTACAGACTGTTCAGTAAAAGGGACACAGGAGCAACTAATGAAAGTACCTCTGTTGTGGTCTCCAGGACTTTCATTTGCTTGGTAAAGTTCCTGTGAGAGCAGAAAATGTCATTTGTAATAACATCTTCAGTTGTCTTGTATCTTTAACAAAAATAGTTGCGTCTGACAATTAATTTTTACCTATATTTACGCACCTAAAGACTTTGAATATAACTTGCATCAGTTGATCTTCTGATCAATATGCTAAAGTAATATTAATATTGTTGGCCAAACATTAACTTTGATGTTATTTTGTTTCAGCCATTTAATGGAAATGGAGAAAGAAAGAACGAGGAATATAGCTTCAAGCTCTTACAGATGTTAAGGGTTCTCTACAACACATCATAACCCAGCTCGACACCCTCACTCAGACTGTCGTTATCTTAGAGCAGAGACTCTCTCTGGCTGAGAACAAAATCACTGAACTTGTAAATAATCAGCACAGTAGTATTTAATTGTTTTACATTGCTTGTTTAGCTTACTGAGGACCAAGATGACCAAAGTTGGTATATTTTAGGAAAAGAAGCCCCCCCTTCTCAACCCTTTGCTTCTTTCCCTCCTTTTCTGTCCTAGCCTCTCCTCACTTAATGACTGAGTTCCGTTCCTAAGACAAAATCGGTAAATGAATTCGTCACTAAGTGAGGAACGATACTATAATGGTAATGGGTTTATGTCAGCCATCTTTGATATTTTTTTAATGTCACCTTTGACATTTATACATAGTAAATTTTTAAATGTTTATACGGTAGTGTACTGTATATTTTAATAAACAGAATAGAGGAAGTCAGCTCTGATATACATTATTTAGGTATGCATGTTGGTCAGAAGACAGAGAGCTTCGTAAGTCTGAGTCGTGGTAAATGAGTACATTGCTAAGTGAGGAGAGGTTGTATTTGTAACATTTAACACTGATGTTATGTATAAAATTATCAATATGTTTTGTACTTCATTTCTATGGATTATCAATATTTCTTTCACTGTGATACAGTTATACTGTATCACAGTATGACTGGTTGAAGTAGTTAAACTTTTTAAAAAAGTGTTACAGAAGATGTTTCCAAAAATGTAACTAAAAAATGTAGGCAGTGTCAGCTGTTTTGGGAGAGGGATGAGATGTGAGAGTGAATTGCATGCACCTGACATATCAACAAATTGAGCACAGTGAATTTATGAATGTGCTCTAGATGTGTTGAAACTATCTCTAACATCTTGACTATTTTTAAGTAGAAAATATAGCTAAGTAAGAGTGTAATAAACACTGACCAATGGCATGAACATGTCCACATGGGAGGACAACAAAGCAGAAGAAATGATATTTTGTAAATTGAAAACTCTTTTCTTGTTTTATTGTCTCAGGTGAGTTTGTTTGAGTTTATGTATGTATGTGACTAGATGAGGGAAATATCTGTCCTTGATCTACTCCATATTTTGGTACATTTAATATATACTGTATGCCTGCAGGTGCCTTGATACAGAAGCAGATAGAAATTGTGCAAATAGCTCACACACAGGAGAGAGGAGTAGCAAAGTCACTCTGGCCAGTGGCTAATGTGACTTTGTCAATGGCCCAAGTTGGACCAAAATGTCATTGTAAGCGCCTCTCGTACGTGCGGATTATTTGTGTATTGTGCCTTTTTTGCTCTTTCTGGATAGAAATTGTTACAACATTCTTCTTTTAATAGCTACTTTAATAATTTTAGAGCACCTCTTACCACTTGCACATTTTCTTTAACATGAGATTTTTGCAAGAAACCTTGTTTTTTGGTATATATTCCCACAATCCAAAATATTTTTATTCATAAATGTTTGTATAGTACATTTAAATTAGTTTTTTATCAGTTTAAATGTTCAGTCCTTTGTCTTAAAAAAATATATACATTATACAGGAAAACAAAAGAGCCATTACATAGTGTATAAGAAGAGTAATAATGTTATTAAAGATACTTTTTATTGATAAATTTTTTTGTACTGGTCATTGAAAAATCAATTAAATATAAATAAAATCATTAATTTTACATTTTTCCTGAATGTCAGTGAATGCACTCAGTCTATAATACCTTCTTTAAAATAATTATGACAGTAATGTACAACATTAAATAAATACTAAAGCAAGTAATAATCACAATACAAAAGTTATTCCACATATTAATAACACTGCAGTGGAACTACTTGTCCATGGTAGACAGGTTCTTCTTGTATCCAACTTCTCGGCCATATATTTGTCCAACCTGTCATTAGCTCACCCAAATTGTAAACTTCAACATGTGTCACCTAGCTCTTCATGTTGCAATTCTCTCTGTATATACACTCATTGTGTTTCCCTAGTTAGGTCTGTTTGTGACTTGATAAATAATACTATTATAATCAAAAAGAAGCGCTAAGCCACAAGGGCTATACAGCGCTGAGGGTTAGGGAAGGAGCGATAGGTGGCAGAAGGAGGGGCATGATTTCAGTAGTTCAGAGAAACAGGGGGCGGGGATAGTACAGGGGTAGAGGGTGCAAGAGACTTGAAGTAGAAAGGGCTGAAGTATCCAAAATTTGATGAAGTTCGAAGTAAGTCAGTTGTTGTTCAAAAAGTCGATGAGAAGAGTCCGGATGAAGTTGGGTCCATCAGCGAGAAGGGACGGTAAGAGAGAGAGCAGCGGAGCGAGGGACGACGACGACGGAGGTAAATTCTGCGTGCTGTTGATAAGTGGGCCGTCCAACAGACATGTGGCTGACGAATAATGGAGCTTGGCAATTCTCCCAGAGGGGAGCAGGGCCGCCTCTGCAGAGATATCCAGTGCAGTTATGACGAGTATGGCCAATGCGGAGAACGGGAGAGAGATCGTCTCCCAAACCTGTCATGGTGATAACAAGATGCCATTAACTATACTCGGATTCAATAGATTGACAAGTTTAGTTGCCGAGCGGTAGTAAGATCAACGTTGTTGCCAACGGAATGGGTGTTAAGGTGGGAAGATATTGCCGCAAACATAGTCCGTTAATGGAATACCTCTATATGAAAATGGTAGGGTCATGTACTGCTGGACGCGCAGCAGGGTCTGCCTGTTCATTGACCTGTACAGTCAAAATGACTAGGACCCAACAAAAAACATATCTTTATGCTTGGTAAAGATGTGGCGTAGACCAAAGTTGGATATGGAGGACTAAGGGGGTGAGGTTGTATCAACTTTCTGTATAGCCTGGTAAAGCACTAAGGGAGTCTGAGCGACCACAATGATGACACAAGGCAATGATGCAATACGGATAAGTGCGGAAGGATGGCATAACACTTCAGCAGTTAAATATACTAGCCGAAGATAGTGAATGCCCTCGTACAACGCTGTCCGGAAAACATTGCTGCGAATCCTACGCCGTCCGAAGAACTTAGAACCATCTGTGTACACATCCTCGGCATGGCATGCGATGAGGTGGAAGTGGTCAAAGAAAAAGGAGAGCGGGAAGCGACCGTACAGTTGGGGCTTTCGAGCAAGGGAGAGAGAAGAACAGGACTCGAAAGCTGGAAATTCCCAGGGGGGTTAGGTAAAGGTGAGGATGGCCTACCTGAACATAGAAAGGGGTAATTGAAGAAGAAGACAAGACGACGACGTCGACCCCCCCCCCCACCCCTCCCCGCCGCGCCCCCACACGAGCAGGGACGGAGGTTGTAGGTAAAACAAGGGCGGGGCGAACAAATAAAGAATTTCTACTAAATTATTCAGTGACCATTCTATAAGTGGAAGGATTGCAGCGATCATGAGTGTGTACATAGTAGGCGAAGGCAATGGGCATCACGGCAATCGGATAAGGAATGGACCGTTCATTTTCTGGACTAGAGGCTCTCGAAGGGAGAAAAGAGCGAAACGCACCAAGGGCATAAATGTAATCTTGGAGGAAGAATGGGGTTAAAGGCTAGAGAGAGTAGCAGGAGATGACCGCTGAATGGATCTGGTCACCATATCAAGTTTCGATAAAATGAGGGTGGGAATGTAGCGCGAAGGAGGGTTTTCGGTCGATCAGCTGCCCCCATGAAAGATAAGCAAGGGTTTGACGGGTTATAAGAAGTTCAGCAAGCTGGTGACAAGTTGTCCTTCAGAGAGGTAATGTCTGAGGTTTCCAGGATAACCTACAGATCAAAGAGGGGCCAGAAACTTGACTGTATCACGTTCAGGGATTACGGGCGCCATAGAGGTTACAAATGGGATGATCGGAGATGGACAGAGGCGTCTAGTATGAAAGTAATTTGGTGGGTTTTAGGTGGAAAATTTCAAACCTATGTGCGGCTGTGGCCCAATTGGAAAACACGGTCGACCACATGCTGGAGACGAAACTGTAAATGAGGTGACAGTCAGCGCCTGCACAGGCAATAGCGAAGTCATCAAACATAGGAGTGATGGACCAAATATGCGATGAAGACTGAGGCCAATCATTAATAGAAAGGAGAAAAAAAGGTGATTGTGCTCAGAACACATCCTGGGGAACACCTTAGCTTGGATTAAAGTCCGGGAGAGCACATTTTAACCTGAACACGGAAATGCCTGTCAGTAAAAAGTTCTTAAGGAAGGATGGTAGATTGCCTCGAAGGACCATAAGGCCCCCCAGTGGGCTTGGGCTAAAATATTTATTACCTCCAAGTTGTGTTCGGTCATGCCTTCTCAAGGTTCAAAAAATATGGCAATACTGAGTGGTTATTCGTTAAAGGCATTACGCAACAAACGTATCAAGCGTATAGTAAGGGTTACAGTTAGAACGTCCCTTACGCAAGCCATATTGACGAGTTGGAGAGACTGTTGTGTGTCTCTATAAATACCACACTAAACGTCTATTTACTAGGTGCATTCCTCACTTTGCAAACTGGCACTGGTAGAGCAATGGGACGATAGTGGGCACTAGGAGCTTTCGTTTTGGAGCCACATGGTTGCTTTTTAGTACTTGCAAGCACTATAATGAGTGGATATGAAATATTTTGTAGGAGCAGGTGAGGGACCTTGGCTCACTGGTAAAACAATGCCAGATGAGCTGGGTAGGGGAGGCGCCCCGCGCTCTCACACCTGCGTACGTGTCCTGGACCGAAATACTATTCGTGAGTCAAACCTATGATTAGGCGAGCCCATGTTTATACGTATATATCCCTATGATTTCCGAAATCTATGTTCCCGAGAACTACGGAAAAACGAGGACACTGTAATATATACTATATATATATATATATATTATCGATATATTATATATCTATATATATATATATATATTATATATATATATATATATATTATATATATATATATATCTTTATATATATATATATATATCTATATCTATATATATCTATATATATATATAATATATTATCTATTTATCTATATATATATATATATTATATATATATATATATATATTATATTGATATATATATATATATATCTATCATTTATATATATATTTATTATGTATTATACTATATATATATATATATTATATTTCTATTATTTATATATCTATATATCTGCTCGGTGGGAGGACGACCGACTTGTTTGAAAACACTATATAGTATTTTTAAATATATATATATATATATATATATTATATATATATATATATTATATTTATCAATGATATATAATCTATATATCTTATATATATTATGCAATAAGATCACAGTAAAACAGGTGATTTCCAGAATATGCAAAAACAACCACTCTGAGAGAATAGAGAATTTCCCAAGCGCTTTCGTGACTACTCACATTATCAAGGAACTATGAAAGTAAAGCATCCAAGGAAGCTATATAAGGGGTCTGGCCAGCACCTCACTTACAGATCCACAACGGTTAAAAACACCTGACGCGCGCCAACCCAACTTGGATAGGTCCTAGGACAACTTGCCACAACTATTCTACCCATGAAAATTTAAAAAATTATTATTTGTCCAGTATATTATTAAATAGAATTTATTCATTAATATAATATAATTAATATAATATAAATAATTAATAGAATATTGGGAAGAGTTTAATCGTAATACATGGACATATAATAATTTTAAACTGTTCTTGGGTAGGAATAGTTTGTGGGTGTAGTTGTGCATAGGGACCTATCTCAAGTTGGGTCGGCGCGCATCCAGGTTGTTTTAAAACCGTTTGTGGGATATGATAGTTTCGAGGTGCTGGCCAGCCCCCTTATATAGCTTCCTTGGATGCTTTACTTTCATAGTTCCTGATAAGGTGAGTAGTCACGAAAGCAGCTTGGAATTTCTCTATTCTTTCAGAGTGGTTGTTTTGCATCTCTATATATATATACAGTGGACCCCCGCATACCGTTGGCATCACATAACGAATTAATCGATACCTGCTTGCTTGAATCGCAAAAATTTGCCTCGCATACGCTTAAAAACCCGCTCACCGCTGATCTCGTCGAGACGCGTCCAATGTGCGCGGCTGACTTAGCCAGCCTCACATGTTCCGCCGGTGCATAGTTTACCAGCCAGCCTCTCGCGGTAGCATCAAGCATACCTCGTAACCATTTCGTTTTTTCAGTGTTTTTGGTTGTGGTTTTATCTGGAAAATAAGTGACCATTGGGCCCCTAAGAAAAAAAGGAGATTTCTAGTGCCAACCCCTACAGCAATAAGGCGTGAGAATTACTTTAGAGATGAAGAAAAAGATCAATGATAAGTATGAAAGTGGAGTGCGTACGTTTTGTCTCGAGCTGGCCAGGTTGTATAATAAAACCCAATCAACATCGCTACTATTGGTGGTACAGCTCTGCTGCTGCCTGCTGCTGTAGCATCGTCTGATAGGTGCTGTCGCACTGTTGTTTTTTTTAGTGTGGCTTATGAGAAATATACAAAGAAACAATAACCCCCAGAGGATTTGCCACCCAGGATAACCCAAAAAAGTCAGTGTCATCGAAGACTGTCTATTATTTATTGGGGTCCTTAATCTTGTCTCCCAGGATGCACCCACACAGTCGACTAACCACCCAGGTGAACCAGGGGAAAAATTAGCCTGGAAACTAGTGCTTCATATGGTGAATTTAAAGCCAGCAAAGTTTGGTTTGCGAGATTTAAGAAATTCGTAGTGACATACACAGTGTGTAAGGCATGTTCTGGGAAGACAATAATACCAAACGGACCTAACAGTACTCAGAGGAAAAGGCACTCCCAGGACACCTGTCTCATCGTCATTGCTGCTCTTCATAAAGGTAAGTGTCATTTATTCTTTCATTAGATAGACTAGTACATGCACAATTATTATACTGTGCATGGTATCTACTTTCTATTGTGAATGTATCCTTCTTTTGTGTGTATGGATAAAGTATATTATACGTGGTAAAAAAAATGTGTTTTTTTTCATACTTTTTGGGGTGTCTTGCACGACGAAGATAATTTGGATTTCCATTATTTCGTATGGGAATATTCATTGCATACCAATGAGCCCTCTTGCCGGATTAAAAATCGGTTATGCGGGGGTCACACCTGTTAATATAGATATGTTATACAGTGGACCCCCGCCATTACGATTTTAATCCGTGCCCAGAGGGGTAATTGTTTTATGCGAAATAATCGGGGTTATGTGAATGAAGTTTTTCCCCCATTAAGAAATAAGGAATAAATTAATCCGTGCAAGACACCCAAAAAGTATGAAAAAAAAATTTTTTACCATGGAATTATTCATTTCCATCACACAAAGAGAAGGATTAACAATGTGCACAATAGTAGAGTAAGTAATGCACAGTATATATTGTGCATGTACTAGTCTACTAAATGAAGAATAAATGGACACTTACCGTTATTGACGATGCAAGCATATGAACTGCTGGTGACAGTGTCCTGGAGTGCTTTTCCCTGAAGTATGTAGGTCCATGTTTGGGAATTTTCTTCACGAACAGGGGTATCACAACTGTGTATGCCACTACGATTCTTAAATCTCTTCAAACCAACCTTTGCTGGTTGGCTTTAAATTCACCATATGGCACTAGTTTCCAGGCATTTTTCCCTGTTACTGGCAGGTGTTAGTCGACTTGTGTGGGTGCATTCCTGGGAGACAAGATTAAGGACCCCAATGGAAAATAAGTTAGACAGTCTTCGATGTCACTGACCTTTTTTGGGTTATCCTGGTGGCAAATCTCTTGGGGTTAATTGTTTCTTGGTATTCATCAATAAGCCACACCAACAACGGTGCTACAGCAGCAGCAGACGATGTCTACTGCAGCAACAGACGATGTTACAGCTTCAGCAGCAGACGATGCTACGCAGCAGCCGCAGCTGACGGAGGTACAGCCAGCAAAGACGTGTACAGCAGCCAACAGACGATGTTAACAGCAGCAGCTCAGACGATGCTACAGCTGCGCAGCAGTGACGGTGGTACAGCAGCAACAGACCGACGCTACAGAAGCAACAGCGTCGCTACGCAGCAACCGACGATGTTTACAGCAGCTGCCAGACGAGGTGCGCAGCAGTGACGGGTGGTACAGCATCAACAGTGATGTACGCCGCAACGACGCTGTTACAGCAGCGCCGACGATGTACAGCAGTAGCAGAGCTGACAGGTGGTACGCCGCAGCCAACCGACGGACGATACAGCAGCAACCGACGATGTTACAGCAGCAGCAGCGATTGTACAGCGCCAGCAGCAGCTGACAGTGCAGAGCAGCCGCAGCAGCTGTCACCACAATGGTAGACGTGCCGTTGATGCGGGTTTATTATACATACTGGCCAGCTCGGAGGACCGCCACTCCACTTTCATACTATCAATGAATCTTTTTCTTTCCTCTCAATTGTAATTTCCACACCCTTATTGCTGTCGGGTTTGGCACTAGAAGCTTTCTTGCGGGCCCATGGTCACTTATTTTCCCAGAAAAAGCACCGAAAACACTGTAATAATACGGACTATTCCGATTGTTGCTTGGTGTTACCGCGGAGGGCTGGCTGGTTAACACTGCCACCGGCGGAACATGTGGAGTTCAGCGTGGGCTCAGCGCACATGGACGCCCGTCTCGGACGAAAAATCGGGTGAGCGGGTTTTTAAGCGGTCATGTTGAGGCCAAATATTTTTTGGCAATTACAAGCACGCGTATGCGGATAATGCTATGTGATGCCATCGGATATGCGGGGATCCCACTGTATATATTATATATATATATAAATGATGGGGAATCAAATTCCAAAAATGGGAATTGAAGTTACTTTTGCTGATGTTACTTAGGGCTTATGGGAAGATTCTAAAGAAAAATTGCAAAGGATAGTGGATGAGTTTGGGAATGTGTGTAAGCGTAGAAAGTTGGAAGTGAACCTAGAAAAGAGTAAGGTGATGGAGGGTCGGTGTCAAATGACTTTAGATACAAAAGGAAAAGAATGGTATCAAATTGGGGAGGCGCAGTATGGAAGAAGTGAATGTTTTCGATACTTGGGAGTTGAACACGTGTCGGCGGATGGAATTTTATGAAGGTGAGGTTAAATCATAGAATTGATGAGGGAAAAAAAGGTGATGTGGTGCGAAAGTGGTCCAAAGATGAGGCGGGGTCAGAACGGGGTGCAGTATCAAGAAGGGCCCGGGGGAATCAGGTTCATGGACTAGGGCTGCCATGGTTAGGTTACTTCTTTCTTTTTGTTTTTAAGAAAAAAAAAGAAAGAAGAAAATAAAAAAAAATAAAAAAAAAGAATTAAAAAAGGGGGGACTGGGGAGGGATAGTTTTAGGAGGAATGAAAGGGCCAAAATCTCCCTCCGTGCCCAAGAGGACCTCAGCACCGCAAGTAGCGTAGATGCAGCATGGAACCCGTGCCATACCCTATCCATCATGCCAGTAAACTAGCAATCCGGGATAGCAACCTCACATCTGCCGAGCTACCTTGGTGAACAAAAGAGAGGGCGGCCTGATATCCGCCACAAAGCATACCTCCTTCATCCACCACCCCCGGAATCCGAAGGGTGGCTTCCAGAGATACACCCGTCGCCCGAAAGACACCCAAAGCCACTCTCCGGGATACCGGAGAGGGATTGGGATATCCCCAGGCGATCCAGATTCCACGGCAAACTACGCCACCGCCAAGAACCTCAACGGAATGGGATGGACCCTGGTACCCTTTCCCCTACCTAGGAACTAGCGCGCCTGTGGGAAAAATCCCAAAGGCCAAAAAGAGGCAGGGCAAAAGGGAGGGGTGGGGAGGGGGAGGAGGAAAGGGAAAAGGGGAGGATGGGATAGGGAAGGGGGGATTGGGGGGTAATTAGGTTCGGTCTGAGGAAGGAGACTGACAGGTCTAATTCCTCAGACCAAGAGCCTCTTCACCACGCCAAGCAGCCCCCCTTGAAGAGGTGTGACTTGATAAAGCATACTGTGTGGGTGAAATGTTGTCAGTACAAGATCACATTATACTGCATTTATGTCTTCTTTTTCCATTGTGTCAGTATTTTATTCCATTTCCGTCCATTATGTCCTGCATCAAATTAATCAGGCTTCATACACAATAACCTGCACATAGAAGAGAGGAGTTTAACAACGGCGTTTCGGTCCGACTTGGACCATTTACAAAGTCACACTAATGAAAAGGAGAGAAGGAGGGGTATATAGAGGCAGGAGGTAGTAGTGGTGGAGGTAGAAGGAAGTAGTAGTGGGGAAGGTAGTAAGGAGGAGGAGGAGCCAGTCAATTACTAAGAAAGAGGAGCACTGCAAGGGAACTAGCTACCCACAGAGGTTAGAGCAAGAACATAGAGGGGGGAAAAAAATACCTAAATAATGAAGGAACAAATACATGAGGCAGAAGAAAGACAACCCTAAGGAGAAAAAGGAAAGGGGAAGAGGAGAAGAAAATGAAGAATCAGGTTAAGTCACAAGTGTTCTGAAGTTTGGAGCATTTTACAATGTAGTGGGATAGGAAGGCATCTACAGAAATGAAGCCAGGACCAAGATTCATACAGGGAAAGTTGTGTATTAGGGAGGATTCAACCAGACGGCGACTGTTGAAATTGGAAGTAGGGAAGACAGTTTTACAGAAGCCAGTCAGTTGGATGGGTGTGATCTCTGATATATCAGAAAAGAGCATTGTTAGTGTTGGCAAGCCTAACACTACTTTTGTGTTCCCTACTTTTGTCAGAAAGAGATTGGCCAGGTTCTCCAAAGTATTGAAGAGGACAGGAGGAACAAGAAATAGAGTAGACAGCAGGAGCATCTGTAGAGGGAGGAGAGGTATGAACGAGATCAGTGCGAAGAGTGTTAGTCTGTCAGAAAGTAAGTTTGATGTCTAAGGAACGGAGAGAGTTGTTGAGATTAGAAAGACCAGAAATGTAGGGAAGGCAGAGTACAGAAGAGTTCCCAGGAGTAGAAAGTTTGGGAGAGAAGAAATTACATTTAGCATGTGAGAAGGCAGAGTCTGTGAAATGGGAAGGGTAGCCAAGACAGGAAAATGAATTATACAGAGTGGAAATTTATGATTGAAGGAACTGAGGATCACAAATGCAGAGAGCACAGAGAAAGAGGGAGACAGAACACTTTTCTTGACAGAGGAAGCATGATAAGAAAAGTACTGAATGTACTTGCCATTGTGCATAGGCTTCTGTTAAACGGAAAAGGCAAAACCTGTATCTGAACGGTGGACATGAACATCAAGGAAAGGAAGCAAGGAATTAGATTCCCATTCAGCTTTAAACTTAATGGAAGGGACAAGATTATTAAGAGCATCAAGAAATGGTTGGAAGAGACTGGAGTCATGAGGCCACAGAGCAAGGATGTCATCTACGTAGCGGAGCCAGAGTGAAGGGCACACATTGATAGTAGGAAGAACAGTCTCGAAGTATTCCATGTAAAGATTAGCAAGGACAGGAGAAAGAGGAGAGCCCATAGTGACCCTGAAGGTTTGAGAATAATATTTCCCCTGGAAGGAAAAGGAATTAAAGTCCACACAGAGACAGATAAGATCAAGAAAGACATCAGTAGGTATAGGGAGATGAAGAAACCCTTCATTGGCCTTCTCTAAGAAAATCAAGGACATCATCAAGAGGGACATTGGTGAAGAGGGACTCAACGTCAAGACTAAGCACCTTATAGGTCGGGAGAGAGTGAACTCGTTCAAGGAAGTCTTGAGAGTGACGGAGGTGGGCAGGACAAAAGTACCAAGGAAGGGAGGGTTTTGGCCAGCCAAGAAGCAAGAGAATAAGAGACAGAACCTCTAGAGGATATGATAGAACGTAGAGGAATGTCAGGCTTATGAGTTTTGGGAAGGCCATAGAAATATGGCAGAGAGGGGCAGATGACATGAAAACATTGAACAAGGTCAAAGTCAGGAGGACAGAGGTTGGAGAGAGTCCTTAGTTTCTTGCTGAAAGTTCTCTTGATGTGATCAAGAGGGCTGGAACCAAGATTATTGTAGGTATGTGAGTCAGAGAGCAAGACATCAGCTTTACAAAGGTAATCCTCATGATCAAGGATAACTACTGAATTACCTTTGTCAGAAGGTAGTATGACAATGTTAGTGTTGGATTTAAGAGAAGAAAGGGCAAGTTGGTAACGGCACAGAAGGTGATGGTTCTTAGAAAATAGACTGTCAAGAGCAGGAAGGAGAGCGCCATGAAAAATGGACAAGTCAGGAAGATTACAGGAGCGAGACTGACGAAAAGAATCAAAAGAGCTAATCAGGGCAATAACAGCACGAGGGGTAGGTGAAGTGGCAAAGGAAAGACTAAAACAAGAGTTCAAGCTCATATTGAGAGAGTGAGACAGAAGACAAGTTAGTAACACAGTAAGGGAGAATTTAGACCAAGGGCTATCTGAGATGAGACGAAGTTTATTCTGTAGCTTAGAAGAACGAATTTGTGAATTCAGGTGAGCAGTGTCAAAAGCAATGGTAGAAAGTTAGAGATCTTGTGGAAGAGACGCAAAGAGAGCACGTTGACACTGACGGAGAGTAAAGAAGGCATCTTCGACTTGAGACTTTGTAGAAAGAATGAGCTGTTGAAGTAGGAGACGGGCATGATCAGGAAAGGGATTGCCCAGTGGGTTGGGTTTCAGGAAATGGGAGAAGGAAGGGGGCAGAACTTGTTCAGCAAGACAGTACGTGGGAAGTGAGCTGATTCTTACGACGCCCCGGTAGCAAGAAGAGCAGCCTAAATAAGAACGAAAGAGAGGGTATAAAAGTAGGAAGAACATTAAAAAATTTGGAAAGAATAAGATGCTTAACTATGGGGTCCATGAACCTACTGATCATCCCTCCCCCCTTCTGCCACCCAATACCCTCGTTTCCTTCCCTACCCTGTAGTGCTGTATAGCCCGTGTGGCTTTGCGCTTCTTTTTATTAAATAAATAATATGGGGTCCATAAATAACAAAACGGCACAATACCGTGACTGGAACGATACACAAATAACCCACACATTGAAGAGAGGAGTTTATGACTTTGTAAATGGTCCAAGTTGGACTGAAACGTCATCGTAAACTCCTCTATGTGCAGGTTTAATTTGTGTATCATTCCAGCCATGGTATTGTGCTTTTTTTTGTTAATCAGGCTCCCTAACTGAGACATCACGACTGTCCATGGTTTTTGCCTTTCTGGAAACACCACGGGTATTGGACCATGGATCAAACCTATTGCTGACCATTTTCCTGGGAGCTTTATAAACCCCCTACAGATTTGCCCTTTCCCTTCCATGAATGTTAACCCTTTCAGGGTCCATGCCAAGATCTACGGCTTTAGGTTGGGGGCCCAAAAACCGTAGATCTACGCCATGAGCTCAGCTCACTCTGATAAGCTGTGAGTGGTAAATTTGGGCCTAGATATGAGAGAATACATCTATGTGGTGTTGTGTGCACCCCATAAAACAAATCCTGCGCGCACAGTGTTAATGAGAGAAAAAACTGAGACCGTGATTTTCGATTAAAACAGCGACTTTGCAGTGTTTTTTTGTATGGCCTTTTATAATGTATTTGCGATTTCTTGGTTTCATTTGATAGAAAAGGAAGATATATTACATAAATAGAGATGATTTGATTGGTTTTTCATACTGGAAATGGCTTGAAAAATGAGCTCAAATTAGCGAAATGGTTTAAATTTTGCCGATGTTCAAGAGTAAACAAACGACCTCACACATCTAATTACACGCCAGCTGGTGGTCTAAAATACATTCACAAATGTGGTAATGAATTTATACAATTATTACAATATTGCATAACAGTAAATCTTCTATTTTTTGTTTAAATAAAAATTCATAATTTTTTTTTTTTCAACAAGTCGGCCGCCTCTCACCGAGGCAGGGTGACCCAAAGAGAAAGAAAATCCCCCCCCAAAAAATACTTTCTTCATCATTCAACACTTTCACCTCACTCACACATAATCACTGTTTTTGCAGAGGTGCCCAGAATACAACAGTTTAGAAGTATATACGTATAAAAATACACAATATATCTCTCCAAACTACCAATATCAATATCAAAATGGAATTCATTAGTAAAGCCTGAAAACATAACTAATGAACAGAGGAAATGTTAGTTTAATGCCAAGAATGCCTGCATTGTTTATTCTGGACCCTATTTTGAAATTGGAATATTTTGAACTTTGTGTTAAATTGGCCAAATTACCAATTTCCGATCACTATTTTGTAGTCGAAACAGTTGACTGGGCGATTTCTTGTACTCAGTCGATAGAATAGAAGTAATACTAGTGAAATAGCTAAGAATTAGGTCGACTGGAATAATGTAATTGGCGTAAAATGGGAGTCAAAGTCGGCAAAATTGCCAATTCGTAAATATCGCTGACACATCAAAATTCGCGAGAGCATAATTTTGTCAGTTTTCCATCAAATATACTTTGTTTTATTACCTTCAGAAAAAGATTCTCTACCATTTCATAAGAAAAAATAAAATTTTTTTTTTAAATTCTTGGACCCTGGTGCACACTTTGAAATTTGGCCTCTGGACCCTGAAAGGGTTAAGTAATAATGCTGGTAATGCCACTGCTACTGCTACATCTATAAAAAGTAATCTTTGACAGTCCAAACATTCTGCCTCTGCTCAGTCATAGTTGGTATTTGATGCTGTGAGAGGGCTTTTCATTCAAGGTACTGGAGTCACCTTCCGGACTCTCATTGACTTTTTGACAACAACTGACTTACTCCACAAACTCTGATGATACCTTCAGCCCTTTCTACCTCAATCTCTTGCTACCCTCTACCCCCGCACTATCCCCTGCCCCGCTGTTTTCTGTAACCTACTAATCATCCCTCCCCCCCTTCTGCCGCCCGATACCCTCGCTTCCTTCCCTACCCTGCAGCGCTGTATAGCCCTTGTGGCTTAGCGCCTCTTTTTGATTATAATAATAATAATACTGGAGTCACCTTCCCTTTGAATCGAACTTAATATCTTCCCATTCCCCCAGCACTGCATGACCCATAGGGGCTTAGTGCTTCCTTGTCAATAAAATAACCTGCCTCAACCTCTTTTTTTTTACCTGTAACCATCCTCCTTCCTTTAGGGCCTGAAGTTTTACAACTCTCTTGTCATGAGTTCTAAAAACCACTCATACTGTGGTTTGTTAATATTTCCTCTGCATCTTTGCCATCTTTTTTTTTTTTTTTTTTTACTTCTACAATGTGGCAGTGTATGGCCCTGGTAGGTTTAACCTTTTGTTTCATGGCTATAATAATCTGTTTCAGTTACAGTATATGTAATTTGATAACAGGTGATTTATTAGGGAGAGGCATAGTATGGCTGTGACCATTTTGCCATGTATTAACCCCTTATTCCCCTTTTCCTGTTTACCTTATGTAATGGAAATTGGAGGTGGTAGATTTAAACCCCTGCATACTGGATACTGGTTATGGGCTTCAATAAAGACTTTTTCAACTGTGCAGGAGGCTTATGCCACTTCATGCAGGTCATGCTGGAAGTGGCTGAGGCTAGCATCCCACTGGCTGGTTGTAATCCCAGTCTGTAGTTTCGGGGTAGAAACAAGAACTCATGACCCCCCGGGATCATATCCCTTTAGACTAACAGTGCCTCTAAAAAAAACATAGCCTGGTGATTCATAAAATCATGACATCATTATAACTGACCAAATAGAAGGTTTGAACCTATATGAAGCCAATCCTAAAACAGTAGGTCATTGTGTTATTCACTGTCCCATGCCAGTGTGGTGTGATAGACAATGACCTGCTGACTCTAAGACTGACTTGCCGTAGTTGGTGACTTAACATTGTCTGGCGATTTAACTCCCAGATCAGCAGTTGTTGACCTTTTAAAGGGTTTTACATGAGGCCCAAAGGTCATGCTGGGCTTGCTTCATGGACAAGAGTAAACTAGAAATTTCTCTTCCTGGGAAAGTGCAATGCAATTTGGAAATTGAATGTGTATATTTTTTAGAGGGGTGACAGCTCTATCATATCAGTATTTTGTGGTAGCTACAGTGAAAAAAGAGGGAGATGGAGGTACAAGGAGGTCATTGACAAGTAAGACAAAAGAGAAAGTTTACAAATTAAAGGAGATAGGGTAAAGTATAAGCAACCATTGAGAGAGACAGGCCAGAGAGACTACAGGTAATGAGGAGGGAGTAGATGAGGTATGGGGTAGATTTAAGAATGCAGTGTTAGATTGTGCAGTAGAAGTTTATGGGTACAAAATAGAAGAGGAACAGTTGGTGGAATGAGGAGGTAAAGAGGGTGGTAAGGAAGAAAAAGTTGGCACAAGAAGGATTTTTACAAAGCAAACATATGGAGAGTAAGAGAGATTAAAAGAGCAGTGAGGGAGTGCAAAAGGAGAGCTAATGAGGAAGTGGGAGAGATTTATCAACATATTTTGTTGAGGATAAGAAAAAGTTTTGGACTGAGATAATATGTCGAGAAAGCCTAGGGAACAAATGAATTTTAAGATTGAAACAAAGAGGGGAAACCATTAGATGGGAGGTGGAGGTATTGGGAAGATGGAGGGAATATGATGAGGAATTGTTGAATGCTAATGGGGAGAGAGAGAGGCAGGGATTTCTTGCATTGGGCAGGTAAGTATAACATCTAGGCGTGAGGAAGAACCAGATATGAGTCTGCGGCAGGTGTGTGAGGCAGTGGGTAGAATGAAATTCAAATTTAAATTCAAAGTTTATTCTCTATAAGGATTACAATGCTAAGTTTACAGAATTTGGTTATTGTGTGGTTTACATGTAGTAAAATAATAATTACAGAGTGTACCACTAGAACACCTAGCATGGCTAGGCATTTCGGGCAGACTTAAATTAAATCTTAAGTTTAAAATATTACAAAATTTGAGGTAAGTTGGTATTATGGCTAAGTGACTAAATACTAGTTTGTGAGTTAGCAATGTGAAGGGCTTTTGTTTTGGCACTATACATAGTTTCAGTATTGGAGTATCACAGGCCAACTTATGACTATAAAGATTCATTATTTTGAGATTGAGATTGATATTTCTGTTTAAGGTCAATGGGTGAGTGAGTTTTAAGTGTTAACCACCAGGTGGTTTCGTGAAATTAGTTGACAGGGTGTATCAGGGAGATAAGATGTTTTCTGATGGTAGTTTGAAGGTGATGAATGTGTCTGCATTTTTAGAATTTTCAGGTAGGGTGTTCCAGATTTTAGGGCCTTTGACATACATTAAATTTTTTAAAAAGGGTTTAGTCGGACATGGGGAATGCCCATAGAGATGTTTGTGTCTGGTGTTGTCCCTGTGGGTTCTGTCACAACTATCAAGAAAGCATTTTAGGCAAGGTTAATATTGGAATTTAAGGTCCTGTAGATGTAGATTGCACAGTATTTAAGTGTGGATTTTACTAAAACAGGGAGTAAGTTTAGATCTATGAAGAGTGGGGGGGTGTGTTCCCAGGGATGGGATTTAGGAATATTCTTATGCGGCTTTTTGGGTTGGGTTATTATTGGCTTTAGGTGTTTGCTGCAGTTGAACCCCAAGCACAGTTTAGCATAGGTGAGGTATGGATATATAAGTGAATGGTATAGTGTGAGAAGGCAGTTTGCGGCACGTAGTATCGTATCTTGGAGAGGATCCCAACCGTTTTGGATACTTTTTTGGTTATGTGTTGGATATGGGTGCTGAAGTTCAGGTTGTTGTCGAGATATAGGCCTAGGAATTTGCCTCATTATCCCTGGCAATTAGAGTGTTGTCGATTTTAAATGTTAATTTGCGCATCTCCTGCTCTGCTACCAAACATAATGTAGTGGGTTTTGCCAGTGTTAAGTGTAAGTTTTTTGGGCTGTAAATCCAAGTCGAAAATTTTGATCAGATCCTCATTAACAATGGTGTTGAGGTTGGCAAGATTGGGTGAGAGATGACATAAGTCGTGTCGTCAGCAAAGAAAATGGGGTTCAGGTGTTGAGATACGTTTGGAAGATCATTGATGTATATGAGGAAGAGCAGGGGACCAAGAACACTTCCCTGGGGAACTCCAGTATAAAGTGGCGGGTTGTTTTGCTGTGTCTTTAATGGTGACATACTGATACCTATTAGTAAGGTAAGATTTGAAATATGCAAGCGCATAGCCTCTTATACCATAATGGTCAAGTTTGTGGAGTAGGATGCCGTGGTCTACTGTGTAAAAAGGCTTTTCTTAGGTCAATAAAAATTCCCTAGTGGATATTCCTTATTTTCCAATGCTGTTTTAAGCAGATCTAGCATTTTTATGATTGCATCATTAGTGCTTTTATTTTTCCTGAATCCAAATTGGCAGGGGTTGAGTATTTTTTGTGCCATTATAAATGAAATAGTCTCCTGTGAAACGAGTTTCTCAAAGATTTTAGATAGCAATGGTAAGTTTGATATTGGCCTAGTTGTTTAAATCTGTAGGGTCACCACCTTTATGTATTGGTGTAACCCTTGCCGTCTTGAGTATTTCGGGAAGGTGCTAGTTTCTAGTGACTTATTAAAAAGTAATGGGGTTTAGCATGCGAGAGGACATGGGCCGCTCTCTTGTAAAATTTAATGGTGGGACATGAGACAGATTCCCTGAGTTATTTTTAAGTACTATAATCTCGGGATTTCTGTGAGCTCAGTTGGAGCAAGATAAAAGGGAAATTTTGGGGAAAATTCCCATCTAGGTAGTCCCCAGCATGGGCGTTGGTACGTGGGATTTTATTGGCAAGATTGAACCTATGGTTGGGGAAGTCGTTTATCTTGTTAGCTGTGCCCGTGGGATGCAGTGGTGTTTCATTAGGTTTAGTTAGGACAATATTCTTGTTTTTTTAAGTTTGTGAGTCCCTAGAATCTGAGAGAGTGTTTTCCAGGTCTTTTTTATATCTCCTCTTGTGTCAGTGAATCTACTGGAGTAGAATAGTTGTTTGGCTTTCTTTATTACTTTGGTGAAGACTGATGAATAGTGTTTAAGAATATCTTTGTGTATTAAGCCCTGTCTATATTGCTTTTTCATATTGGTGTTTCTTATCAATGGATTTTAGAATGGTGCTGGTTAGCCATGGCAACCAAGCCGTTTGTTTGTGATCTGTTTTGTTTTTATAGGAAAAATGTTTGTTGTATAGTCTAAGTAATTTGTTAAGAAAAATGTCTGTCCAGTCATCAGTACCATTGGGGCCCTTGGGGGATTCTGTAGGGCCGTCAACGTCTCTAGGTCAGCTGTGAACTTCCTTATTGAGGCCTCATCATGGAGTCTAAATGAAACTTTGTTGTATTCAAGTGGTGGTTTACTAATGTTTGTCAAGAGGAAGGTAGGGTAGTGGTCTTTAGTGCTATCTGGATTACCCTGATTTTAAGGGGGGGTAGTATATTGGTCCATATGTGGTCTATTATGGTTGCACTTGTTTCAGTGAGCCTGGTTGGTTTAGTTATTGTTTGTATGAGAAGTGTGTTGTTCATATTGTTGATGAAATCACTTACAGGCTGATCATCTAGTAGGCCAAGGTTGATGTTGAAGTCTCCAGCTAAGAGAAGGTGGTGCTTATTTATTTGTCTGTTTGTTATTAGTGCCTTTAATTTCTCACTGAAATTTGGGATGTTTGTGTGGGGTATCCGGTAAATGGCACCGATTGTTATAGGCGTCTTAAGGTTTTTTACAGTAAAATTAGCAAAAATGTATTCTCCATATTCATCACTAAAGCAAGTGGTGCTAATACAAGATAATTGGTTAGAGTAATAGATTGGCAATACTACCACAACTTGGTATGGTCTGCAGTTTTGGATTGCTGTGTATCCTGGTAGAGGGTAGATATCTATTGTGTCCTGCTTAAGCCATGTCTCAGTAAGAATAATGCAGGAGAAGGGTGTCTTTAGTGATTCAAGGAGTGCCAGGAGGTCATCATAGTGTTTGCTTAAGGACCTGATGTTGTAGTTAAGTACTGATAGACTTTTAGCATTTTTTTAGGATAGTGCTGGCTTGTGATCTGTGTAGTAAAGGCAGTTACTTTCCAATAGGTTTTGATTGTGTGTCAGATTTGGAGGTTTAGATCAGGGTCAATGTGATCAATCATCTTCTAGGTTTAAATTATGGTTATTTATATCCTGAGTTGTGTGTTGAGCTTTAGTACTGATATCTGTAGTGGTGGGAGTTTGGACAAGTATATAGCTATAGCATTTTGGTCATTAGAGTATAGTCACTAATACACATAATGGATTGGTGTTGTCTATGTGTTGTGCTGGAATGAGCTAAAATACAACTAGGTATAAACTAATAATATAAAAATACAAATTAAAAAAGACAAGACTCTCACTTGTAATTGCACTAAGGGCTAATTAATGACTTTGGTATAGTCTATGTATTGAGCTAGAATGAGCTATAGTACAACAAGGTTTAATCTAATAATATAAAAATACAAATTAAAAATAGCACCAGACTCTCACTAGTAATTACACTATGGTCTAATATAATGAATTTGGTATTGACTATGTATTGAGCTAGAATGAGCTATAGTACAACTGAGTTTAATCTAATGATATAAAAAAGGCACAAGACTCTCAATTGTAATTGCACTAAGGTGTTATATAAGTTGTTTACAAGAATTAGAGTAACTAGATTTAAATTGACAAGATAAAATATACAAGTTAAGGTAGCAAAAAATAAAAAAAGTAGAAAAAAAATATATGAGTTTGTTGGTACTAGTTAGCAAAAAAATAGTTAAGGGCCTTGAACAATAATATAATTGAAATATACACTAATTGACATACAATATAGTCACTAAGATATGAAAACAATCTTAGAGTAAGACTTATAATATAAACTTATTTAAAATAAAAAATACAAATTGAAATGGTACTTGCAATTGCGCTAGAGTCTGGTGTAGGTTGTTGACAAGATCAAGAGTATAACTAGATTTAATCTGACAAAATAAAATTCACAAATTAAAGTACCAAAAGATAATAAGTAAAAAATAACAATGGCAAAAGTCTTGGTTATATAAAGATAGTAAGATGGTAGACAGGTACCACAGGTACAAGGGAAAACAAGTTTTACAGGTACACAGGTACAAAGGATAATATAAAGGTTGGAGTTGAATATACAAACTTGAAAATTTGGCAACAAAATGTTATGGGAAGCATAAAATAATGATTAATGTACAAAAGTAAAATTGACTGTAGTAAATATGGTGTTTAATAAAATTTTTGTAAGTAAATGATTACAAAACAAGTGAAAAAGTAATGTTTATTTCATTCAAAATTGCACTGGTAGTTATACTAGAGGTTATTGGCAGACAAGGTAATTAAGAGTACTCTAAGATAGTAAATGTGGTATTAAAACAGGTTAAGGTAATTAGACAAGTAATGGTTATTAAATGATGTCAAAAATGTTAAGAGTAAATTGTATTGATATAAAAGGTAATTATTAATTTTAGTAAGTAATATCAATTGATAGTATTTAAAAAAATATGAGGTAGTAATATGGACAGAGAAAGTATCAATTCAGCTAAAATTTAAGCAAACAATAGTAAATAAGAAAATTAGAAAAGGTGACTTATGCTTACTAGTAAAATCACAAAATGAGGTAGTTGATTATTTAATTACTAAGAGATTGTACTACGAAATTTGAACAATAATAGAGCAAAACATACACTACATTACGTAGGCTTTTAGGTTGGACATTTAGTTATTCTCTGCAAGATTAGTATCCCTGAGAAATCGTGATAGATCATTCTCATTCGTGATTGTGTACAGTTGACCTACATTTGTTTTCCTAACTAGAATTTTCCCATCCCGTGTGAAGCATTGGTGTATTGTGTCATTTATTCTCCCGCTTAAGTTTTCTGACTCTATACAGAAGGTTCTGACGTTTTTTGGTAAGACACTCGTTTATGTATACCTCTTTCTTTACTTTAATAGATGCAATAATTAAGTCTTTTTTCCTGTCATGTGAGTGGAATCTAAGCATAACACTTTTTCTACCATGGGATCCTAGTAACCTGGCTTCTTTTATTTCTGACTCTGGTACAATAACACTTGTTTGGTCCTTTATGATCTGCAGAGTAATTTCTTTACTGTTCGTTTGGTTCATATCACTGGGAAAAAGTGGACTGTTAACTTTTACTGCGTCCGATAGTTTATCTTGCTCAGTTTTATCTTCTTGGAGAGCTAAAGCATCTGTTCAATATATTAATTTAAGTGGGGGGATGTACCTAATTGGCAGAGAGCATGCCTAGTTCCTTTGTATAAGGGAACAGGGGATAATAGAGTGTAAAAATTATAGGGAAATAAGTCTGTCGAGTATACTGGTTAAATGTATGACAGAATTGTTACTGAAAGAATTGTGTGTAAGACAGAGAGTAGGATTACAGAGCAATAAGGTTCCAGGAAGAGTAATGATGTCTCACTTGCACTCATTGTTGGTGTTATCCTTATCACATTTGGTGGGTTCTGGGCTGTTGGGGATTTATATACCAAATGCTTACATTGGAGTACATTGGTGAACATGTATACTTACCTAGAATTTACCTGGAGAGGGTTTCGGGGGTCAATGCCCCCGCGGCCTGGTCTGAGACCAGGCCTCGTGGTGGATCAGGGTCTGATTAGCCAGGGTGTTAGTGCTGGCCGCACGCAAGCTGACATATGAACCACAGCCCGGTTGGTCAGGTACTGACTTTAGGTGCCTGTCCAGTGCCTTCTTGAAGACAGCCAGGGGTCTATTGGTAATCCCCCTTATGTATGCTGGGACGCAATTGAACAGTCTTGGGCCCTGGACACTTGTTGAGTTGTCTCTCAGTGTACTCGTGGCACCCCTGCTTTTCATCGGGGGGGGGGAATGTTGCATCTCCTGCCGAGTCTTTTGCTTTCATATGGAGTGATTTTCGTGTGCAGGTTTGGTAACAATCCCTCCAAGACCTTCCAAGTGTATATTATCATTTATCTCTCCCGCCTGGGTTCGAGGGAATACAGATCAAGGACCTTCAAGCTTTCCCAGTAGTTTAGGTGCATTATCGCACTTTTGTGTGCCATGAAAGTTCTTTGTACACTCTCCAGGTCTGCAATGTCGCCAGCCTTGAAGGGGGCCGTTAGTGTACAGCAGTATTCCAGCCTAGAGAACACAGGCGATTTGAAGAGAATCATTATGGGCTTGGCGTCCCTAGTTTTGAAGGTTCTCATTATCCATCCTATCATTTTCCTAGCAGATGAGGTAGATAGTGTTGTGGTCTTTAAAGGCGAGATTCTCTGACATCACATCTAGGTCCTCAAGTTTTCCATATCTTGAGTAGTTGAAATTTCTCCTTGTTGAACTTCATATTGTTTTGAGTGGCCCATTCGAAGATTTGGTTGATGTCCACTTGGAGTCTCGCAGTGTCTTCGATGGAGGTCACTGCCATGGTGATCTGGGTGAAGACATGGAGCTATGGCTTGCATCTCTGTCTATGTCAGAAATGAGGATGAGGAATAGAATGGGAGTGAGTACAGTGCCTTGTGGAACAGAGCTTTTTACCATCGCTGCCTGGGACTTTACTCTGTTTACTATTACTCTTTGTGTTCTATTTGTCAGGAAGTTGTAGATCCATCTACCAATTTTTCCCGTTATTCCTTTATCTCGCATTTTGTGTGCTATTACACCATGGTCGCACTTGTCTAAAGCTTTTGCAAAGTCTGTGTATACTACATCTGTATTTTGTTTATTCTCTACAGCATCCAGAACCTTGTCATAGTGGTCCAGTAGCTGGAACAGGCAGGAGCGACCTGCTCTAAACCGGTGTTGCCCCGGGTTGTGTAATTGATGGGTATCTAGGTGGTTGGCTATCTTGCTTCTTAGAACTCTTTCAAAGATTTTTATGATATGGGTTGTTAGTGCTATCGGTTTGTAGTTCTTTGCAATTGCTTTACTGCCACCTTTGTGGAGTGGGGCTATGTCTGTTGTTTTTAGTGTGTGTGGGGTGACCCCTGTGTCCTTGCTCCCTCTCCATAATATGCTGAAGGCATGCGATAGGGACTTCTTGCAGTTCTTGATGAACACGGAATTCCACGAGTCTGGGCCTGGGGCAGAGTGCATGGGCATGTCATTAATTACCTCTTCAAAATCTTGTGGAGTTATAATAATATCCGAGAGTTTTGGGATGACCAAATTTTGTGTTTCGTTCATAAAGAATTCATTTGGATTGTCGACCCTTAGAGTGGGCGGTGGATTGCTGAACACTGAGTCATATTGGGACTTTAGTATCTCACTCATTTCTTGGCTGTCATCTGTGTATGTCCCATCCCGCCTCAGCGGGGGCCCAATACTGGATGTTGTTTTTCCCTTAGATTTGGCATAAGAGAAGAAGTACTTTTTTTCAATTTCCTTTATGGCTTTTAGTTCTTCCTGTGATTCTTGTCTCCTATAAGATTCCTTCAACTTAAGTTCAATATTTGCAATTTCATTGACTAGTGCTTCCCTTCGCATTTCAGATATATTGACCCCACTCAGCAGCTCTGTGACTCTTCACCTTCATCTGTATAGAGAACGTCTCTCTCTTTCTAGTTTACATCTTCTCTTTCTTTTTCTAAATGGAATGTGTCTTGAGCAGATCTCAAGGTAAGATCTAAAGGTAAGAAACTTTCATGGCATTTATGGATTTAGAAAAGGCATATGATATGGTGGACAAGGATGCAATGTGGCAGATGTTGCAAATGTACAGAATAGGTGGTAGGTTCCTTAGAGCATTAAAGAGCTTTAATGTGGATATCAAGGCATAGGTTAGGGTATCTAAGATAAAGAGGGAGATTATTCTTCAGTAAAATGGTTGTTTAACATATAGATGGGCTTTGGGTTTAGGGCTTAGTTTTGATTGTACATAATAATACTACAGATGGGCTTGTAAAAGAAGTGAATCTAGGGTTTTAGGTAGAGATGTGAGACCGAAAGATAGTGAATCTGGTGTGGAGTGAGAGTTGTCACAGTTGCTATTTGCTGATGCCACGGTTCTTTTGGGAGATTCGGAGAAGTTGCAAAGGTTTGTAAACAAATTTGGGAGGGTATGTTAAAGAAGGAAATTAAAAGTTAACTTAGGAAAGAGTAAAATGATGAGTGTCAAAAAGTCCAGGTAATGAGAGATTGAATGCTAGAGGGAGGGAGTATGGAAGAACAAAATGTGCCCAGATATTTGGGAGTAGACCTGTCTATGGATGGTTTTATGAGAGACGAGGTGAACCATAGAATTGATGAAGGTAAAAAGATGGGTGGTGCACTGAGGCATCTGTGGAAACGAAGAACTTTATCCATGAAGGCAAACAGGATAATAGATTATTTTTATTTTTTAACATGTCAGCCGTTTCCCACCGAGGCATGGTGACCAAAAAAGAAAGAAAAAACTTTCGTCATTCAATACTTTCACCATCACTAATACATAATCACTATCTTTGCAGAGACGGTCAAATACGACAGTTTAGAAGTCCCTCCAAACTGCCAATATCCCAGACCCCTCCTTTAAAATACAGGCATTGTACCTCGTATTTCCAGGACTCAAGTCCAGCTAGCCGGTTTCCCTGAATCCCTTTACAAAATATATTACCCTGCTCACACTCCAACAGCTAGTCAGGCCCCATTCCTCTCCATTCACTTCTATCTAACACGCTCACTCCAATCTTTCTGAGGCCAACCCTACCCCGCCTTCCTTCCGCTACAGATTTATGCGCCCTCCAAGTCATTCTACTTTGTTCCATTCTCTCAAAATGACCAAACCCCCTCAACAGCCCTCTTGACTGATACGTTAAGTAACTCCACACCTCCTAATTTCCATACTATGAATTCTCTGCATAATATTTACACTACACATTGCCCTTAGACAGGACATCTCCACTGCCTCCAACCGCCTCCTTGCTGCAGCGTTTACAACCCATGCTTCACACCCATGTGAGAGTGTTGGTACCACTATACTCTCGTACATCCCTTCTTTGTCTCCATGGATGTTTTTTGTCTACACAGATACCTCAACACACCACTCCCCTTGTTTCCTTCATCATTTCTATGGTTAACCTCATCCTTCATAAACCCATCTGCTGACAAGTCAACTCTCAAATATCTAAACACATTCACTTCTTCTATACTCCCTCCCTCCAATGTGATATCCATTTTTTCTTTATCTAAATCGTTTGATACCCTCATCACCTTACTCTTATATATGTTCACTTTCAGCTCTCTACCTTTACACACATTCCCAAACTCGTCCACTAACGTTTGCAACTTTTCTTCAGAATCCCCCAAAAGCACAGTATCATCAGCAAAGATTAACTATGTCAACTCCCATTTTGTATTTGATTCCCCTTAATTTAATCCCACCCCTCTCCCCAACACCCTAGCATTTACTTCTTTTACAAACCAATCTGTAAATATGTTAAACAACTATGGTGATATATACATTCCTGTCTAAGACCTACTTTTACTGGGAAGTAATCTCCCTCTCTCCGACACACCCTAACCTAAGCCTCACTATCCTCATAAAAACTCTTTACATCATTTAGTAACTTACTACCTGTTCCACACACTTGCAACATCTGCCACATTGCTCCCATATCCACTCTCATATGCCTTTTCTAAATCCATAAATGCAATGAAAACTTCCTACCTTTAAATACTGTTCACATATATGCTTCAATGTAAACACTTAATCTACACATCGTCTACCCATTCTAAAGACTCCTTGTTCATCTGCAATCCTGCTTTCTGTCTTACCTCTAATTTTTCAGTAATAACCCTACCATACACTTTACCTTGTATACTCAGTAAACTTATTACCCTATAATTTTTACAATCTTTTTTGTCCTCCTTCCTTTTATACAAAGGATATCAGATTGGAGGGAGAGAGTATGGAAGAGGTGAATGTATTCAGATATTTGGGAGTGGACGTGTCAGCAGATGGGTCTATGAAAGATGAGGTGAATAATAGAATTGATGAGGGGAAAAGGGTGAGAGGTGCACTTAGGAGTCTGTGGAGACAAAGAACTTTGTCCGTGGAAGCAAAGAGGGGAATGTATGAGAGTATAGTTGTACCAACACACTTGTATGGGTGTGAAGCACCCACCCCTACCCCACCTTCCCTCCACTACAGATTTATACACCCCTGAAGTCATTCTATTTCATTCCATGTCAGAACCACCTCAATAACCCCTCCTCAGCCCTCTGGATAATACTTTTGGTAATCCTGTACCTTCTCCTAATCTCCAGTCTACGGATTCTCTGTATTATATTCACACAACACATTCCCCTCAGACATGACATCTCCACTGCCTCCAGCCTTCTCCTTGTTGCAACATTCATCACTCATGCTTCACACCCACAAAAGAGCATTGGTACAACTCTACTCTCATACATTCCCCTCTTTACTTCTATGGATAAAGTTTTTTTACATTCTTAAACTTACCCCATAGATCTACGCCATTACCTATATTCTTACTAGCCCATCTGTCCTCCAATAGTTGTTTATATCTTACTCTAACAATCTCCTTTAGTTTATAAATCTCCACCTCTCATTTAACTGCTGCTTCCATTTTTCTTGTATCCCATCTACCTTTTACTCTCACTGTAGCTACAACTAAAAAAGTGATCTGATATATCTGTGGCCCCTCTATAAACATGTACATCTTGAAGTCTACCCAAGAGTCTCTTATCTACCAATACGTAGTCCAACAAACTACTGCCATTACGCCCTATATCATGTCTTGTATACTTATTTATCCTCTTTTTCTTAAAATATGAATTACCTATAACCAAACCCCTTTCTATACAAAGTTCAGTGAAAGGCCCCCATTATCATTTACACCTGGCGCCCCAAACTTACCCATCACACTCTCTCTAAATGTTTCTCCTTGTGGCATGCAAAGAGTACGTAACCTTTATTCGGCGCATGTACACAACCTCATTGAAGGGCTATCTTCCCCAACCAGCGAACCAGGTGTTAAGGTTTAACGATGGGGCCCCATCGTTCAATTAGTACCCAGGTTCCAGGCAATGAGAAGATGGTTTTGGCAATTGCAGAGGTGTTGTGGGTACCACACACCTGTCTGCCCTTGTCATTCCCATTCTAGAGCTGGTTGAAGCACGATCTGCTCTCTAGTGGCTTCTATTCTGCCTTGCTTACCGTGGAGTGCACTAATACCTATTGTTGTACATAGTGTATATAGTGTACATAATTCTGTTCTTACTTGGTGAAGGATAATTGAAGTCAAAAGATTTTCTGCTGTGTTTATTTTGCTCCCTTTACACCAGGATAACAGGCCTTTGGGACTCCTGGGTTGTAATACCCCTACTTGAGCATTTAGGTCCTCTACCACAATTATTCTCTCACTTGGTCCAAAAGTTCCTCCACACTCTCTTAACATCTCTCAAAATCTCTCTCTCTCCTCTACACTCCTCTCTTCTCCAGGTGCAAACACACTTATTAAGACCCACTTTTTGCATCTGACCCTTATTTTAATCCACATAACTCTTGAATTTACACATTTATATTCCATCCTCTCTTTCCATAACTGATCCTTCAACATTATTGCTACCCTTTCCTAAACTTTAACTCTCACAGATACTCCTGGCTTAGTCCCATTTATTTCTCCCAACTGAAACTTCCTTACCCCTTTCAGGTTTGTTTTGCTTAGAGCCAGGACATCCAACTTCTTTTCATTCATAACATCAGCAGTCATTTGTTTCTTATCATCTGCACTACATCCACGCACCTTCAAACATCCCAATTTTATAATTTTTTTTCTCGTTTTTAGTAGCTTATACAGGAGATAGGGTTACTAGCCCAATGCTCCCGGCATTTTAGTCACCTCCTATGACACACACGGCTTACAGAGGAAAAATTCTTTTCCACTTCCCCATGAAGAATAAGGGAAATAAAGAAGAACAAGAACTATTAAGAAAAAGGAAGAAAAACCTAGATATGTGTATGTATATATATGCATGTGCATGCCTGTGTAGTTTAACCTAAGTGTAAGAAGAAGTAGCCAGATATTCCTGTTATCCAGCGTGTTTATGAGACAGAAAAAAGACACCAGCAATTCTACCATCATGTAAAACAGTTACAGGTTTCTGCTGTTTCACACTTAAGTTGGCAGGACGGTAGTACCTCCCTGGGTGGTTGCTGTCTACCAACATACTACCTAGATTATATTATATATAATATATATATATATATATATATATATATATATATATATATATATATATATATATATATATTATATATATATATATATATATTAATAAAGTGAGGTGCAAGGTATAATATAATGGTTGAATATAGTAGTAATACTGGTAGTACAGTAATGTAGTATCCCTCAAAGTTACGAGGCGGACGTATGAGTCATATCTCCTCGTGAAGTACAAACATCTCGTGAAGTACAAACATCTCCTCGTGAAGTACAAACATCTCGTGAAGTACAAACATCTCCTCGTGAAGTACAAACATCTCCTCGTGAAGTACAAACATCTCCTCGTGAAATACAAACATCTCCTCGTGAAGTACAAACATCTCCTCGTGAAGTACAAACATCTCCTCGTGAAGTACAAACATCTCCTCGTGAAGTACAAACATCTCGTGAAGTACAAACATCTCCTCGTGAAGTACAAACATCTCCTCGTGAAGTACAAACATCTCCTCGTGAAGTACAAACATCTCCTCGTGAAGTACAAACATCTCGTGAAGTACAAACATCTCCTCGTGAAGTACAAACATCTCGTGAAGTACAAATATCTCCTCGTGAAGTACAAACATCTCGTGAAGTACAAACATCTCCTCGTGAAGTACAAACATCTCCTCGTGAAGTACAAACATCTCCTCGTGAAGTACAAACATCTCCTCGTGAAGTACAAACATCTCGTGAAGTACAAACATCTCGTGAAGTACAAACATCTCCTCGTGAAGTACAAACATTTCGTGAAGTACAAACATCTCCTCGTGAAGTACAAACATCTCCTCCGTGAAGTACAACATCTCGTGAAGTAACAAATTCTCCTCGTGAAGTACAAACAATCTCCTCGGAAGTACAAACATCTTCCTCGTGAAGTACAAACATCTCGTGAAGTACAAATATCTCCTCGTGAAGTACAAACATCTCCTCGTGAAGTACAAACATCTCGTGAAGTACAAACATCTCCTCGTGAAGTACAAACATCTCCTCGTGAAGTACAAATATCTCCTCGTGAAGTACAAACATCTCGTGAAGTACAAATATCTCCTCGTGAAGTACAAACATCTCGTGAAGTACAAATATCTCCTCGTGAAGTACAAACATCTCGTGAAGTACAAACATCTCCTCGTGAAGTACAAACATCTCCTCGTGAAGTACAAACATCTCCTCGTGAAGTACAAACATCTCCTCGTGAAGTACAAACATCTCGTGAAGTACAAACATCTCGTGAAGTACAAACATCTCCTCGTGAAGTACAAACCTCCTCCTCGTGAAGTACAACATCTTCCCTCGTGAAGTACAAACATTCTCCTCGTGAAGTACAAACATCTCCTCGTGAAGTACAAACATCTCGTGAAGTACAAATATCCTCCACGTGAAGTAACATACATCTCGTGAAGTACAAACATCTCCTCGTGAAGTACAAACATCTCCTCGTGAAGTACAAACATCTCGTGAAGTACAAATATCTCCTCGTGAAGTACAAACATCTCCTCGTAAGTAACAAACCATCTCGTGAAGTACAAACATCTCCTTCGTGAAGTACAAACATCTCCTCGTGAAGACAAACATCTCGTGAAGTACAAACATCTCCTCGTGAAGTACAAACATCTCCTCGTGAAGTACAACCATCTCCTCGGAAGTACATAACATCTCGTGAATACAAACAGCTCCTCGTGAAGTACAAACATCTCCTCGTGAAGTACAAACACTCCTCGGAAGTACAAACATCTCCTCGGAAGTACAAATATCTCCTCGTGAAGTACAAACATCTCCTCGTGAAGTACGAAACCAACTCGTGAAGTACAACATCTCGAGGAAGTACAAACACTCCTCGTGAAGTAACAACATCTCCTCCGTGAAGTACAAACATCTCGTGAAGTACACACATCTCCTTCGTGAAGTACATAACATCTCGTGAAGTACAACATCTCCTCGTGAAGTACAAAACATCTCCTCGTGAAGTACAAATATATCCTCGAAGTACAAACATCTCCTCCGTGAAAGTACAAACATCTCCTCCGTGAAGTACAAACATCTCCTCGTGAAGTACAAACATCTCCTCGTGAAAGTACATAATATCTCCCGTGAAGTACAAATAACTCCTCGTGAAGTACAACACCCTCAGGGAAGTAAAACATCTCCCGTGAAGTACAAAATTATCTCCTCGTGAAGTACAAATATCTCCTCGTGAAGTAACAAACACTCCATGGTGAAGTACAAACATCTCCTCGTGAAGTACAAATATCTCCTCGTGAAGACAAACAATCTCCTTCGTGAAGTACAAATATCTCCTCGTGAAGTACAAACACTCCTCGTGAAGTACAAACATCCTCCTCGTGAAGTACAAATACCTCCTCGTGAAGTAAACAAATATCTCCTCGTGAAGTAACAAAACATCCTCCTCGTGAAGTACAAAAACATCCCCTCGTGAAGTTCAAATATCTCCCTCGTGAAGTACAATATCTCCTCGTGAAGTACAAACATCTCCTCGTGAAGTACAAACATCTCCTCGGAAGTACATAATATCTCCTCGTGAGTACAAACAATCTCCTCGTGAAGTACAAATATCCCTCGTGAAGTACAAACATCTCCTCGTGAAGTACAAACATCTCCTCGTGAAGTACAAATATCTCCTCGTGAAGTACAAATATCTCCTCGTGAAGTACAAACACTCCTCGTGAAGTACAAACCATCTTCCTCGTGAAGTACAAATATCTCCTCGTGAAGTAACAAACAACTCCTCGTGAAAGTACAAATATCTTCCTCGTGAAGTACAAACCATCTCCTCGTGAAGTACAAACATCCTCCTCGTGAAGTACAAACATCCCTCGTGAAGTACAAATATCTCCTCGTAAGTACAAATATCTCCTCGTGAGTACAAACATCTCCTCTGAAGTACAAAATCTCCTCGTGAAGTACAAACATCTCCTCGTGAAGTACAGATAACTCCTCTGAAGTAACAAACATCTCGTGAAGTACAAACATCTCCTCGTGAAGTACAAACATTCCTCGTAAGTACAAATATCTCCTCGTGAAGTACAAACATCTCCTCGGAAGTACAAATACTCCTCTGAAGTAAAAACATCTCCTCGTGAAGTGACAAATATCTCCTCGTGAAGTACAACATCTCCTCGTGAAGTACAAATTCTCCTCGTGAAGTACAAACATCTCGTGAAGTACAAACACCATCTCCTCGTGAAGTACAAATATCTCCTCGTGAAGTACAAACATCTCCTTCGTGAAGTACAAACAGACATCCCTCGTGAAGTACAAACATCTCCTCGTGAAGTACAAATATCTCCTCGTGAAGTACAAATATCTCCTCGTGAAGTACAAACATATCCTCGTGAAGTACAAATATCTCCTCGTGAAGTACAAACATCTCCTCGTGAAGTACAAATATCTCCTCGTGAAGTACAAACATCTCCTCGTGAAGTACAAACATCTCCTCGTGAAGTACAAACATCTCCTCGTGAAGTACAAATATCTCCTCGTGAAGTACAAACATCTCCTCGTGAAGTACAATATCTTCCTCGTGAAGTACAAAATCTCCTCGTGAAGTACAAACATCTCCTCGTGAAGTACAAACATCTCACTCGTGAAGTACAAATATCTCCTCGTGAAGTACAAAACATCTCGGTGAAGTACAAATATCTTCCCTCGTGAAGTACAATATCTCCTTCGTGAAGTACAGAATACTCCTCGTGAAGTACAAACATCTCCTCTGAGTACAAATATCTCCTCGTGGGGGGGGGGGGGGGGAAGTACAAACCATCTCCTCGTGAATTACAAACACTCCTCGTGAAGTACAAATATCTCCACGTGAAGTACAAATATCTCCTCGTGAAAGTACAAAATCTCCTCGTGAAGTACAAACATCTCATCTGAAGTACAAATATCTCCTCCGTGAGGAGTACAAAACATCTCCTCGTGAAGTACAAAAATCTCCTCGTGAAGTACAACATCTCCTCGTGAAGTACAAATATCTCCTCGGTTAAAGTACAAATATCTCTCGTGAAGTACAAACATCTCCTCGTGAAGTACAAACATCATCCTCGTGAAAGTACAAATATCTCCTCGATACGGCAGAGCAACAAACAGTCTCCTCGTGAAGTACAAACATCTCCTCGTGAAGTACAAACATCCCTCACCGTGAAATACCAATATCTCCTCGTGAAGTACAAATATCTCGTCGTGAAGTACAAATATCTCCTCGTGAAGTACAAACATCTCCTCGTAAGTACAAACATCTCCTCTTGAAGTACACACATCTCCTCGTGAAGTATCAAACATCTCCTCGTGATGTACAAATACACCTCGTGAAGTACAAATATCTCCTCGTGAAGTACCAAATCTCCTCGTGAAGTACAAACATCTCCTCGTGAAGTACAAAAATCTCCTCGTGAAGTACAAACTCTACCTCGTGAAGTACAACATCTCCTCGTGAGACAAATAGTCTCCTCGTGGAAGTTACAAACATCTCCTCGTGGATAGTATCAAACATCTCCCTCGTGAAACAAATATTCTCCTCTGTGAAGTACAAAACATCTCCTCGAGAAGTACAACATCTCGTGAAGTACAAACATCTCGTGAAGTAACAAACATCTCCTCGTGAATTACAAATATCTCCTCGTGAGTACAAACATCCCCTCGTGAAGTACAAACATCTCCTCGTGAAGTACAAATATCTCCTCGTTGAAGTACAAACATCTCCTCGTGAAGTACAAACATCTCCTCGTAAGTACAAACATCCTCCTCGTGAAGTACAAATATCTCCTCGTGAAGTACAAATATCTCCCTCGTGAGTCACAACCTCTCCCGTGAAGTACAAACATCTCCTCGTGCAGTACAAATATCTCCTCGTTGAAGTACAAACATCTCTCGTTAAGTACAAACATCTCCCTCGTGAAGTACAAAACATCTCTCGTGAAGTACAAATATCTCCTCGTGAAGTCCAAATACTCCCTCGTAAGTACAAATATCTCCTCGTGAAGTACAAACATCTCCTCGTGAAGTACAAACATCTCCTCGTGAAGTACACACATCTCCTCGTGAAGTACAAACATCTTCCTCCTCGTGAATACAATATCTCCCTCGTGAAGTACAAATACCCTCGTGAAGTACAAATACTCCTCGTGAAGTACAAACATCTCCACGTGAAGTAAAAATACTCCTCGTGAAGTACAAACATCCTCCTCGTGAAGTACAAACACTCCTCGAGAAGTAAACAAATTATCTCCTCGTGAGTACAACATCTCCTCGTGAAGTACAAAGATCTCCTCGTGAAGTACAAAATATCTCCTCGGAAAGTACAAACATCTCCTCGTGAAGTACAAACATCTCGTGAAGTACAAACATCTCCTCGTGAAGTACAAACATCTCCTCGTGAAGTACAAATATCTCCTCGTGAAGTACAAACATCTCCTCGTGAAGTACAAACATCTCCTCGTGAAGTACAAACATCTCCTCGTGAAGTACAAACATCTCGTGAAGTACAAATAAGCCATCACGAGTTAACAATAAATTTATCAAAGTTTATTGCTTGGGTACACTGAAATAGGTTGTGGGGCCAAAAATCTGTTACTGGGCTGGATGTGTGAAAGACGTGCCCAGTATGGGCCAACAGACCTACTGCAGTGTTCCTCCTTTCTTATGTTCTTAACATACACAACAGACTGCTCCCTCCTGCCATTAATAACTAACCACTGGGGAAAGGATTGTTTATAATAAATACAGACCTTACTCCAGTGTATGACTCTGCAGTCGTTTTCTCCCTAATCTCTTATGACCTTGTTAAGAACACGACTCGGCAGAGGAATATTTTCACGTTACAGCTTTAATAACAGCTTAAGCCACTCAAGCATAGCAAGCTTGGACAATAACATGAGCAAGTATATGCGTGTGAGTGTACGCTATAGGTAGCTTAAGTATGTGTAATTGTCTTTGCGTGACCCTTTCATCAACAGATAACACATAATCATCAGTAATAATCGCGCGGTGACCTTCAAGTTCGCACGACAAGACGAAAAAAGTTTGAGGAATTCGCGAGTTTATTGGAAATATTTCACAATCCGTTATTACCCATAAGCTATCAGAGGTCGGACCCGCAGCACGCTACCTTGCTGCTACCTGTTGCTGATATCAGAGGTCGGACCCCGCAGCTAGGGGTGGAGGGTGTTGATTTGTTACCGGGCGGGACGTGCTGCTACCTGATTGCGAATCAGAGTCGGACCCGCCAGACGCTACCTTGGCTGCTACCTGTTCTGATATCAAGGTCGACCCGCAGCACGCTACCTTGCTGCTACCTGTTTGCTGAAATCAGGAGGACGGATCCGCAGCAAAACGCACCTCTGCTACCTGATGCTGCTATCAGAGGTCGGATCCGCAGCACGCCACCTTGCTGCTACCTGATGCTGCTATCAGAGGTCGGACCCGCAGCACGCCACCTTGCTGCTACATGTTGCTGCTATCAGAGGTCGGACCTGCAGCACGCCACCTTGCTGCTTACCTGTATGTCTGATATCAGAGGTCGGACCCGCAGCATCGCCACCTTGCTGCTACCACCTGCTCTGGCGCTAGAGAGAGGGTCGGACCCCCGCAGCACGCCACCTTGCTGCTACATGTTGCTGCTATCAGAGGTCGGACCTGCAGCACGCCACCTTGCTGCTACCTGTTGCTGATATCAGAGGTCGAACCCGCAGCATGCCACCTTGCTGCTGCCTGTTGCTGCTATCAGAGGTCCGGACCCGCAGCAACGATACCTTGCTGCTCTAACCCCTGTTGCTCTGTCAGAGGTCGGATCCGCAGCACGCAACCTTGCCTGCTACATTTTCCTGCTATGAGAGGTCGACCTGCAGCACGCCACCCTTGCTGCTACCTGTTCTGCTTTCCGAGTTCGGACTTGCAGCAACGCCACCTTGCTGCTTACCTTTTGCTGCTGTCAGAGGTCGGACATGCAGACACGCCACCTATGCTTCTACCCTACCTGTTGCTGCTATCAGAGATCGGACCCAGCAGCATGCCACCTTGCTGCTTGCCTTTTTGCTGCTATCAGAGGTCGACCCGCAGCATCGCCACCGTTGCTGCTATACCTGTTTTGCTGCTATCAGAGTCGGATCCGCACACTAAGCTTGCTCCTACCTTGTTGCGCTAATCACAGGTCGGACCCGCAGCACACGCCACCTTGCTGCTACCTGTTGCTACAAACATAGGTCGGTCCCGCAGCACGCCACCTTGCTGCTACCTGTTGCTGCTATCAGAGGTCGGACCTGCAGCACGATACCTTGCTGCTATCTGCTGTTGCTATCACAGGTCGGACCCGCAGCACGCCACCTTGCTGCTACCTGTTGTTGCTATCAGAGGTCGGACCTGCAGCACGCCACCTTGCTGCTACCTGTTGTTGCTATGAGAGGTCGGACCCGCAGCATGCCACCTTGCTGCTCCTGTCGCTGCTATCAGAGGTCGGACCCGCAGCACGCCACTTTGCTGCTACCTGTTGCTACAATCATAGGTCGGTCCCGCAGCACGCCACCTTGCTGCTACCTGTTGCTGCTATCAGAGGTCGGACCTGCAGCACGATACCTTTGTGCTATCTGCTGCTGCTATCACAGGTCGGACCCGCAGCACGCCATATTGCTGCTACCTTTGCTGCTATCAGAGGTCGGAAACCTGCCGCAAGCACGCCAACCTTACTGTACCTGTTGTTGCTACAGATGCCCAAACTGCAGCACGCCACCCTGCTGCAGCCTGTTGGTGCTATGAAGTCGAACGCGCATCACGCCACCTTGCTGCTACGTGTTTTGCAGCTATCAAGTCGGACCAGCAGCACGCACCTCTGGTACCTGTTGCTGCTATCAGAGGTCGGACCCGAAGCACGCCGCCTTGCTGCTACCTGTTGCTGCTATCAGAGGTCAGACCTGCAGCACGCCGCCTTGCTGCTACCTGTTGCTGCTATCAGAGGCCGGACCCGCAGCACGCCACCTTGCAGGTACCTGTTGCTGCTATCAGAGGTCGGACCCGCAGCACGCCGCTTTGCTGCTACCTGTTGCTGCTATCAGAGGTCGGACCTGCAGCACGCCGCCTTGCTGCTACCTGTTGCTGCTATCAAAGGTCGGACCCGCAGCACACGCACCTTTGCGCTTACCTGTTGCCTGTATCAGAGGTCGGACCTGCAGCACGCCACCTTGCTGCTACCTGTTGATGCTATCAGAGGTCCGACCCGCAGCACGGCACCTTGCTGCTACTTGTTGCTGCTATGAGAGGTCGGACTCGCAGCACGCCACCTTGCAGCTACCTGTTGCTGCTGTCACAGGTCGGACCTGCAGCACGCCACCTTGCTGCTACCTCTTGCTGCTATCAGAGGTCGGACCTGCAGCACGCCACCGTGCTGCTACCTGTTGCTGCTATCAGTGGTCGGACCTGCAGCACGCCACCTTGCTGGTACCGTTTGCTGCTATCAGAGGTCGGACCCGCAGCACACCTCCTTGCTTCTACCTGTTACTGCTAGCAGAGGTCGGACCCGCTGCACGCCACCTTGCTGCTACCTGTTGCTGCTAGCAGAGGTCGGACCCGCTGCACGCCACCTTGCTGCTACCTGTTGCTACTATCAGAGGTCGGACCCGCAGGACGCCACCTTGCTGCTACCTGTTGCTGCTATCAGCGGTCGGACCCGCAGCACGCCACCTTCCTGCTACCTGTTGATGTTATAAGAGGTCGGACTCGCAGCACGCCACCTTGCTGCTTCCTGTTGCTGCTAGCAGAGGTCGGACCCGCGTATGCCACCTTGTTGCTGCCTGTTGCTGCTATCAGAGGTCGGACCCGCAGCACGCGAGCTTGCTGCTACCTGTTGCTGCTATTAGAGGTCGGACCCGCAGCACGAGAGCTTGCTGCTACCTGTTGCTGCTATCACAGGTCGGACCCGCAGCACGCCACCTTGCTGCTACCTGTTGCTACAATCATAGGTCGGACCCGCAGCACGCCACCTTGCAGCTACCTGTTGTTGCTATCAAAGGTCGGACCTGCAGCACGCCACCTTTCTGCTACCTGTTGTTGCTATGAGAGGTCGGACCCGCAGCACGCCACCTTGCTGCTATCTGTCGCTGCTATCAGAGGTTGGACCCGCAGCAAGCCACCTTGCTGCTACCTGTTGTTGCTATGAGAGGTCGGACCCGCAGCACGCCACCTTGCTGCTACCTGTTGCTGTTATCAGAGGTCGGACCTGCAGCACGCCACCTTGCTGCTACCTGTTGCTGCTATCAGGGGTCGGACCCACAACACGCCACCTTGCTGCTACCTGTTGCTGCTATCAGAGGTCGGACCTGCAGCACGCCACCTTGCTGCTTCCTGTTGCTACTATCAGAGGTCGGACCTGCAGCACGCCGCCTTGCTTCTACCTGTTGCTGCTATCAGTGGTCGGACCTGCAGCACGCCGCCTTGCTGCTTCCTGTTGCTGCTATCAGAGGACGGACCTGCAGCATGCCGCCTTGCTATTACCTGTTGCTGCTATCAGTGGTCGGACCTGCAGCACGCCGCCTTGCTGCCTTCCTGTTGCTGCTATCAGAGGTCGGACCTGCAGCATGCCGCCTTGCTTCTACCTGTTGCTGCTATCACAGGTCGGACCCGCAGCACGCCACCTTGCTGCTACCTGTTGCTGCTATCAGAGGTCGGTCCTGCAGCACGATACCTTGCTGCTATCTGCTGCTGCTATCACAGGTCGGACCCGCAGCACGCCAACTTGCTGCTACCTGTTGCTGCTATCAGAGGTCGGGCCTGCAGCACAACGCCTTGCTGATACCTGTAGCTGCTATCAGAGGTCGGACCTGGAGCACTCCGCCTTGCTGCTACCTGTTGCTGCTATCAAAGGTCGGACCCGCAGCACACCACCTTGCTGCTACCTGTTGCTGCTATCAGAGGTCGGACCTGCAGCGCGCCACCTTGCTGCTACGTGTTGCTGCTATCAGAGGTCCGACCCGCAGCTCGGCACCTTGCTGCTACTTGTTGCTGCTATGAGAGGTCGGACTCGCAGCACGCCGCCTTGCTGCTACCTGTTGCTGCTATCAGTGGTCGGACCTGCAGCACGCCACCTTGCTGGTACCTGTTGCTGCTATCAGTGGTCGGACCTGCAGCACGCCACCTTGCTGGTACCTGTTGCTTCTATCAGAGTACGGACCCGCAGCACGCCACTTTGCTGCTACCTGTTGCTGCTATCAGAGGTCGGACCTGCAGCATGCCACCTTGCTGCTGCCTTTTGCTACTATCAGAGGTCGGACCTGCAGCACGCCACCTTGCTGCTATCTGTTGCTTCTATAAGAGATCGGACTCGCTGCACGGAGCCTTGCTGCTACCTTTTGCTGCTATCAGAGGTCGGACCTGCAGCACGCCACCTTGCTGCTACCTGTTGCTGCTGTCAGAGGTCGGACCCGGAGCACGCCACCTTGCTGCTACCTGTTGCTGCTATCAGAGGTCGGACCATAGTGAACACCACACGTTGTACTGATATTGTGTGAGAGACAGTGAACACCACATGGTTTGTACTCTGGTGTGAGAGCAGGTGAACACCACACGTTTATGGTACTGATGTTGTGTGAGTGGCAGTGACACACACTTGTAATATTGTGATGTGAGAGGCAGTGAACACCACACGTTGTACTGCTGTTGTGTGAGAGGCAGTGAACACCACGCGTTGTACGGCAGTGAACACCACACGTTGTACTGCTGTTTGTGAGAGGCAGTGAACACCACACGTTGTACTGCTGTTGTGTGAGAGGCAGTGAAACACACCACACGTTGTACTGTAGTTGTGTGAGAGGCAGTGAACACCACGCGTTGCAACTGCTGTTGTGTGAAAGGCAGTGAACACCACACGTTGTACTGCTGTTGTGTGAGAGGCAGTGAACACCACACGTTGTAATATTGTGATGTGAGAGGCAGTGAACACCACACGTTGTACTGCTGTTGTGTAGAGGCAGTTGAACACCACGCGTTGCACTGCTGTCGTGTGAAAGCAGTGAACACCACACGTTGTACTGCTGTTGTGTTGAGAGGCATGAACACCACACGTGTACTGCTGTTGTGGTGAGAGCAGTGAACACCAGTTTTTGTACTGCTGTTGTAAGAGGCAGTGAACAACACCACATGTTACACCACTGGTATGACAGACACAGAACACACGCACTGTACTACTACTGACATAAGTAAACAGTGAACATAAAACATAAACTACATTATAACAAGCGTGTAGATAAACACTAAGTGAGAACTCATTACACAGTGAGTTTTCAAAGTTTTCGAAACCCTCCAGTATGACTGAATTCACTAGGAAAAAATTGTTTTCAAAAGTAACTAAGCGGTCCCTCAAAAAAAAAAAAAATCATAGTAGGACTGTGTGTCTGCGCCTGGTATGAAACACCTAGCACTAGGACCCTGACCGACAGGCTATAAAAAAAAAATGGTCTGTTCTGACCCAATTTTTTCCACAGTGGTCTGGTAGGATACCAAGACTAACACTCGGTTAGTCTATGGCTCTAAAATTTGATCACATCCACTGATGCTGTTTATGAATTTCTATGCAAATTAAAGAAAGCCTTCCCTCATGTTCCTAAATCCACAACCCTGAATACGTTTTAATCCCCCCATGAACTCTTCGACCCACTGTTTTTTTTTTTAGCTCGTCCCCAGGAGTGTAATATAATAGTAATCTATACATACCACGTGTCAGCTTGTGACGGTCTCTTAACAGTATTGCGATCTCTCGTCAACAAATTATAATAATGGTGTTTTGATCGTCTGCTGTTGGATGCATAAATAGCCCAGGGAAGATGAAGAGGTGTGTGTGTGTACTCACCTATTTGTACTCACCTATTTGTGGTTGCAGGGGTCGAGTCCTAGCTCCTGGCCCCGCCTCTTCACCGGTTGCTACTAGACCCTCTCTCTCCCCGCTCCATGAGCTTTATCAAACCTCGTCTTAAAACTGTGTATGGTTCCTGCCTCTACTATCATTTCTAGCTATTCCTCTGCCTTACAACTCTATGACAGAAGAATACTTCCTACACTCTCTGACTCATTTGTTCTTCAACTTCCAATTGTGGCCTCTTGTTTTCTGTGTCCCTCCCTGGAACATCTGTCCTTGTCCACCTTTCTATTCCACGCATATTTTATATGTCGTTTAACATGTCTCCCCATACCCACCTGTCCCCTGTGTGTGTGTGTGTGGTGTGTGTGTGGTGTGTGGTGTGTGTGTGTGGTGTGTGTGTGTGTGTGTGTGTGTGTGTGTGTAAAACTAAATTTTTTTGACAGTGCCCGTTTCATATCATTGCACAATTTCAAACTACTACTTATTAACTACTAGTGCTAGCTGATAGTTACAACTACTACTATCACTACTACAGAACAATGCTGATAATACTACTACTACTACTAATGATATAATACTAATTATAATATAATTATTTATTAATAAATTATAATAAATTATAAAATATTAATAGTATAACAATATTTATATAAATGATAATATAGTGTATACATTTTGCAAAAAAAAGTATAAAAAACAAGCTTTTCAAAATCCTAATTACTCTCCCAAAATTTCGTTCAGATGTGGAGATTATCATCATTCCTCCAGTACAGACAGTTCTTAATCAATCTCCGGTACGTTGTCAAGTATTCACAGACAATGCTGAGGCAGGTTGAGTTAAATCAGATACCTGCAAAGTATTTGCCCAAACGGTTCCTTAAAGTACAGGAATCCTCACTTACCGTCGTTTCGTTATAACGATGATGAGAAAAGAAATTAGTTTGAAGTCAGGAATGAAACATATGGAAAGACTTAAAATGTCTGGATGGAGGACATCCCTTTGGGCCCCTAACCTCCATGTTCACTTATAAAATTTTTCCTCCTTTATGTCTCTTTGTATTCATTTTTATGATTTGTAGCTTGTTTCCAGTATGATTCTCAAAAGCATGTGATACCTAAAATAATAACAATGTCAATAATAGAGTAAATATTCAAACTTTATAGTTCCCCAGAGCGACATACTCACAGTCATGGCGTCTGCAGCACTACTGCCCTCCCTCTCAGCTCTCCCTTGCATTAGGAACTTAATTCTTGTTTATATCAATTAGCCTATGGTAAAATTGGTTTCGCTATACGTCGTTCTGCATCAAGTCGCAGTTTCCAAGAACCTGTTGACGACGTCAAGTGAGGGCTTTCTGTAACGTTTTTATACTGTTTTTCCCGATGATTTACAGGTTAAGAGATGTTGACGTACCGCCAGTCTGCTGCAACCTGTGGTGACGAGCCACCTGAGAAGCACGGTCTCCATCGCAAAGATCATTATTACTCGTCCCAAAGCGTCTCCCCTTCTTTCTCTCTCCCACCGTCGTGAACTTGGGACATGCTGCTGGATTTTCTGGGTCATTTTGCCTGCAGTGTGTGTGTGCGAGTTTTAATAACGGCCGCCCCTCCCACCCAGGTCAAAGGAGTCTCTAAATTAACTTGGCGATGTCACAAAGACTTCCTTGATTCGACTTTTTTTCTTCCAGGGGGACTGAAGCTCCTCATTCTAGCGGGCAAAGACTTCATTAGGGTGCGTGTAGGAAGGTTGAGGGGGGAAGGGGAAGAGAACAGAACCTGATCACCTTTAAAGAACAGCACTTAACGCAAACATCACCATACAAGATGGAAAAGAAGAAATATAATGTTTGATTTGCCTACACAGGTTCATATTCAAAAAAATATTTTCTCACCGTTTCCAATAGTGATAAAATTAAAACCCACTTACTCCTTTTTTTTAAAAAGTGGGGATCTTGTCGGGGGTGAAGGCACCTAGATCCTGGTATTAGAGCTATCTTTTTCCTCCATGAAATGAGGTTAACTGAACTGATGGGAGAAAATACCATCTCTGGGTTCGGGTTCATTTTTTTCATTAGGGAAAATTCAGCTTTAGCTCAGCAGCTAAAGTCATTAGGAGGCACTAGCTTTCCCGCTCCTCCCTTTTTGAACATTTCATAAACAAGATAATCCCAAGATATATCTTTGAACGGCGTCTCGAGAAATTCAGTGATAATCAGTGTTAAAGGTGTGTGTGTGTGTATGTGTGTGTGTGTGTGTGTGTGTGTGTGTGTGTGTGTGGTGTTTTGTGTGTGTGTGTGTGTGTGTGGTGGGGTGTGTGTGTGTGTGTGTGTGTGTGTGTGTCTGTGTGCGTGTGTGGGTTTTGTATTGGAACGTTAAAAAGGAAGGGGGGAAGTATAAAAGAGAGTAGAAATGATGATATATATGAGAGTAAACATGGAAGTAAACAGGAAAGCAAGAAAAGAAAGCAACAGAAGAGCCATTAAGCCCGTTTTACCAGGCGAGCGAAAAATTTTTCACAAACCGTTTGAAAAAATACGTATTAGGCTTGATGTAAAAGTCGAAAACGACAAGCAACACAGACTTAATTAATGGGGCTGAAACTGTAAGTATTTCAGGCAACGTGTCTGCAGATAGTCTTTTTGAGAGAAATAGTGTCTGCAAATATTCGTGTATGAGTTAACGTGTCTGAGGGTAGTCTATTGAATGAAAAATAGTCTGCAAACAGTCAATGTATGAGGTAAATCGCGTAAAGGGAGGAATCACGAGGGACCAGTGTCTGCAAATAGTAAATGTATGAGGTAAATCGCCACAGGGAGGAATCACAAGGGATCAGTGTCGCAAAAATAAATGTATGAGGTAAATCGCCTACAGGAGGAAACACAAGGGATCAGTGTCGGCAAATAGTAAATGTATGAGGTAAAACGCCTACAGGGAGGAATCACCCAGGTCCAGTGCCTGCAAATAGTCAAGGGAAGAGAAAAAAGTATTTGCAAATAGTTAATGGATATTTATTTAAGTGTCTGAAATTAGTCAGTTTGAGAAAGGTTCTGTAAACACTGTGTGCAAGATGCAAAGTTTTTACCAAATAAGACAGTGGGGGAGACAAAAGATTAGCAAATAATCAAATGTGCATGTGGCGAAGTGTTTTTCAAACAGAACACACTCAGTGATATTTATTTCAAAGTGAGTGCTTGCAAAAACTCTGCTATCACAAAATATAAACACAGAGGCGTCGCTCTCGACGAGAAAACAACAGTGAGAGAAATCACTGACTATTTAATTACAAGGATTCCTCAGACTGATGTTTTTTCCCATGACATTTTATACTTCAGTAAGGTTTTCCTCGGGATACAGTTAATGAAGTTATGAAATGTTTCATATTTTAAATAATACGTGAACTGTTGATCTTACCTGAAGTTAGTTTAAAAAAAAATTGAATTTTTATAAAATTTCCAAACTGCGTCACTATCAACTCACATTTTTATTATTAATTATTATTATTATAATTATTATTATTATTATTATTTATTATTATTTTTATTATTATTATTATTATTATTATTATTATTATTATTATTAAAAACTATTATTATTAAATTTTTATTATTATTATTATTATTATTTTTTATTATTATTATTATTATTATTATTATTATAACTATTATTATATTATTATTATTATTATTATTATTATTAATTTTATTATTATTATTATTATTTTTATTATTATTATTATTATTATTATTTTTATTATTATTACTGGCTTCTGACAGTAGCAAAGGAAATATAAAATTAAAACAAACTTTCATTACAACAACGTTTTGCTCTGTGCAGAGCTTTATGAAGTCAATGACTCGATAAAACTCTAATAAAGTGAAATTTCCCCTT
>NC_069407.1:51306618-51327345 GCF_026875155.1 Cherax quadricarinatus | reverse complement strand
GAATCTTATAGGAGACAAAAATCACGGGAAGAACAAAGCCATAAAGGAAACTGAAAAAAAGTACTTCTTCTCTTATGCCAAATCTAAGGGAAAAACAACATCCAGTATTGGGCCCCCGCTGAGGCGGGATGGGACATACACAGATGACACCCAAGAAATGAGTGAGATACTAAAGTCCCAATATGACTCAGTGTTCAGCAATCCACCGCCCACTCTAAGGGTCGACAATCCAAATGAATTCTTTATGAACGAAACACAAAATTTGGTCATCCCAAAACTCTCGGATATTATTATAACTCCACAAGATTTTGAAGAGGTAATTAATGACATGCCCATGCACTCTGCCCCAGGCCCAGACTCGTGGAATTCCGTGTTCATCAAGAACTGCAAGAAGTCCCTATCGCATGCCTTCAGCATATTATGGAGAGGGAGCAAGGACACAGGGGTCATCCCACACACACTAAAAACAACAGACATAGCCCCACTCCACAAAGGTGGCAGTAAAGCAATTGCAAAGAACTACAAACCGATAGCACTAACAACCCATATCATAAAAATCTTTGAAAGAGTTCTAAGAAGCAAGATAGCCAACCACCTAGATACCCATCAATTACACAACCCGGGGCAACACCGGTTTAGAGCAGGTCGCTCCTGCCTGTTCCAGCTACTGGACCACTATGACAAGGTTCTGGATGCTGTAGAGAATAAACAAAATACAGATGTAGTATACACAGACTTTGCAAAAGCTTTAGACAAGTGCGACCATGGTGTAATAGCACACAAAATGCGAGATAAAGGAATAACGGGAAAAATTGGTAGATGGATCTACAACTTCCTGACAAATAGAACACAAAGAGTAATAGTAAACAGAGTAAAGTCCCAGGCAGCGATGGTAAAAAGCTCTGTTCCACAAGGCACTGTACTCACTCCCATTCTATTCCTCATCCTCATTTCTGACATAGACAGAGATGCAAGCCATAGCTCCATGTCTTCACCCAGATCACCATGGCAGTGACCTCCATCGAAGACACTGCGAGACTCCAAGTGGACATCAACCAAATCTTCGAATGGGCCACACAAAACAATATGAAGTTCAACAAGGAGAAATTTCAACTACTCAAGATATGGAAAACTTGAGGACCTAGATGTGATAATGTCAGAGAATCTCGCCTTTAAAGACCACAACACTATCTACCTCATCTGCTAGGAAAATGATAGGATGGATAATGAGAAAACCCTTTAAAACTAGGGACGCCAAGCCCATAATGATTCTCTTCAAATCGCCTGTGTTCTCTAGGCTGGAATACTGCTGTACACTAACGGCCCCCTTCAAGGCTGGCGACATGCCACCTGGAGAGTGGTACAAAGAACTTTCATGGCACACCAAAAGTGCGATAATGGCACCTAAACTACTGGAAAGCTTGAAGGTCCTTGATCTGATTCCCTCGAACCCAGGCGGAGAGATAAAATGATAATTTACACTTGGAAGGTCTTGAGGGATTGTTAACCAAACCTTCACTACGAAAAATCACCTCCATATGAAAAGCGAAAGACTCGCAGGAGATGCAATCATTCCCCCCCCCCCGATGAAAAGCAGGGGTGCCACGAGTACACTGAGAAGAGACAACTCAAACAAGTGTCCAGGGCCCAAGACGGTTCAATTGCGTCCCCCACATACTTAATGGGGATTAACCAATAGACCCCTGGCTGTCTTCAAGAAGGCACTGACAGGCACCTAAAAAGTCAGTACCTACCACCGGCTGTGGTTCATATGTCGAGCTTTGCCGTGCGCCAGCAACTAACAGAAACCCTGGCTAATCAGCCCGGATCCACCACGAGGCCTGGTCTCAGACCAGGCCGCGGGGGCATTGACTCCCCGAAACCCTCTCCAGGTAAAATTCTAGGTAAGTAATACATGTTTCACCAATGTACACCCAATGTAAGCATTTGGTATATAAATCCCCAACACCCAGAACCCACCAAATGTGATTAAGTATAACACCAACATGATGCAAGTGAGACATCATTACTCTTCTGGAACCTTATTGCCTCTGTATTCCTACTCACTGTCTTTACAACACAATTCTTCAGTAACAATTCTGTCATACATTTAAACAGTATAACCGACAGACTTATTTCCCTATAATTTTTTACACTCTATTATCCCCTGTTACCATTATACAAAGAACTAGGCATGCTCTCTGCCAATTATGGTACATCCCCCACTGAAATTAATAATTGAACAATGCTTAGCTCTCCTAGAAGATAAAACTGAGCAAGATAAACTATCGGACGCAGTATAAGTTAACTGTCCACTTTTTTCCCAGTGTATGAACCAAAGGGAAAAGTAAACGAACAGTAAAGAAATTACTCTGCAGATCATAAAGGACCATACAAGTGTTATTGGACCAAGTCAGAAATAAAGAACCAGGTTACTAGGATCCCATGGAGAAAATGGTTTATGCTTAGATTCCAACTCACATGAACAGGAAAAAGACTTAATTATTGCATGCTATTAAAGTAAAGAAAGAGGTATAACATAAACGAGTGTCTTACCAAAAAACGTCAAACCTTCTGTAGAGAGTCTGAAAACATTTAAGCGGGAGAATAAATGACACAATACACCAATGCCTTCACACGGATGGGAAAATTCTAGTTAGGATAACAAATGTAGGTCAACTGTTCACAATCACGAATGAGAATGATCTATCACGATTTCTCAGGGATACTAATCCTGCAGAGAATTAACTAAATGTACCAACCTAAAAGCCTACGTAATGTAGTGTAGGTTTTTGCTCTATATTGTTTCAAATTTCGTATACAATCTCTAGTAATAAATAATCAACTCCCTCATTTTGTGATTTTACTAGTAACATAAGTCACCTTGTTCTAATTTTCCCCTTATTTACTATTGTTTTGCTTAAATATTAGCCGAATTGATACTTCTCTGTCAATATTACTACCTCATAGTTTTTTAATACTATCAATTGATATTACTTACTAAAATTAATAATTACCTTTTTACTATCAATACAATTTACTCTTAACATTTTTGGACATCATTAATAACCATACCTTGTCTAATTAACTTAACCTGTTTTTTAAATACCACATTTACTATCTTAGAGTACTCTTAATTATCCTTGTGCCTGCCATATATCCTCTAGTATAACTACCAGTGCAATATTGGTGAAATAAACAATACTTTTCCACAGTGTTTTGTAATCTTATTTCTTACTAAAATTTATAAACACCAATTGACTACCATCAATTTTTACTTTTGTACATTAATCATTATTTTATGCTTCCCATAACATTTTGTTGCCGAATTTTTCAAGTTTGTATATTCAACTCCAACCTTTATATTATCCTTTGTACCTGTGTCCTGTACTCTTGGTGCCTCTGTACCTGTGTACCTGTCCTACCATCCTTACTATCATACTATAACCAAGACATTTGCCATTGTTTTTTTTTACTTATTATCTTTTGGTACTTTAATTTGTGAATTTTTACATTTGTCCCAGAATTAAATCTAGTTATACTCTTGATCTGTCAACAACCTATCACAGACTCTATAGCGCAATTGCAAAGTACCATTTCATTTCAATTTGTATTTTTATATTATAAGTTTTATTAATTATAAGTTTACTGCTAAGATTGTTTTCATATCTAGTACTTATTGTATTGCAATTAGTGTATATTTCAATATAATTATTGTTCAAGGCCCTTACTATCTTTGCTACTAGTACCAACTACCTCATAATTTATTTTTTTTCATACTTTTTTTATTCTTTTGCTACCTAACTTTGTATAGTTTATCTTTGTCAATTTTAAATCTAGTTAATCTCTATTTCTTGTATACAACCTTATATAACTCCTTAGTGCAATTACAATTGAAGTCTTGTGCCTTTTTTTATTATCATTAGATAAACTCAGTCAGTACTATAGCTCATTCTAGCTCAATACATAGTCAATACCAAATCATTATATTAGACCATGTGTAATTACTAGTGAGAGTCTGGTCAGCTATTTTTAATGTGGTATTTTTATATTATTAGATTAAACCTATTGTACTATACTCATTCTAGCTCAATACCTAACTATACCAAAGTCATTATTATTAACCTTAGTGCAATTACAAGTGAGAGTCTGTGCTAATTTTTAATTTGTATTTTTATATTAATTAGTTGTATAACTATAGTACTTAGCTCAGTCCAGCACCCAACACATGACAAACCAACTCGCCATTAGTGTATTAGTGACTTTAGTCTACATGACCAAAGAGGGCTATAGCTATATACTTGTCCAAACTTCGCCAACCACTACAGATATCAGTACTAAAGCTCAACACACAATCAGGTATTAAATAACCATAATTTAAACCTAGAAGATGATTGATCGCATTGACCCTGATCTAAACCTCATAATCTGACACACAATCAAAACCATTGGAAAAGTAACTGCCTTTACTAACAACAGCATCACAACCAGCACTATCCTAAACCATGCTAAAAGTCTATCAGTACTTAACTACAACATCAGGTCCTTAAGCATACACTATGATGACCTCCGGCACTCCTTGAATCACTAAAGACACCCTTCTCCAGCATTATTCTTACTGAGACATGCTTTAAGCAGGACACAATAGATATCTACCCTCTACCAGATATCACAGCAATCCGACAACTGGCAGACCATACCAAGTTGTGGGTAGTATTGCAATCTATTACTCTTAACCAATATCTTGTATTAGCACCACTTGCTTTAAGATGAAATATGGGAAATACATTTTGCTAATTTTACTAAAAAAACTTAAGAGCCTATCAACAATCGGTGCCATTTACCGGATTACCCCACACAAACATCCCAAATTACAAGTGAGAAATTAAGGCACTAATAACAAAGAGACAAATGAATTAAGCACACACCTTCTCTTTAGCTGGAACTTCAACATCAACCTTGCCTACAGATGACAGCCTGTAAAGTGATTACATCAACATATGAACAACACACTTCTATACAAAACAATAACTAAACCAACCAGGCTCAATGAAACAAGTGCAACCATAATAGACCACATATGGACCATATACTATCCCCCCTTAAATCAGGATAATCACAGATAGCCACCTAAAGACCACTACCCTAACCCTTCCTCTTGACAAACATTAGTAAACCACCACTTGAAATCAACAAATTCATTTAGACTCACATGATGAGCCTCAATAAGAAGTTCAACAGCTGACCTAGAGACTGTTGACTGGCCTACAGATTTCTCCCCAAGGCCAATGGTACTGATGAACTGGACAGACATTGTTCTTAACAACTTACTTAGACTAACAACAAACATTGTCCTATAAAAACAAAACCGATCACAAACAAACGGCTTGGTTCCCATTGCTAACCAGCACCATTCTGAAATCCATGATAAGAAAACACCAATATGAAAAGCAATATAGACAGGTCTTAATACACAAAGATCTTCTTAAACACTATTCATCAGTCTTCCACAAAGTAATAAAGAAAGCCAAACAACTATTCTACTTCCAGTAGATTTCACTGACACAAGAGGAGATATAAAAAAGACCTTAAAACACTCTCTTCAGATTCTAGGGGACACACAAACTGTTAAAAAAAACAAAATATTGTCCTAACTAAACCTAATGAAACACCACTGCATCCCACCTGACCACAGCTAACAAGATAAACGACTTCTCAACCAAGGTTATAATACTTGCCAATAAAATCCCACGTACCAAACGCCCATGCTGGGACTACATAGATGGGAATTCCCAAATTCCTTCTATCTTGCTCCAACTAGCTCTCACAGAAATCACCGAGATTATAGTCACTTAAAAATAAACTCAGGGAATCTGTCCATGTCCCACCATTATTGTACAAGAGAGCGGCCCATGTCCTCTCGCATGCTATCTCATTACTTTTTAATAAGTCACTAGAAACAGCACCTTCCCGAAACTACTCAAGAGACGGCAAAGGTTATCACCAATACAATAAGTGGTGACCCGACAGATTTAAACAACTATAGGCCCAATATCAAACTTACCATGCTATCTAAAATCTTTGAGAAACTCGTGCACAGGAGACTAATGTTCATTTTATAATGGCACAAAACATACTCATAAAACCCCCTGCCAATTTGATTCAGGAAAAATAAAAGCACTAATGATGCATTCATAAAAATGCTAGATCTGCTTTACACAGCATTGAAAATAAGGAATATCCTCTAGGAATTTTTAATTGACCTAAGAAAAGCTTTTGACACAGTAACCACGGCATCCTACTCCACAAACTTGACCAGTATGTATAAGAGGCTATGCGCATTGCATATTTCAAATCTTACCCTACTAATAGGTTCAGTATGTCACCTTAAAGACAACAGCATAACCAACACTGCCACTTGATACTGAGTTCCCCGCAGGAAGTGTTCTTGGTCCCGGCTCTCCTCAAAATCATCAATGATCTTCAACGTATCTCAACACCGGAACCCCATTCTCTTTGCTGACGACCACGACTTATGTCATCCCTCCACCCTAATCTTGCGCACCTGCAACAACACAATTGTTTATTGAGGATCTGATCAAAATATCCGACTTGATACAGCCATAACTTACACGTAACACTGGCAAAACCTACTACATTATGTTTGTAGCAGAGCAGGAGATGCGCAAATTAACATTAAGATCGACAACACTCTAATTGCCAGCTAATGAGGGCAAATTCTAGGCCTATATCTCGACAAACAACTAACTTCAGCACCCATATCCAACACATAACCAAAAAATATCCAAAAACGGTTTTGGGATCCTCTCCAAGAACATACTAGTGCCGCAAACTGCCCTCTCACACTATAACCATTCACTTATATAGCCATACCCACCTAGCGATCTGTGCATTGGTTTCAACTGCAGCAACATCAGTACCTAAAGCCCAATAATTAACCCAACAAAAAGCCGTAGGTAAGAATAATCACTAAATCCCATCCCTGGCAAACACACCCCCCCACTCTTCAGGAGATCAAACTTACTCCCTGTTCAGTACATCCACACTTACTACTGTGCAATCTACATCGACAGGACCTTAAATTTCAATATTAACCTTGACCTAAGAAATGCTTTCTTTGATAGTTGTGACAGAACCCACAGCACAACACCAGACCCAAAACATCTCGATGACATTCCCATGTCCGACTAAACCTTTTACAAAAATCAATGTATGTCAAAGGCCTAAAATCTGGAACACCTACCTGGAAATTCTTAAAACTGCAGACACATTCATCACCGTCAAAACTACCATCAGAAAAACAAATCTTATCTCCTGATACACCCCTGTTCAACTAATTACACGAAACCACACTGTGGTTAACACTTACACTCACTCAACCCATTGACCTTAAAACAGAAATATAATCTCAATCCTCAAAATAATGAATCTGTTAGCTAGTCATAAGTTGCCTGTGATACGCCAATACTGAAACTAGTATAAGTGCAAAAACAAAAGCATTCACATTGCTAAACTCACAAACTAGTATTTAGTCAGGTTAGCCATAATACCAACTTACCACCTCAAATTTGTAATATTACTAAAACTTAAGATTTTAAATTAAGTCTCTGAAATGCTAGCCATGCTAGGTGTTCTAGTGGTATACACCTCTGATAATTATTATTTTACTACATGTAAACCACACATAACCAAATGCTAGTAACTTAGCCTTGTAATCCTTATAGAGAATAAACATTGAATTTAAATTGAATTTCATTCTACACTGCCTCACACACCTGCCTGCAACTCAATATCTGTTCTTCCTCAACCCCCGATGTTATACTTACCTGCCCAATGCAAGAAATCCCTGCCTCTCCTCTCTCCCCATTTAGCATTCCAACAAGTTCCTCATCATATTCCCTCATCTTCCCAATACCTCCACCTCCATCTAATGTTCCCCTCTTTTGTTCAATCTTAAAATTCATTTGGTTCCCTCCGGCTTTCTCGAACATATATCTCAGTCCAAACTTTTTTCTTATCCTCAACAAAATATGTTGAAAACCTCTCCCACTTCCTCATTAGCTCTCCTTTTGCACTCCCTCACTGCTCTTTTAATCTCTCTTACTCTCCATATGTTTGCTTTGTAAAAATCCTTCTTGTGCCAACTTTTTCTTCCTTACCACCCTCTTTACCTCCTCATTCCACCAACTGTTCCTCTTCTATTTTGTACCCATAAACTTCTACTGCACAATCTAACACTGCATTCTTAAATCTACCCCATACCTCATCTACTCCCTCCTCATTACCTGTAGTCTCTCTGGCCTGTCTCTCTCAATGGTTGCTTATACTTTACCCTATCTCCTTTAATTTGTAAACTTTCTCTTCTGTCTTACTTGTCAATGACCTCCTTGTACCTCCATCTCCCTCGTACTTTCACTGTAGCTACCACAAAATACTGATATGATAGAGCTGTCACCCCTCTAAAAAATATACACATTCAATTTCCAAATTGCATTGCACTTTCCCAGGAAGAGAAATTTCTAGTTTACTCTTGTCCATGAAGCAAGCCCAGCATGACCTTTGGGCCTCATGTAAAAACCTTAAAGGTCAACAACTGCTGATCTGGGAGTTAAATCGCCAGACAATGTTAAGTCACCAACTACGGCAAGTCAGTCTTAGAGTCAGCAGGTCATTGTCTATCACACCACACTGGCATGGGACAGTGAATAACACAATGACCTACTGTTTTAGGATTGGCTTCATATAGGTTCAAACCTTCTATTTGGTCAGTTATAATGATGTCATGATTTTATGAATCACCAGGCTATGTTTTTCTAGAGGCACTGTTAGTCTAGGCATATGATCCCGGGGTGTCATGCAGTTCTTGTTCTACCCAGAAACTACAGACTGGGATTACAAGCCCAGCCAGTGGGATGCTAGCCTCAGCCACTTCCAGCATGACCTGCATGAAGTGGTCATAAGCCTCCTGCACAGTTGAAAAAGTCTTTATTGAAGCCCATAACCAGTATCCAGTATGCAGGGGTTTAAATCTACCACCTCCAATTTCCATTACATAAGGTAAACAGGAAAAGGGGGATAAGGGGTTAATACATGGCAAAATGGTCACAGCCATACTATGCCTCTCCCTAATAAATCACCTGTTATCAAATTACATATACTGTAACTGAAACAGATTATTATAGCCATGAAACAAAAGGTTAAACCTACCAGGGCCATACACTGCCACATTGTAGAAGTAAAAAAAAAAAAAAAAAAAAGATGGCAAAGATGCAGAGGAAATATTAACAAACCACAGTATGAGTGGTGTTAGAACTCATGACAAGAGAGTTGTAAAACTTCAGGCCATAAAGGAAGGAGGGATGGTTACAGGTAAAAAAATGAGGTTGAGGCAGGTTATTATATTGACAAGGAAGCACTAAGCCCCTATGGGTCATGCAGTGCTGGGGGAATGGGAAGATATTAAGTTCGATTCAAAGGGAAGGTGACTCCAGTATTATTATTATTATAATCAAAAAGAGGCGCTAAGCCACAAGGGCTATACAGCGCTGCAGGGTAGGGAAGGAAGCGAGGGTATCGGGCGGCAGAAGGGGGGGAGGGATGATTAGTAGGTTACAGAAAACAGCGGGGCAGGGGATAGTGCGGGGGTAGAGGGTAGCAAGAGATTGAGGTAGAAAGGGCTGAAGGTATCATCAGAGTTTGTGGAGTAAGTCAGTTGTTGTCAAAAAGTCAATGAGAGTCCGGAAGGTGACTCCAGTACCTTGAATGAAAAGCCCTCTCACAGCATCAAATACCAACTATGACTGAGCAGAGGCAGAATGTTTGGACTGTCAAAGATTACTTTTTATAGATGTAGCAGTAGCAGTGGCATTACCAGCATTATTACTTAACCCTTTCAGGGTCCAGAGGCCAAATTTCAAAGTGTGCACCAGGGTCCAAGAATTTAAAAAAAAAATTTTATTTTTTCTTATGAAATGGTAGAGAATCTTTTTCTGAAGGTAATAAAACAAAGTATATTTGATGGAAAACTGACAAAAATATGCTCTCGCGAATTTTGATGTGTCAGCGATATTTACGAATTGGCAATTTTGCCGACTTTGACTCCCATTTTACGCCAATTACATTATTCCAGTCGACCTAATTCTTAGCTATTTCACTAGTATTACTTCTATTCTATCGACTGAGTACAAGAAATCGCCCAGTCAACTGTTTCGACTACAAAATAGTGATCGGAAATTGGTAATTTGGCCAATTTAACACAAAGTTCAAAATATTCCAATTTCAAAATAGGGTCAGAATAAACAATGCAGGCATTCTTGGCATTAAACTAACATTCCTCTGTTCATTAGTTATGTTTCAGGCTTTACTAATGAATTCCATTTTGATATTGATATTGGTAGTTTGGAGAGATATATTTGTGTATTTTTATACGTATATACTTCTAAACTGTTGTATTCTGGGCACCTCTGCAAAAACAGTGATTATGTGTTGAGTGAGGTGAAAGTGTTGAATGATGAAGAAAGTATTTTTTGGGGGGGATTTTCTTTCTCTTTGGGTCACCCGCCTCGGTGAGAGGCGGCCGACTTGTTGAAAAAAAAAAATTATGAATTTTTATTTAAACAAAAAATAGAAGATTTACTGTTATGCAATATTGTAATAATTGTATAAATATCATTACCACATTTGTGAATGTATATTAGACCCACCAGCTGGCGTGTATTAGATGTGTGAGGTCGTTTGTTTACTCTTGAACATCGGCAAAAATTTAACATTTCCGCTAATTTGAGCTCAGTTTCAAGCCATTTCCAGTATGAAAACCAATCAAAATCATCTCTATTTATGTAATATATCTTCCATTCTATCAAATGAAACCAAGAAATCGCAAATACATCTATAAAAGGCCATACGAAAAAACACTGCAAAGTCGCTGTTTTAATCGAAAATCACGGTCTCAGTTTTTTCTCTCATTATACACTGTGCGCTGCAGGATTTGTTTTATGTGGTGCACACACACCACATAGATGTATTCTCTCATATCTAGGCCCAAATTTACCACTCACAGCTTATCAGAGTGAGCTGAGCTCATGGCGTAGATCTACGGTTTGGACCCTCAACCTAAAGCCGTAGATCTATGGCATGGACCCTGAAAGGGTTAACATTCATGGAAGGAAGGACAAATCTGTAGGGGGTCATAAAGCTCCCAGGAAAATGGTCAGCAATAAGGTTTGATCCATGGTCCAATACCCGTGGTGTTTCCAGAAAGGCAACACCATGGACAGTCGTGATGTCTCAGTTAGGGAGCCTGATTAACAAAAAAAAGGCACAATACCATGGCTGGAATGATACACAAATAACCTGCACATAGAGGAGTTTACGATGACGTTTCAGTCCAACTTGGACCATTTACAAAGTCATAAACTCCTCTCTTCAATGTGTGGGTTATTTGTGTATCGTTCCAGTCACGGTATTGTGCCGTTTTGTTATTTATGGACCCCATATTATTATATTATAATAAAAAAGAAGCGCAAAGCCACACGGGCTATACAGCACTACAGGGTAGGGAAGGAAACGAGGGTATTGGGTGGCAGAAGGGGGGAGGGATGATCAGTAGGTTCATGGACCCCATAGTTAAGCATCTTATTCTTTCCAAATTTTTTAATGTTCTTCCTACTTTTATACCCTCTCTTTCGTTCTTATGAGGCTGCTCTTCTTGCTACCAGGCGTCGTAAGAATCAGCTTCACTTCCTACGTGACTGTCTTGCTGAACAAGTTCTGCCCCCTTCCTTCTCCCATTTCCTGAAACCCAACCCACTGGGCAATCCCTTTCCTGATCATGCCCGTCTCCTACTTCAACAGCTCATTCTTTCTACAAAGTCTCAAGTCGAAGATGCCTTCTTTACTCTCCGTCAGTGTCAACGTGCTCTCTTTGCGTCTCTTCCACAAGATCTCTAACTTTCTACCATTGCTTTTGACACTGCTCACCTGAATTCACAAATTCGTTCTTCTAAGCTACAGAATAAACTTCGTCTCATCTCAGATAGCCCTTGGTCTAAATTCTCCCTTACTGTGTTACTAACTTGTCTTCTGTCTCACTCTCTCAATATGAGCTTGAACTTCTTTGTTTTAGTCTTTCCTTTGCCACTTCACCTACCCCTCGTGCTGTTATTGCCCTGATTAGCTCTTTTGATTCTTTTCGTCAGTCTCGCCTCCTGTAATCTTCCTGACTTGTCCATTTTTCATGGCGCTCTCCTTCCTGCTCTTGACAGTCTATTTTCTAAGAACCATCACCTTCTGTGCCGTTACCAACTTGCCCTTTCTTCTCTTAAATCCAACACTAACATTGTCATACTACCTTCTGACAAAGGTAATTCAGTAGTTATCCTTGATCATGAGGATTACCTTTGTAAAGCTGATGTCTTGCTCTCGACTCACATACCTAACAATAATCTTGGTTCCAGCCCTCCTTGATCACATCAAGAGAACTTTCAGCAAGAAACTAAGGACTCTCTCCAACCTCTGTCCTCCTGACTTTGACCTTGTTCAATGTTTTCATGTCATCTGCCCCTCTCTGCCATATTTCTATGGCCTTCCCAAAACTCATAAACCTGACATTCCTCTACGTTCTATCAATCCTCTAGAGGTTCTGTCTCTTATTCTCTTGCTTCTTGGCTGGCCAAAACCCTCCCTTCCTTGGTACTTTTGTCCTGCCCACCTCCGTCACTCTCAAGACTTCCTTGAACGAGTTCACTCTCTCCCGACCTATAAGGTGCTTAGTCTTGACGTTGAGTCCCTCTTCACCAATGTCCCTCTTGATGATGTCCTTGATTTTTCTTAGAGAAGGCCAATGAAGGGTTTCTTCATCTCCCTATACCTACTGATGTCTTTCTTGATCTTATCTGTCTCTGTGTGGACTTTAATTCCTTTTCCTTCCAGGGGAAATATTATTCTCAAACCTTCAGGGTCACTATGGGCTCTCCTCTTTCTCCTGTCCTTGCTAATCTTTACATGGAATACTTCGAGACTGTTCTTCCTACTATCAATGTGTGCCCTTCACTCTGGCTCCGCTACGTAGATGACATCCTTGCTCTGTGGCCTCATGACTCCAGTCTCTTCCAACCATTTCTGATGCTCTTAATAATCTTGTCCCTTCCATTAAGTTTAAAGCTGAATGGGAATCTAATTCCTTGCTTCCTTTCCTTGATGTTCATGTCCACCGTTCAGATACAGGTTTTGCCTTTTCCGTTTAACAGAAGCCTATGCACAATGGCAAGTACATTCAGTACTTTTCTTATCATGCTTCCTCTGTCAAGAAAAGTGTTCTGTCTCCCTCTTTCTCTGTGCTCTCTGCATTTGTGATCCTCAGTTCCTTCAATCATAAATTTCCACTCTGTATAATTCATTTTCCTGTCTTGGCTACCCTTCCCATTTCACAGACTCTGCCTTCTCACATGCTAAATGTAATTTCTTCTCTCCCAAACTTTCTACTCCTGGGAACTCTTCTGTACTCTGCCTTCCCTACATTTCTGGTCTTTCTAATCTCAACAACTCTCTCCGTTCCTTAGACATCAAACTTACTTTCTGACAGACTAACACTCTTCGCACTGATCTCGTTCATACCTCTCCTCCCTCTACAAATGCTCCTGCTGTCTACTTTATTTCTTGTTCCTCCTGTCCTCTTCAATACTTTGGAGAACCTGGCCAATCTCTTTCTGACAAAAGTAGGGAACACAAAAGTAGTGTTAGGCTTGCCAACACTAACAATGCTCTTTTCTGATATATCAGAGATCACAGCCATCCAACTGACTGGGCTTCTGGTAAAACTGTCTTCCCTACTTCCAATTTCAACAGTCGCCGTCTGGTTGAATCCTCCCTAATACACAACTTTCCCTGTATGAATCTTGGTCCTGGCTTCATTTCTGTAGATGCCTTCCTATCCCACTACATTGTAAAATGCTCCAAACTTCAGAACACTTGTGACTTAACCTGATTCCTTCATTTTCTTCTCCCTCTTCCCCTTTCCTTTTTCTCCTTAGGGTTGTCTTTCTTCTGCCTCATGTATTTGTTCCTTCATTATTTATGTATTTTTTTCCCCCCTCTATGTTCTTGCTCTTACCCTCTGTGGGTAGCTAGTTCCCTTGCAGTGCTCCTCTTTCTTAATAATTGACTGGCTCCTCCTCCTCCTTACTACTTCCCCACTACTAATTCCTTCTACCTCCACCACTACTACCTCCTGCCTCTATATACCCCTCCTTCTCTCCTTTTCATTAGTGTGACTTTGTAAATGGTCCAAGTCGGACCGAAACGCCGTTGTAAACTCCTCTCTTCTATGTGCAGGTTATTTGTGTATGAAGCCTGATTAATTTGATGCAGGACATAATGGACGGAAATGGTATAAAATACTGACACAATGGAAAAAGAAGACATAAATGCAGTATAATGTGATCTTGTACTGACAACATTTCACCCACACAGTATGCTTTATCAAGTCACACCTCTTCAAGGGGGGCTCCTTGGCGTGGTGAAGAGGCTCTTGGTCTGAGGAATTAGACCTGTCAGTCTCCTTCCTCAGACCGAACCTAATTACCCCCCAATCCCCCCTTCCCTATCCCATCCTCCCCTTTTCCCTTTCCTCCTCCCCCTCCCCACCCCTCCGTTTTGCCCTGCCTCTTTTTGGCCTTTGGGATTTTTCCCACAGGCGCGCTAGTTCCTAGGTAGGGGAGAGGTTCTTGGCGGTGGCGTAGTTTGCCGTGGAATCTGGATCGCCTGGGGATGTCCCAATCCCTCTCCGGTATCCCGGAGAGTGGCTTTGGGTGTCTTTCGGGCGACGGGTGTATCTCTGGAAGCCACCCTTCGGATTCCGGGGGTGGTGGATGAAGGAGGTATGCTTTGTGGCGGATATCAGGCCGCCCTCTCTTTTGTCCACCGAGGTAGCTCGGCAGATGTGAGGTTGCTATCCCGGATTGCTAGTTTACTGGCATGATGGATAGGGTATGGCACGGGTTCCATGCTGCATCTACGCTACTTGCGGTGCTGAGGTCCTCTTGGGCACGGAGGGAGATTTCTGGCCCTTTCATTCCTCCTAGAAACTATCCCTCCCCAGTCCCCCCTTTTTTTAATTCTTTTTTTTTTATTTTTATTTTATTTTCTTCTTTCTTTTTTTTCTTAAAAACAAAAAGAAAGAAGTAACCTAACCATGGCAGCCCTAGTCCATGAACCTGATTCCCCCGGGCTCCTTCTTGATACTGCACCCCGTTCTGACCCCGCCTCATCTTTGGACCACTCTTCGGACACTCCTCATGCCTCTGTACCTCTTGCTGGTGCTGTTTCCTCACCCGCTTCAGGTACTGAGGTCTCGACTGACTCCTTTGATTTATCTGACCTCCGCTCTCTTTTGACTATGCTTCCGGTCTCTCCCTCTACGGTGCTGCAATTTTCGAATCGCCGGCCCGTTCCGCGTCGGACCAATTCTGATCCCACACGTAAACGCCAACGACAGTTACCTGCTGATGATACTTCTCCACCTTCTCGTTCTTCTCAGAAAAGATCAACACGTCCTGCACTCCCTTTCCAAGCTCAGTTTCAGACTGCACAATGGACTAAATTCTTCACTTTACGACCGACTTCCTCTACCACCTATCTTTCCGACCACAGTATTGGCAAGGCACTCTTACGCCATGTTGGTAAAGATATTCCTTTTCATGCTCTTAAGAGCGGTACGTGCATCATCACTGTACAGAATGCTACCCAAGCTCATGATCTTTCTCTTCTTTCCCATATAGATACTGTTCCTGTCACTATTGAAAAACATCATTCCCTCAATTCTTGTAGTGGTACCGTCATTCTGCCCCATACCATAGTTCAACAAAATTTCCAGACATGTGGCAATGACATTCTTGAACAGCTGGAACTCCAAGATCTCCCAATCCTCAAGGTAGACACTTATGTTCTTCCTGCCCGCGGGCGGAGACGATACCCTAGCAATGTGGCTCATTTAACTTTTGACAGCCATGAACTCCCATCCTCAGTTTATGTGGCAGGACATCGGTTACAAGTTCGAAAGGTGATCCCTACACCGCAGCAGTGTAGAAATTGCTGGCGATTTGGCCATCCAGCTAAATATTGCAGATCCATAGCCGAATGCCCAGTCTGTGGTGCCGATGACCATTCGAATACATCTTGCAATCGACCTCCCTCTTGCCTTAATTGTCATGAGGTTCACCCTTTGTACTCTCGCCGTTGCCAAATCTACTTAAATGAGCAGGAAATCCGTTACCTCAAAGAGGCAGAAGGTCTCCCTTATGCCATGGCAGTTTCTCATCTCCGCCTCCGAGGAAGACTACCTCGTGTTTCTTATTCCCGTATTTCAAAACGTCCCCCCACTTCTGGGGTCCCATCTTCTGCAGCCTCCTCTGTGGTTACCTCTCCCATAGTCACTCCTGTATCTAATTCTTTTGCTGTCCTAGGCTCAGACGTCCCTACTTCAATGCCTCAGTCTGTTCACACTTCGTGTTCTCCCTCACAAGCCTCAGTATCGACGAGACCTCGTACGACACCTCCTCCCAATCGTCCCTCTACTTCTCAGAAGTCAAAAAAAGGTCCTTTAACCCCTCCTTCCCTACTTCCACCTCCTCATTATACCTTCCCTGTCTCTGTACCGGGTTCTTCCCCTCTCACTGGCCCTGTTACAAGTGTAGAGGTTCACCCTCCTCCTCGTACTATACCTACCTTCCCTGTTCCCTCCCAGGTTTCTTCCTCTTCTGCCACCTCCCAGGTTTCTGCCTCTTCTGCCCCCTTCCACGCTTCTTCTCCAGTTCCCTCCACCCTTTCGCCCCCCCCTACCTTGGTACAGTCCATTACCGTTCCAATCTTTACTCATCCTCCCCCTACCATCTCCAATATTGTCTCCCATATGACGTCTCTGAATTCCGAAACACTTGAAGCAATCTCTGAATATATTGCAGAGACCAAACCATCAATGGACACTGATCCACCCTCTGTTCCTTCTCTCTCCTCTCCTCCATCTGCGCAACTCCTTTCTTCACAGCGCACCATTCCTTCGCTGCTTGAACGTTTTCCGCTGCCTCCGCATGTGGACTTTTCTAACCCCTCTAGTCCGTAGGAACCCTTACCTGTGGATTTCAAGTATCTCTATCATTGCCAATCATGGCCTATTTACAGTGGAATATACGTGGCCTCAGAGGTAATCGGGGTGAGCTTCAGATGTTACTCTCCCAGTTTTCCCCTGTTGGTGTTTGCTTACAGGAACCAAAATTACACTCTGCTGTTATCTCTCCCATCTCAGGCTATAATTTATTGTATTCGTCAGATCCTTTTCCTGATGGGACCTTTAATGAAAGTGCCCTCTTCTACGCAATGATATTCCGTACCATCAGCTATTTGTTCGTACTTCGCTGCATTACACAGCAGCCCGTATCCACTTGCATAGGTGGTATACGCTCTGTTCTTTATATCTCTCTCCTTCTCGGGCATTATCTATTCCGGATATTGCCTTTCTTGTTTCGTCATTACCGCCACCGATTCTGTTACTTGGCGATTTTAATGCCCATCATTTCCTCTGGGGGGGGGGTCTCACTGTGATTCCCGTGGCATTCAGTTAGAGGCTTTTCTTGCCACCCACCCCTCCATGTTTTAAATACAGGTACTCACACCCATTTTGATCCTCGGACTCACACTCTCTCTTGCATCGATCTCTCAGTCTGCTCTTCCTCCGCCGCATTAGACTTCACTTGGTCTGTTCTCCCGGACTTACATGACAGCGATCATTTCCCAATCATTCTTACTTCCCCTTCATATTCACCACCTCTTCACATCCCACGCTGGCAATTTGATCAGACAAATTGGAACCTTTACTCACACCTAACTGTTTTTAGAGGTTCCTTCTTCGTCCTCCATTGACGAGCTTTTACACTTCTTCTCGTCCTCCGTTTTAACCGCCGCTTCTAATTGTATACCCCAAACTTCGGGCAGGCATTCTAAATGCGTGCCTTGGTGGTCTCCTGCTTGTGCTCGTGCAGTACATTTGAAACGCGCTGCATGGGGCAGGTACCGGTACAATAGAACCACGGAGAGACTTCTTGATTTTAAGCAGAAGCGTGCGATCGCTCGCCGTGTCATCCATGACGCTAAACGCACTTGCTGGCGAGATTATGTCTCCACCATCACCTCTGCTTCCTCTATGAGTGCAGTCTGGAAAAAAGTACGAAAACGAGTGGAAAAATATTCTCCTGACCCGGCTCCTGTTCTGCGGGTTCCGGTGTTGATATAGCAAACCCACTAGATGTTGCCAATGAAATTGGCAATCATCTGGTCCTATTTCTCAGGGACTCCATCTATGCCCCTCTTTTCTTTCCTCAAAGTCTGCCAGAGAGTTAGCACCCTTGGACTTTTCTTCTCTCAAGAAGAACAGAAATAATGTGCCTTTTACACTTCAAGAACTGGAGGCAACACTCTCAGCTTGCCGATCATCGGCAGCTGGGCCCGACGACATTCACATTCGTATGCTACAACATTTACATCATCAGCCCTTGCAGTCCTATTACGCCTTTACAATCTTATTTGGTCACAAGGAGTTCTTCCACAGCTTGGAAATCTGCCATTGTTCTCCCTTTCCGCAAACCAGGCACTACGGGACATGAAACCCTCCCACTATCGTCCCATTGCTCTTACCAGTGCAGTTTGCAAAGTGATGGAATGCCTAGTAAATAGACGTTTAGTGTGGTATTTAGAGACACACAACAGTCTCTCCACTCGTCAATATGGCTTTCGTAAGGGACGTTCTACTGTAGACCCCTTACTACGCTTGGATACGTTGTTCGTAAGCCTTTACGAATAACCACTCAGTTATTGCATTTTTTTTTTGACCTTGAGAAGGCATACGACACAACTTGGAGGTATAATATTTTAGCCCAAGCCCACTCCTTAGGCCTTCGAGGCAATCTACCATCCTTCCTTAAGAACTTTTTAACTGACAGGCATTTCCGTGTTCAGGTTAATAATGTGCTCTCCCCGGACTTTATCCAAGCTGAAGGTGTTCCCCAGGGATGTGTTCTGAGCACAACACTTTTTCCTCTTCTATTAATGATTTGGCCTCTAGTCTTCCATCGCATATTTGGTCATCACTCTATGTTGATGACTTCGCTATTGCCTGTGCAGGCGCTGACTGTCACCTCATTACAGTTTCTCTCCAGCATGTGGTCGACCGTGTTTCCAATTGGGCCACCGCACATGGGTTTAAATTTCCAGCACTAAAACCCACCAAATTACTTTCACTAGACGCTCTGTCCCTCTCCGATCATCCTTTGTACCTCTATGGCTCCCGTATCCCTGAACGTGATACAGTCCCAAATTTTCTGGGCCTCCTCTTTGACCGTAGGTTATCCTGGAAACCTCACATACCTCTCTGAAGGCAACTTGTCACAGCTGGCTGAACCTTCTTAAAACCCTTGCTTATCTTTCATGGGGAGCTGATCGTCGAACCCTCCTTCGCCTACATTCCACCCTCATTTTATCGAAACTTGATTATGGTGACCAGATCTATTCAGCGGCATCTCCTGCTACTCTCTCTAGCTTTAACCCCATTCATCTCCAAGGATTACATTTATGCCTTGGTGCTTTTCGCTCTTCCCCTGTCGAGAGCCTCTATGCAGAAATGAACGTTCCATCCTTATCCGATTGCCGTGATGCCCATTGCCTTCGCTACTATGTACACTCTCATGATCTCTGCAATCCTTCCACTTATAGAATGGTCACTGATATTAGTAGACATTCTTTATTTGTTCGCCGCCCTTGTTTACTCCGTCCCTTCTCTCTTCGCCTTCATTCGCTCTTGTCTTCTCTTCAATTACCACCTTTCTATGTTCATGTAGCATCTCACTTTACCTACCCCCCTGGAAGTTCCAGCTGTTCGATCGTTCTTTCTCTCTCTCCCTTGCTCGAAAGCCCAACTGTCTACGGTCGCTTCCCGCTCTCTTTTTCTTGACCACTTCCACTCTCATTCTCATGCCATTGCTGTGTACACAGATGGTTCTAAGTCTTCTGACGGCGTAGGATTCGCAGCAATGTTTCCGGACAGCGTTGTACGAGGGCATTCACTATCTTCGGCTAGTATTTTTACTGCTGAATTGTATGCCATCCTTGCAGCACTTATCCGTATTGCATCTATGCCTGTGTCATCATTTGTGGTCGTCTCAGACTCCCTTAGTGCTTTACAGGCTATACAGAAATTTGATACACCTCACCCCTTAGTCCTCCATATCCAACTTTGGCTACGCCACATCTTTACCAAGCATAAAGATATTGTTTTTTGTTGGGTCCCTAGTCATGTTGACGTACAGGGCAATGAACAGGCAGACACTGCTGCGCGGTCAGCAGTACATGACCTACCAGTTTCATATAGAGGTATTCCATTTACGGACTATTTTGCTGCAATATCTTCCCACCTTCACACCCGTTGGCAACAACGTTGATCTACTACGCTCGGCAACAAACTTCAATCTATTAAACCGAGTATAGGTTACTGGCAGTCTTGTTATCACCAGTGTCGAGGTTGGGAGACTACTCTCTCCCGTCTCCGCATTGGCCATACTCGTCTTACTCACGGATATCTCGTGCAGAGGCGCCCTGCTCCCCTCTGTGAGAATTGCCAAGCTCCATTATCAGTCACCACATTTTTGGGCTGCCCACTTTAAA
>NC_069407.1:51264763-51306118 GCF_026875155.1 Cherax quadricarinatus | reverse complement strand
GTTTAGGTTTTGGAAAAAGGGGAGAAGGGGGTAGGGGGCAAGGGAGTTTTTAAATTTTTGGGGGGGAGGACTAAAAGAGGAAAGTTTTTCGATTTTTGGGTAATTTGAGAAGGGGAAAGGGGGAAATTTTTCCAGTAAAATACCTAGAAAAGGATTTAGTAAAACCGGGGGTTTTTTTAAATAAAGGGGGGGGTTGTAAGGAAAAAAAGGACTTAAAAGGGCTTTTTAAAGAAAAAAACACAAAAAGGGGATTGGGCCTTTTCCGTAATTTTCTTTGGGGGGTTTGAAGGGGAGAATTTTTAAAAAAGGATTGAAAAAAAAAAAAATTTTAAAGGTGAATACAGGAAAGAGAAAGGGTTTTATGGGATAAAAAAAGATTAGGTGATGAAAATTGATATAGATTGGAGGGAGAGAGTATGGGAGGTGAACGTATTCAGAAAATTTGGGAGTGGACGTGTCAGCGGATGGTCTATGAAAGATGAGGTGAATCATAGGAATTGATGAGGGAAAAAAATTTGAGTGGTGCACTTAGGATCTGTGGAGACAAAGAACTTTGTCTTGGAGGCAAAGAGGGGAATGTTGGGGTATAGTTTTACAACGCTCTTATTTGGGTGTAAGCGTGGGTGTTTAATGTTGCAGCGAGGAAAAGGCCCTGGGGCAGTGGAGATTTCATGTCTGAGGGCAATGGGGTGGTGAATAAATGCAGAGATTCGTATTTTGGGAAGTTAGGAGGAGGGCCGGGGAAAAAATTACCAAAATGTTAGTCCAGGAGGGTGAAGGAGGGGGTTGAGGTGGTTTCGGAATGTGAGGAATGGAGCGGAAACAGAGGTGATTGGGATGTACGGGGTTGTAAAAGGGAAAGCGGGAGGGGCCAGGAAGGGAGAAGGAAAGGAAAAGGATTAAGGGGAAAGGATAGTTTAAAGGAGGTTAAAGGAAAGGAGACAAAATGGTTTTAAAGAGTGGGAAGGGAGAAAGTAACAAGAAGGTTTCAGGGAAACGGCAGGCCGGACTTGAGTCTGGAGATGGGAAGTACAGTGCCTGCACTCTGAAGGAGGGGTGTTAATGTTGCAGTTTAAAAACTGTAGTGTAAAGCACCCTTCTGGCAAGACAGTGATGGAGTGAATGATGGTGAAAGTTTTTCTTTTTCGGGCCACCCTGCCTTGGTGGGAATCGGCCGGTGTGATAAAAAAAAAAAAAAAAAAAAAAATATGGGGTCCATAAATAACAAAACGGCACAATACCGTGACTGGAACGATACACAAATAACCCACACATTGAAGAGAGGAGTTTATGACTTTGTAAATGGTCCAAGTTGGACTGAAACGTCGTCGTAAACTCCTCTATGTGCAGGTTATTTGTGTATCATTCCAGCCATGGTATTGTGCCTTTTTTTTTGTTAATCAGGCTCCCTAACTGAGACATCACGAGTGTCCATGGTGTTGCCTTTCTGGAAACACCACGGGTATTGGACCATGGATAAAAACCTTATTGCTGACATTTTCCTGGGAGCTTTATGACCCCCTACAGATTTGTCCTTCCTTCCATGAAAGTTAACCCTTTTTAGGGTCCATGCCATAGATCTACGGCTTTACGTTGAGGGTCCAAACCGTAGATCTACGCCCTGAGCTCAGCTCACTCTGATAAGCTGTGAGTGGTAAATTTGGGCTAGATATGAAGGAGAATACATCTATGTGGTGTGTGTGCACCACATAAAACAAATCCTGCAGCGCACAGTGTATAATGAGAGAAAAAACTGAGACCGTGATTTTCGATTAAACAGCGACTTTGCAGTGTTTTTTTGTATGGCCTTTTATGATGTATTTGCGATTTCTTGGTTTCATTTGATAGAATGGAAGATATATTACATAAATAGAGATGATTTTGATTGGTTTTCATACTGGAAATGGCTTGAAACTGAGCTCAAATTAGCGGAAATGTTAAATTTTTGCCGATGTTCAAGAGTAAACAAACGACCTCACACATCTAATACACGCCAGCTGGTGGGTCTAATATACATTCACAAATGTGGTAATGATATTTATACAATTATTACAATATTGCATAACAGTAAATCTTCTATTTTTTGTTTAAATAAAAATTCATAATTTTTTTTTTTTCAACAAGTCGGCCGCCTCTCACCGAGGCAGGGTGACCCAAAGAGAAAGAAAATCCCCCCCCAAAAAATACTTTCTTCATCATTCAACACTTTCACCTCACTCACACATAATCACTGTTTTTGCAGAGGTGCCCAGAATACAACAGTTTAGAAGTATATACGTATAAAAATACACAATAGTATATCTCTCCAAACTACCAATATCAATATCAAAATGGAATTCATTAGTAAAGCCTGAAAACATAACTAATGAACAGAGGAAATGTTAGTTTAATGCCAAGAATGCCTGCATTGTTTATTCTGGACCCTATTTTGAAATTGGAATATTTTGAACTTTGTGTTAAATTGGCCAAATTACCAAATTTTTCCCGATCACTTATTTTGTAGTCGAAACAGTTGACTGGGCGTTTTCTTGTACTCAATCGATAGAATAGAAGTAATACTAGTGAAATAGCTAAGAATTAGGTCGACTGGAATAATGTAATTGGCGTAAAATGGAGTCAAAGTCGGGAAAATTGCCGATTCGTAAAATATCGCTGACACATCAAAATTCGCGAGAGCATAATTTTGTCAGTTTTCCATCAAATATACTTTTTGTTTTATTACCTTCAGAAAAGATTCTCTACCATTTCATAAGAAAAAATAACATTTTTTTTTAAATTCTTGGACCTGGTGCACACTTTGAAATTTGGCCTCTGGACCCTGAAAGGGTTAAGTAATAATGCTGGTATATGCCACTGCTACTGCTACATCTATAAAAAGTAATCTCTGACAGTCCAAACATTCTGCCTCTGCTCAGTCATAGTTGGTATTTGAATGCTGTGAGAGGGCTTTTCATTCAAGGTACTGGAGTCACCTTCCGGACTCTCATTGACTTTTTGACAACAACTGACTTACTCCACAAACTCTGATGATCCCCTTCAAGCCCTTTCTACCTCAATCTCTTGCTACCCTCTACCCCCGCACTATCCCCTGCCCCGCTGTTTTCTGTAACCTATAATCATCCCTCCCCCCCTTCTGCCGCCCGATACCCTCGCTTCCTTCCCTACCCTGCAGCGCTGTATAGCCCTTGTGGCTTAGCGCCTCTTTTTGATTATAATAATAATAATACTGGAGTCACCTTCCCTTTGAATCGAACTTAATATCTTCCCATTCCCCAGCACTACATGACCCATAGGGGCTTAGTGCTTCCTTGTCAATTTTAATAACCTGCCTCAACCTCATTTTTTTACCTGTAACCATCCCTCCTTCCTTTATGGCCTGAAGTTTTACAACTCTCTTGTCATGAGTTCTAACACCACTCATACTGTGGTTTGTTAATATTTCCTCTGCATCTTTGCCATTTTTTTTTTTTTTTTTTTTTACTTTACAATGTGGCAGTGTAGGGCCCTGGTGGTTTAACCTTTTTTTTTATGGCAAATAATCTGTTTCATTTTCAGTATATGAAATTTTGATACGGTGTTTTATTGGGAGGGGCATAGATGGCTGTGCCCCTTTTTGCCATGTATTAACCCCTTATTCCCCTTTTTCCTGTTTACCTTAGTAATGGAAATTGGGGGTGGTGATTTAAACCCCTCATCTGGATATGGTTTAGGGGCTTCAATAAAGATTTTTTCAACGTGCGGGAGGTTTGGCCCACTTCATGCATTCATGCTGGAAGGGGGGGCTGGGGCGGGCCCCATGAAATCCCAGTCTGTAGTTTCTGGGAAAAAGAACTACATGCACCCCGGGATAAATTGCCTAGATAACATGCCCTAGAAAAACATAGCTGGTGATTCAAAAAATCAGACTTTTATACTGACCAAAAAGGTTTGAACCATTGAACCCAAATCCAAAAAACGTAGGTCTTGGTTATTCACTCCCCCATGCCGTGTGGTGTGTGAAAATGCCTGCTGACTCAAAGAGGACTTGCCGTATTTGGGGTGATTAACATTTCTGGCGATTTAACCCCCCAGATCAGCAGTTGTTGCCCTTTTAAAGGGTTTTTTTTACTGAGGCCCAAAGGTATGCTGGGCTTGTTCTGGACAAGAGTAAACTAGAATTTTTCTTCCGGGGGAAAGTGAAATTGCAATTTGGGAAATTGAATGTGTTTTTTTTTAGAGGGGTGACAGCTCTATCTATAGTTTTTTTGTTGGTATTTAAAGTGAAAGTACGGGGAGATGGGGTACAAGGAGGTTTTGACAGTAAGACAGAAAGAAAGTTTACAAAATTTAAAAGGGGATGGGAAAAAATATAAGCAACCATTTAGAGAGACAGGCCAAGAGCTACAGGTAATGGGGGGGAGTAGATGAGGGATGGGGTTAGATTTAAGAAGAGTGTTAGATTGTGCAGTGAAGTTTATGGGTAAAATAGAAAAGGAACAGTTGGGGAATGAGGAGTAAAAGGGGTGGTAAGGAAGAAAAAGTTGGCACACGAAAGGGTTTTTTACAAAGCAAAATTGGAGAGAAGAGAGATTAAAAGAGCAATGAGGGGGTGCAAAAGGAAGCTTGAGGAAGTGGGAGAGTTTTTCAAAATATTTTTTGGGATAGAAAAAGTTTTGGACGAGATAATAGTCGAGAAAGCCTAGGGAACAAAAATTTAAATTTTAAAATTGAAACAAAAGAGGGAACCATTAGTGGGGGTGGAGGTATTGGGGGAAGTGGGGGAAATGATGAGGAATTGTTGAATGCTAATGGGGGGAGAGAGAGGCAGGGATTTCTCATTGGGCGGTAAGTATAACATCTTTAGGGGTGAGGGAAAAACCAGAAAAATGGTTGCGGCAGGTGTGTGAGGCAGTGGGTAGAAAGAAATTCAAATTTAAATTTAAGTTTATTTTATAAGGGTTCAATGTGAGTTTACAGATTTGGTTATTTTGGGGGTTTTTCATGTATAAAATAATAATTTCGGTGTACCCCTAGAAAACCAGCATGGTAGGGATTTCGGGAAAATTAAATTAAATCTTTAAGTTTAAAATATTTCAAAAAATTTTAGGTAAGTTGGTATTATGGCTAAGTGACTAAAATATTTTTGAGTTTAGCAAAGGAAAGCTTTTGTTTTTGGGACTAACAAGTTTCACTATTGAATCATACTGATTCTAATGGATAATCGGACAAGGATACTGACTAATTGTTACGAAAACCCATTATCGGCTGGATGCTAAAGGCAGTCCTTTCTATATTCACTGGAGAACTCTAACTTTTAGAATCGCGTTTTTTTTTTGTAACATTTGGTAATAAGTAATACAATTTTATGAAAAAGAAGAATAATTATACAGAGATATAGATAATAGCACGTAATGAAAGTAGTTTCTTGGAATTATGTATTGGTGAATAAAACTGGTTGATGGAAGACTCCAGGAGTACACGTTTAAGAGGGGCACCAGAAATTATAAACCAGGTCATTATTTAGTTGTAGCACAAGTTAGAGTAAAGAGGTAGAATGGGACAAAAAGGAAAATGACATCAGTAGTAATAGAATAGACTATCATCATACAATAATGTTACCAAACACTGGTGTATGAGTGGTGAAACGAGTTTTTTGAATGTTACAGTGAGAAGGAGACTGAAGACAGAGAGTGTTGAGGATGAATGTGTGGTTGAATTTCATGCAGAAAATAGGATTTTGGAGATCAGAAGAGGTATTATTCAGAGGACTGAGGGAGGAATTGTTGAGGTGGTTTAGACATTTAGAGAGTATGGAAAAACATAGGATGAGCCTTGGAGGAGAGCATCTAACTATGGGTGTGTTGAAGGGTAGGTGTAAAGTAAAATTTTGGGTGCTAGGAGTCTTGACACACAGCAGGCTTGTATGCACGTGTTAGAGCGAGTGGATGCAAGTGATTTTTATGATTTGTTGTGTTGTTAGAGAGTGAACAAAAGTAACATTCAATGAAGAAATCAGGGAAACCAGTTAGTCTGACATGAGTCCTGAAGTGAAAAGTACAAGCCTCTGCACTCTTAGAAAGGATTGGTGATTGTTATAATTTTGGAGGTCATCTGAATGTGATTGTCTTCGCCCTTTCAGGCAAGACAGTGATTAAATGAGTGACAGGTGAGCACGATCACACATTGTCAGGTCACCCTACCGCGGTGGGAGACGGCAAGAGTGTTAAAAAAACGATAGAGGGAATGTTCTGGTTCAAACAATAAATGTATATATTAGGAAAAGGACACTAGTCCAACTAATACGGTCATTTTATTGTACAATCGTTTTTGGCTTGACAAAAACTACTGGAGAGTGAAATGTTGCCCACAATTAAATATCGCATTAGTTTGGACTGTGTCCTTTTACCAAACATATTGTCAGGTAATTCTACCAACATTATTACATAGTTGAAGATTAGTGGAACAAACTCTAGGTATGTCAATTGGTCGAGAACTTTGGGTAACTTTATTATATAGGTTGGATGAGTATTTTAGTGGACTGTGGGTGGTGCAAGTATGGGCCTGATGCCCTAGCATGTGCCTAGGAAAGTTGGAGGGAGGGGGTATAGAGGTTTTTATGTGCGAGGGCTTGACTTCCAGTCATGCATGGGTGAGCGTGTTTGATAGGAGTGAAATGAGACAAAAGGTTTTTAATACTTGACGGGAGCTGTTGGAGTGTGAGGCAAAAGTAACATTTATGAAGGGATTCAGGGAAACCGTCAGGCCGGGACTTTGAGTCCTGGAGATGGAAAGTACAGTGCCAGCAAACTCCTGAAGGAGGGGTGTTAATGTTGCAGTTTAAAAACTTTAGTGTAAAGCTCCCTTCTGGAACAAGACAGTGAAGGAGTGAAAATGATGGTGAAAGTTTTCTTTTCGGGCCAACACCCTGCCTTGGGTGGGAATCGCCATGTGTTTAATAATAAAAATAACTAAATTTCAAAATTCTTTGACTTCTCAAAACACACTTACCCAATAAAGGGGGTGACGATGGGGTATGGTGACAGTGTGTGGTGATGACGATGACCTGCTGGCCACATTTCTAAGAGAACCAGAAGGCGGCGACAACCCACTCTGCGGTATTCTGAATCGGTAATTAAGAAATCGCCTGTCTGCAACTGTTTGCATCAATATATATTATAATATATATATATATATATATATATATATAGATATATATATATATATAAATATAAAGAGCGCATGGCCTCTGATACCATAATGGTCAAGTTTGTGGAGTAGGATGCCATGGTCTACTGTGTCAAAAGCCTTTATCTTAGTCAATAAAAATTCCTAGTGGATATTCCTTATTTTCCAATGCTGTGTAAAGCAGATCTAGCATTTTTATGATTGCATACATTAGTGGTTTTATTTTTTCCTGAATCCAAATTGGCAAGGGGTTGAGTAATGTTTTTGTGCCATTATAATGAAATATAGATCTCCTGTGCAAACGAGTTCTCAAAGATTTTAGATAGCAATGGTAAGTTTGAATATTGGCCTATAGTTTTGTTTAATCTGTAGGGTCACCACCTTTATTATTGGTGTAACCCTTCCGTCTTGAGTAGTTTCGGGAAGGTCTAGTTTCTAGTGACCTTATAGAGAAAACGTAATATTAGATGTGTCTTGGGCAATGGGTGGGGCGAGAGGACGAAGGGCTGGGTGGCTCTCTTTGTACAATAATGGGTGGGACATGAACAGATTCCCTGAGTTATTTTTAAGTACTATAATCTTGGTATTTCTTTTCTTGAGCTCAGTTGGAGCAAGATAGAAGGATTTGGGAAATTTCCCATCTAGGTAGTCCCCAGCATGGGCGTTTGTAACGTGGGATTTATTGGCAAGATAAAACCTATGGTTTAAGAAGTCGTTTATCTTGTTAGCTGTTCAAGTGGGATGCGTGGTGTTTCATTAGGTTTAGTTAGACAAATATCTTGTTTTTTTTTTTAAGTTTGTAGTCCGCTAGAACTGAGAGAGTGTTTTCCACAGGTCTTTTTTATATCTCCTCATGTGTCAGTGAAAACTACTGGAGTAGAATAGTTGTTTGGCTTTCTTTATTACTTTGGTGAAGACTGATGAATAGTGTTTAATGAATATCTTGTGTATTAAGCCCTGTCTATATTGCTTTTCATATTGGTGGTTTCTTATCAATGGATTTCAGAATGGTGCTGGTTAGTCCATGGGCAACCAAGCTGTTTTGTTGTGATCTGTTTTGTTTTTATAGACAATGTTTGTTGTAATAGTCTAAGTAATTCGTTAAGAAAAATGTCTGTCCCAGTCACATACCATTGGCCTGGAGAATTCCTGTAGGCCAGACCAACAGTCTCTAGGTCAGCTGTGACTTCCTTAATTGAGGCCTCATCATGGAGTCTAAATAAACTTTGATGTATTCACAAGTGTGGTTTATAAGTAGTAAAGAGGAAGGTTGGGTAAGTGGTCTTTAGTGCTATCTTGATTATCCATGATTAAGGGGGGCCTAAGTATATTGGTCCATATGTTTGTCATAATGGTTGCACTTGTTTCAGTGAGCCTAGGTTGGTTTAGTTATTGTTTGTATGAGGAAGTGAGTTTGTTCATATTTTGATGAAAACAGTTACGGCTGATCATCTAGTAGGCCAAGTTGATGTTGAAGTCACCAGCTAAGAGAAGGTGGTGCTTATGCATTTGTCTGATTGTTATTAGTGCCTTTAATTTCCTCACAGAAATTTGGGATGTTCGTGTGGGGTAATCCGGTAAATGGCACCGATTGTTATAGGCGTCTTAAGTTTTTTTTCATAAAATTTAGCAAAAAATGTATTCTCCATATCATCACTGAAAGCAAGTGTGCTACTTAACAAGATATTTGGTTAGAGTAATAGATTGGCAATACCACCCACAACTTGTATGTCTGCAGTTGTGGATTGCTGTGTATCCGGTAGAGGGTAGATATCTATTGTGTCCGCTTAAGCCATGTCTCAGTAAGAGATAATGCAGGATAATGGTGTCTTTAGTGATTCAAGGAGTGGCCAGGAGTCATCCTAGTGTTTGCTTAAGGACCTGATGTTGTAGTTAAGTACTGATGAGACTTGTTTGCATTGTTTTAGGATAGTGCTGGCTTGTGATGCTGTGTAAAAAGGCAGTTAACTTTCCAATAGTTTTTGATTGTGTGTCAGATATGGAAGGTCTAGATCAGGGTCAACGTGATCAATCATCTTTCTAGGTTTTAAATATGGTTATTTATATCCTGAGTTGGTGTTTGAGCGTTAGTACAGATATCCTGTAGTGGGGGCAGTTTGGACAAGTATATACTATAGCATTTTGGTCATGTAGAGTATAGTCACTAATACCCATAATGGAGTTGTGTTGTCTAATGTGTTGTGCTGGAATGAGCTAAAGTACAACTAGGTATAAACTAAAAATATAAAAATACAAATTAAAAAAAGACAAGACTCTCACTTTGTAATTTTGCAACTAAGGCTAATGTAATGACTTTGATAATAGTCTAGTATTTGAGCTAGAATGAGCTATAGTAACAACTAGTTTAATCTAATACTATAAAAAATACAAATTAAAAATAACACAAGTCAACAGCACTATACACTCACGTAATTAACACTATGTCTAATATAATCGAATTTGGTATGACTATGTAGTTGACAGAATGAGCTATAGTACACTAGTTTAATCTAATGGATCAAAAAAATAAAAAAGGAGGCACAAGGACTCAATTGTAATTGCACTAAGGTGTTATATAAGTTGTATTACCAAGAATTAGAGTATAACTAGATTTTAAATTGACAAGATAAAATATACAAGTTAAGTAGCAAAAGAATAAAAAAAGTAGAAAAAAAATATACGAGGTAGTTGGTATAGTTTAGCAAAAGATAGTTAAGGGCTTGGAACAATAATATAATTGAAAATATACACTAATTGCACACCCAATATAGTCACAAGATATGAAAACAATCTTAGAGTAAGACTTATAATATAAACTTATAATATTAAAATACAAATTTAAAAGTTACTTGCAATTGCGTTAGGGTCGGTATAGGTTGTTGACAAGATCAAGAGTATAACCTAGATTTAACTGACAAAATAAAATTCACAAATTAAAGTACCAAAAGAATAATAAGTAAAAAATAACAATTGGCAATTTTTTGGTTATAATATGATAGTAAGATGGTAAGGACAGTACCGAGGTACAGAGGGCACACAAGTGTACAGGAACACAGTTCAAAGGATAATATAAAGGTTGGCGTTGAATATACAAGAACTGGAAATTTGGGTCAACAAAATGTTATGGAAGTATAAAATAATGATTAATGTACAAAAGTAAAATTTGACTGGTATAAATAGGTGTTTAAATAAACATTTTATAGAAAGTATAATGATTACAAAATACAAGAGGAAAAAGTAATGTTTATTTCATTCAATATTGCAACCTGGTAGTTAACTAGAGGTTATTTGCATACAAGGTAAATAATGGATACTCTAAAGATAGTATATGTGGTAATTAAAAACAGTTTAAGGAAATTAGGCAAGTAAATGGTATTAAATGATGTCAAAGAATGTTAAGAGTAAATTGTATTGATAGTAAAAATGTAATTATTAATTTTAGTAAGTAATAATCAAATTGATAGTATTTAAAAAAATATGAGGTATTGTAATATGACCAGAGAAAGTATCAATTAGCTAATATTTAAGCAAACGCAATATTAAATAAGAAAAATTAAGAAAAGGTGGACTTAATGCTTACTAGTAAAAATCACAAAAGAGGTAGTTGATTATTAATTAACTAAGAGATTGTACTACGAAATTTGGACAATAATATGCAAAACATACACTACATTTCGTAGGCTTTTAGGTTGGACATTTTATTTATTCACTTTAAGATCGTATCCCTGAGAAATCGGATAGATCATTCTCATTCGTGCTTGTGTACTTTTGACCTACATTGTTTTCCCTAACTAGAATTTTCCCATACCCGAGTGAATGCATTGGTGTATTGTTGTCATTTATTCTCGCCGCTTAATTTTCTGACTCTATACAGGAGTCTCTGACGTTTTTTGGTAAAACACTCGTTTTATGTTATACCTCATTCTTACTTTTAAAAGATGCAATATTTAAGGTCTTTTTTCCCTGTCATGTGAGTGGAATCTAACATAACACTTTTTCTACCATGGGATCCTAGTAACCTGACCTTCTTTTATTTCTGACCTCTGGTAACAATAACACTTGTTTGGTCCTTTATGATCTGCAGAGTAATTTCTTTACTGTTCGTTTGGTTCATATCACTGGAAAAAGTGGACTGTAACTTTTACCTGCGTCCGATAGTTTATCTTGCTCAAGTTTTATCTTCTTGGAGAGCTAAAGCATCTGTTCAATATATTATTTAAGTGGGGGAATGTACCTAAATGGCAGAGAGCATGCCTAGTTTCCTTTGATAAAGGAACAGGGATACTAGATGTAAAAATTATAGGGAAATAAGTCGTCGAGAATACTGTTAAATTTATGACAGAATTTTATACTGAAAGAATTATGTGTAAACAGAGAGTAAGGATTACTAAAGAGAATAAGGTTCCAGAAGAATTAATGATTGTCTCACTTGCACTCATTGTTGGTGTTATCCTTATCACATTGGTGGGTTCTGGGCTGTTGGGGATTAAATACCAAATGCTTACATTGGAGTACATTGGGAATCATGTATACTTACCTAGAAATTACCTGAGAGGGTTTCGGGGGTCAATGCCCCCGCTGGCCTGTCTGAGACCAGGCCTCGATGGTGGATCAGGGTCTGATTAGCCAGGCTGTTTTAGTGCGGCCGCACGCAAGCTGACATATGAACCACAGCCCGGTTGTCAGGTACTGACTTTAGTGCCTGTCCAGTGCCTCTGCAGACAGCCAGGGGTCTATTGGTAATCCCCCTTATGTATGCTGGGACGCAATTGAATAGTCTGGGCCCTGGACACTTGTTGAGTTGTCTCTCAGTGTACTCGTGGGCACCCCTGCTTTTCATCGGGGGGGAATGTTGCATCTCCCGCTGGAGTCTTTTGCTTTCATATGGTGTGATTGTTCGTGTGCAGGTTTGGTAACAACCTCCAAGACCTTCCAAGTGTATATTATCATTTATCTCTCCCCGCCTGGGTTTCGAGGGAAACAGATCAAGGACCTTCAAACTTTCCCATAGTTTTAGGTGCATTATCGCACTTTTGTGTGCCATGAAAGTGTTCTTTTGTAACACTCTCCCAGTCTGCAATGCACCAGCCTTTGAAGGGGGCCGTTAGTGTACCAGGCAGTATTCCACCTAGAGAACACAGGCGATTTTGAAGAGAATCATTATGGGCTTTGGCGGTCCCTAGTTTTGAAGGTTCTCATTATCCATCCTATCCATTTTCCTAGCAGATGAGGTAGATAGTGTTGTGGTCTTTAAAGGCGAGATTCTCTGACATTATACATCTAGGTCCTCAAGTTTTTTCCATATCTTGATAGTTGAAATTTCTCCTTGTTGAACTTTCATATTGTTTTGTGTGGCCCATTCGAAGATTTGGTTGATGTCCACTTGGAGTCTCGCAGTGTCTCGATGGAGGTCACTGCCATGGTGATCTGGTGAAGACATGGAGCTATGGCTTGCATCTCTGTCATATGTCAAAATGTAGGAGAGAATAGAATGGGAGTGAGTACATTGCCTTGTGGAACAGAGCTTTTACCATCGCTGCCTGGGACTTTACTCTGTTTACTATTACTCTTTGTGTTCTATTTGTCAGGAAGTTGTAGATCCATCTACCCAATTTTTCCCCCGTTATTCCTTTATCTCGCGCATTTTGTGTGCTATTAAATAACAACCATGGCGCACTTGTCCTAAAAGCCCTTTTGCAAAGTCTGTGATTTGTATACTACATCTGATTTTGTTTATTCGAATGATCTACAGCATCCAAAAAACCTTGTCAAAGTGAGTCCGCAGCTGGAACAGGCAGGAGCGACCTGCCTCTAAACCGGTGTTGCCCCGGGTTGTGTAATTGATGGGTATCTAGGTGGTTGGCTAATCTTTCTTTCTTAATCGAAACTTCTTTCAATAGATTTTTATGATTTGGTTGTTAGTGCTATCGGGTGTGTAGTTTCTTTGCAATTGCTTTACTGCCACCTTTGTGGAGTGGGGCTATGTTCCTGTTGTTTTTAAAGTGTGTGTGGGATGACCCCTGATGTCCATCTCCCTCTCCCAAATATGCTAAGCACGCGATAGGGACTTCTTGCAGTTCATGATTGAACACGGAATTCCCACGAGTCTGGGCCTGGGCAGAGTGCAATGGGGCAAGTATTAATTACCTCTTCAAAATCTGTGGAGTTATAATAATATCCGAGAGTTTTGGGATGACCAAATTTTTGTGTTTCGTTCATAAAGAATTCCATTTGGATTGTCGACCTTAGAGTTGCGGTGGATTTCTGAACCTGAGTCCATATAGGGACTTTAGTACTCACTCATTTCAATGGCTGTCATCTGTGTATGTCCCATCCCCGCCTCACGGGGGCCCAATACTGGATGTTGTTTTTCCCTTAGATTTGGCATAAGAGAAGAAAGTACATTTGTTCATTTACTTTATGGCTTTAGTTCTTCCTGTGATTCTTGTCTCCTATAAGATTCCTTCAACTTAAGTTCATATTTTGCAATTTCTTTGACTGTGCTTTCCCTTCGCATTTCAGATATATTGACCCCACTCACCTCTGTGACTCTTCACCTTCATCTGTAAAAGAAGTCTCTCCTTTCTAGTTTACATCTTCTCTTTCTTTTTCTAAATGAATGTGTCTTGAGCAATCTCAAGTAAGACTAAAGGTAAGAAACTTTCATGGCACTTATGATTTAGAAAAGGCAATATGATATGGTGACAAGGATGCAATGTGGCAGATTTTGCAAATGTAACAAATAGGTTGGGTAAGGTATCCTTAGAGCATTAAAGAGCTTTAAATGGGATAACAAGGCATAGGTTAGGGTATCTAAGATATGAGGGAGATTATTCATCAGTAAAATGGTTGTTTAACATATAGATGGGCTTTGGGGTTTAGGCGTAGTTATTGATTGTACATAATAATTCTACAATGGGCTTGTAAAAAGAGTGAATCTAGGGTTTTAGGTAGAGATGTGAGACCGAAAGAATAGTGAAATACGTGTTGTGGGAGTGAGAGTTGTCACATTGCAATTTGGCGGATGCCACGGTTTCTTTTGGAGATTCGGAGAAGTTGCAAAGGTTTGTAAACAAATTTGGGAGGTATGTTAACGAAGGAAATAAAAGTTAACTTAGGAAAAGAGTAAAATGATGATGTCAAAAAGTCCCAGGTAATGAGAGATGAATGGCTAGAGGGAGGGAGTATGGAAGAACAAAATGTGCCCAGAATTTTGGGAGTAGACCTGTCTATGATGTGGTTTTAGAGAGACGAGGTGAACCATGAATTGAATGAAGGTAAAAAGATGGGTGGGTGCACTGAGGTCATCTGTGGAACGAAAACTTTAATCGCATGAATCAAACAGATAATAGATTATTATTATTTTTTAACATGTCACCGTTTCCCACCGAGGCATGGTGACCAAAAAAGAAAAAAAAACTTTCGTCATTCAATACTTTCACCATCACAAATACATAATCACTATCTTTGCAGAGACGCTCAAATACGACAGTTTAGAAGTCCTCCAAACTGCCAATATCCCAGACCCTCACTCTAAAATACAGCATTGTTACCTCGTATTTCCAGACCTCAAGTCAGCTAGCCGGTTTCCCCTGAATCCCATTCCAAAATATATTACCCTTCACACACTTTCCAACATCATAGTCAGGCCCCAGTCCTCTCCATTCACTTCAATCTAACACGCTCACTTCCAATCTTTCTGAGCCAACCCTACCCCGCCCCGCCTTCCTTCCGCTACAGATTTAATGCGCCCTCCCAAGTCATTTCTAATCTTTGTTCCATTCTACTCAAAATGACCAAACCCCCTCAACAGCCCTCTTGACTGATACGTTAAGTAAACTCCACACCTCCTAATTTTCCATACTATGAATTCTTCTGCATAATATTTACACAACACATTGCCCTTAACAGGACATCTCAACTGCTCCAACCGGCCTCCTTGCTGCAGCGTTTTTTACAACCCATCATCAACACCCATGTGAGAGTGTTGTACCACTTACTCTCGAACATCCCTTCGTTTGTCTCACGGGATGTTTTTTGTCTACAACGATACCTCCACACACCACACCCTTTTTCCTTCATCATATCAATGGTTTAACCACATCCTTCATAAACCCATCTAGCTGACAAGTCACCCTCAAATATCTAAACACATACACTCTTCTATGACTCCCTCCCTCCAATTAGATATCCATTTTTTCTTTATCTAAATCGTTTGATACCCTCATCACCTTACTCTTATATATGTTCACTTTCAGCTCTCTGCCGTTACACACATTCCCAACTCGTCCACTAACGTTTTGCAACTTTTCTTCAGAATCCCCCCCAAATTTAATCCCACCCCTCTCCCCAACACCCTAGCATTTACTTCTTTTACAAACCAATCTGTAAATTAATGTTAAACAACTATGTGATATATACATTCCTGTCTAAGACCAACTTTTAACTGGGAAGTATTCTCCCTCTCCGACCCACCCTAAACTCTAACCTAATGCCCTCACTATTCCCATAAAAACTCTTTACATCATTTAGGTAACTACTACCTGTTTCCACACACTTTGCAACATCTGCCACATTGCTCCCAAATCCACTCTCATATGCCTTTCTACATCCAAAAATGCAATGAAAACCATCCTACCTATAAATACTGTTACACATATATGCTCAATGTAAACACTAATCTACAACATCGTCTACCCATTCTAAAGACCTTCCTTGTTCATCTGCAATCCTGCTCTCTGTCTACCTCTAATTTTTTCAGTAATAACCCTACCATACTCTTTACCTTGTATATCAGTAAACTTATTACCCTATAATATTTACAATCTTTTTTGTCTCTCCTTCCTTTTATACAAAGAATATCAGATTGGAGGGAGAGAGTATGGAAGAGGTAATGTATTCAGAATATTTGGGAGTGTACGTGTCACAGATGGGTCTATGAAAATAGGTGGAATAATAGAATGATGAGGAAAAGGGTGAGGAGGTGTCACTTAGTCTCTGTGGAGACAAAGAACTTTTGTCCGTGGAAGCAAAGAGGGGAATGTATGAAGAGTATAGTTTGTACCAACACACTTGTATGGGGTGTGAAAGTCTGGTGTGAAGAAGTTTGCAGCAGAAGGCTGGAGGCAGTGGAGAATGTCATGTCTGAGGACAGTGTGTGGATGAATATAAGCAGAGAATTCGTAGTTTGAAATTAGAAGAAAGGTGTGGGATTACCAAAACTTTTACCAAACATCGAACTTAAGCTAAAGCAATCTATAGGAGACAGGAATCGCGGGAAAGAACTAAAGCCATAAATGAAATCGAAAGAACCCAAAGTATTTCTTTACCTATGCCAAATCAAAGTCGAGAACACCGTCCAGTATTGGGGCCCCTACTTAAACAAGAAATGGGTCCTACACAGATGACCAGCAATAAAATGAGTAGAGTTACTCAAGTCCCAATATACCAGTTTTTTAGCAAGCCGATAACCAAGACTAGAGAGTCAAAGATCAAAATGAATTTTTTAATGAGAGAGCCACAAAAATTTGGGTTAACACAACTTTCTATGTTAATCCGACGCCTAATTACTTCCGAACAGCGATAAATACTGCCCATGCACTCTGCCCCGGTCCAGACTCATGAACCGCCGTGTTCATCAAGAAGATTCAAGAAGCCCCTATCACGAGCTTTTCCCATCCTATGGAGAACGAGCATGGACACGGGTCCCCACAGTTACTAAAAACAATAGAAACATAGCCCCACTTCCACAAAGGGGGCAGTAAAGCAATAGCAAGAGAACTACAGAACGATAAGCACTAACATCCCATATCATAAAAATCTTGAAAGGTCCTAAGAAGCAAGATCTGCCACCCATCTAGAAACCCCTCAATACACAACCCAGGGCAACATGGGATTAGAACAATCGCTCCTGTGTGTCTCAACTATTGGAATCACTACGACAAGGTCCTAGATGCACTAGAAGACAAAAAGAATGCTGATGTAATATATACAGAACTTTTCAAAGCCTTCGACAAGTGTGACCATGGCGTAATAGCGCACAAAATGCGTGCTAAAGGAAGTAACCAGAAAAAGTTGGTAGATGGATCTATAATTTCCTCAACAAACAGAACACAAAGAGAGTAGTAGACAAAACAGAATAAAGGTCCGAGCAGCTACGGTGAAAAGCTCTGTTCCACAATGCATCATTACTCGCACACATCTTGTTTCTCATCCTCATATCTGACATAGACAAGGATGTCAGCCACAGCACCGTGTCTTCCTCTGGCAGACACTGCAAGGCTCCAGGCGGAACATCTACCAAATCATTCAGTGGGCTGCAGAAAACAATATGAAGTTCAACGATGAGAAATTTCAATTACTCTCAGATTGGTAAACACAGGAAATTAAATCTTCATCAAGTACAAAACAAATTCTGGGCCACAAAATAGAGGCGAAACACCAGCGTCAATGACCTGGAGTGAATCACATGTCGGAGATCCTCACCTTCAAGGACCATAACATTGTAATCAATCGCATTCTGCTAGAACAAATGACAGGAGTGATAATGAGAACCTTCAAAACTATGAGGCCAAGCCCATGATGACACTCTTCAGGTCCACTCTGTTCTATCTAGGCTGGAATTTGCTGCACACAAACTGCAACCTTTTCAAGGCAGGTGAAAATTGCTGACCTAGAAATGTGCAGGAGAACCTTCACGCGCGCATAAACGGAGATAAAACACCTCAATTACTGGAGTGCTTGGAAGTCCTGACCTGTATTTCCCTGGAACGTAGGCGGGAGGATACATGATTATATACACCTTGAAAATCTTAGAGGGACTAGTACCGAACTTGCACACGTAAAATCACTCACGAACGAAAGCAAAAGACTTGGCAGACGATTGCAACATCCCCCCAATGACAACAGGGGTGTCACTAGCACGTTAAAGAGACCACACCAAAAAGGTCCAGGGGCCCGAGACAGTTCAAAAAACTGCCTCCCAGCATACATAAGGGGATTACCAATAGACCCCTGGCAGTCTTCAAGCTGGCCACTGGACAATAACCTAAAGTCGGTAACCTTGACCAACCGGGCTGTGGCTCGTAACGTTGGTTTTCGTGCAGTGCCAAGCAGTAACAGCCTGTGATGATCAGCCTCTGACCACCTGGAAGGCCTGGTCACAGACCGCGGGCCGCTGGGGGTTGACCCCCGAATCTCTCTCCAGTAAACCTCCAGAAGGCCCGAGAAGGGTTGTTGAGTGTGGTTCAGCACATGTAGAGATAATGGAACAAAACAAATAACTTCGAGAGTGTAGGGGTAGGAATCAGCTTATGGAAGGATAGAGGGAGGAGTGGAAGGATGTTTGGTGTGCGAGGGGCTTGGACTTCCAGCAAGCGTGCGTGAGCGTATTTGATAGGAGCGAATGGAGACAAATGGGTTTTTAAATACTGACGTGCTGTTGGGTGTGAGCAAGTAACATTTATGAAGGGGATCAGGGAAACTGGCAGGCCGGAACTTGAGTCCCTGGAGATGGGAAGTATAACAGTGCCTGCACTCTGAAGGAGGGGTGTGTAATGTTGTAGTTTTATATCTGGTAGTTAAAAGCATCCTCTGGCAAGACATTGATGGAGTGAATGAACCTGGTACCTGAGCTATTCCTGGGATTCAACGCCCGCCGCGGCACGGTCCACAACCAGGCCTCCCGTTGGATCATGGCCTGAATCAACCAGGCTGTTACTGCTAGGCCGCTACGCATCCCAACACACGAACCACAGCCCGGCTGATGCGGCACTAACTTTAGTGTATCTGTCCAGCTCTCTCTTGAGGCAGCCAGGGGTTTATTGGTAATTCCCCTAATGCTTGAACGGGAGGCTGTTGACAGTCTTGGGCCCCGGACACTTATGGTGCTTTCCTCTAGTGTACCAATGGGCCCTACTTTTAATTGGGGTATTTTGCATCGCCTGCCAGTCATCTACTTTCGTAGGGAGTGGATTTCTGTGTGGCAGATTCGGGACCAATTCATCTAGGTATTTCTAATGTAGATTATGATATATCTTCTCCGGCCTCTATTCAACGAGTACAAGTCAAGTGCTTCCACTTGCGTCCCATAGTTAAGGTGCTTGACAGTACTTATACGTGCAGTAAAGGTTCTCTTACACTCTTTAGATCTGCATTTCTTTTCTGGGCCACCCTGCCTTGTTTGGGAATCGGCCAATGTGTTAATAAAAAAAAAATACAAACATCTCTCTACATTCTCTAGGTACCCTCCCCCTCTTTCATATATTATTAAAAAAATACCAACCACTCCCAACACTATAATCCACCCCACTCCCCCTGCTATTACATTTCTGTCCATGATCCGTCATTCCCACTGCTTTACTTACCAACCCCCTTTCATTCTAACGTAATGCCTCACGACCTCCCCGCACACTCACATCCTGCTCTCTTCCCATCCTAAAAGATGGTATACTCCCTGACCAGTGCATGAAATACCACCTTCCCTTTCTTCATTTCTTTTAAAAGTTCCTCAAAATATTCCTCTGCCATCAACCCAATACCGTCCAGCTCTCCATCTACTAACTCCCCTACACCTGTTTTAACTGCCATATCCGTTTCGTTCCCAGTATCTTAACCTGTTTTCTCCATTTTTTTTCTTATTCTCAGCAAATTTTTGACAGTGCCTCACCCTCTCCCACTCTAACATTTGCTCACCTTTTGCACCTCTCACCACTCTCTTCACGTTTATTTTATTCTCCAATACTCTGGCCCTTATAATCAATACTGGATGGGGTTTTTATTTTCTCATAAGCAACTTTTTTCTCTTTTATCGCACCCTTTAACCTCATCGGTCCATCAATCACTTCCTCTTTCCTCCTGCACCCACCCTCCTATACCACAAACTTCTGCCCCAAATTCTAATACTGCATTTTAAAAAACTATCCCATCCCTCTTCAACTCCCCCTCCCCCCTCATACTTGCACCAACCCACCTTTCTGCCAATACTTGCTTATATCTCACCCTAACTTTCCTCCTCCCTTAGTTTTTCATTTTACCTCTCTCAGTTTCTTACTGTACGCCATATTCCTTTTTTCCATCTAACCTCTTACTCTAACTTAGCTACAACTAGAAATGATCCGATATATCAGTTGCCCCTCTGTAAACATGTACATCCTGAAGCCTACCCATCAACCTTTTATTCACCAATACATAATCTAACAAACTACTTTCATTACGTGCTATATCATACCTTGTATACTTATTTATCCTCTTTTTCATAAAATATGTATTATCAAATCTTTTTCTACACATAATTCATTTAGGAAGAGGTTCGGTGTTGCAACCCCTGAATGGGTTGCAATGATTATTATGTATATATATAATTACCTTTTCATTTAATTTTATATTGCTTATATTTGCGATAATAGCTAAATCGTAAATGTATTGCTTCATATTGTTATTTGACTTGTTAGGTAGGATGTAACATATTATGTGCTCAGTTTAAGTCTTGATTATCTAACTACTGTAATTATCGCTCTTTGCTCGTTATTCTGCCGCTTCTGCATCTTGTTTGGGCACGACGAGGCAACCCACGGACTACGGGTGGGGGGGGGGTGGGTCCCCTCACCTCGCCTAACAGTAATTCAGTCGGTCGAGACTCACTTGGAGGTTGAAGATTGTCCTGTCCGCATTATTCTGTAGTTCTGTGAAACTCTTCACAGAAGGTTGTATAGCTTAGTGATATTCGGACAGTTGTACTGAGGTATGTGTGTCTCATAGAACACTCTGAGTAACTCAGGTCCAGAACTATAGCTTATGGACCTAATTTGTACCGCGGTCTCTGAGTATTATCCCCAGTCGGGGGGGGGATTTTTTTATGCTGAACTTAGATTCAGTATATGGAGTTTGTAGACTTTTGTGGAGGATCTGCTGATGGTCCCCTACATAGTGTCGTTATAATTATCTTCCTTGATCCAGATTGTGTCGCAGTTGCTTGTTGTATTGCTATTGGGCCTTACATTCTTTTTTAATTGTTCAAGCAGGACTGTTTCTGGTTGCCAGTCCGGTCAAAGAAGTTAGTTTATGTTGACGACTTTGTCAGTCACATTTTAAGTCCTAGTCGAGTCGTGAGACGGAGAAAACAAACTTAGAGCATTACCACAGTACACACTAACTTGTACACATTTGTAATAATCTTATAAATGTTAATGAAGTACCAGACAGTACTTAAGAATTATAAATTGATATGTGTTTTCGCACAATAATAATTGTTTACGATAGAAGTGATATTATTTTGATGTACTGTGATTAATTTAATTAATTTAATTGATAATATACCTCTAACTTATAAATTTATTAAAATATTAATTTCTCTAGTTAGTACCTACCAGTTGTAATCCGAAGCACTATTGAATCATACTGATTCTAATGGATAATCGGACAAGGATACTGACTAATTGTTACGAAAACCCATTATCGGCTGGATGCTAAAGGCAGTCCTTTCTATATTCACTGGAGAACTCTAACTTTTAGAATCGCGTTTTTTTTTTGTAACATTTGGTAATAAGTAATACAATTTTATGAAAAAGAAGAATAATTATACAGAGATATAGATAATAGCACGTAATGAAAGTAGTTTCTTGGAATTATGTATTGGTGAATAAAACTGGTTGATGGAAGACTCCAGGAGTACACGTTTAAGAGGGGCACCAGAAATTATAAACCAGGTCATTATTTAGTTGTAGCACAAGTTAGAGTAAAGAGGTAGAATGGGACAAAAAGGAAAATGACATCAGTAGTAATAGAATAGACTATCATCATACAATAATGTTACCAAACACTGGTGTATGAGTGGTGAAACATGTTTTTTGAATGTTACAGTGAGAAGGAGACTGAAGACAGAGAGTGTTGAGGATGAATGTGTGGTTGAATTTCATGCAGAAAATAGGGAGTTTGGAGATCAGGAAGAGGTATTATTCAGAGGACTGAGGAGGAATTGTTGAGGTGGTTTAGACATTTAGAGAGTATGGAGAAACATAGGATGAGCCTTGGAGGAGAGCATCTAACTATGGGTGTGTTGAAGGGTAGGTGTAAAGTAAAATTTTGGGTGCTAGGAGTCTTGACACACAGCAGGCTTGTATGCACGTGTTAGAGCGGAGTGGATGCAAGTGATTTTTATGATTTGTTGTGTTGTTAGAGAGTGAACAAAGTAACATTCATGAAGGAACTCAGGGAAACCAGTTAGTCTGACATGAGTCCTGGAAGTGAAAAGTACAATGCCTGCACTCTGTAGAAAGGATGGGTGATTGTTATAATTTTGGAGGTCATCTGAATGTGATTGTCTTCGCCCTTTCAGGCAAGACAGTGATTAAATGAGTGACAGGTGAGCACGATCACACATTGTCAGGTCACCCTACCTCGGTGGGAGACGGCAAGAGTGTTAAAAAAACGATAGAGGGAAGTTCTGGTTCAACAATAATTGTAGATATTAGGTAAAAGGACACAAGTCCAACTAATACGGCATTTTATTGTACAAACGTTTTTGGCTTGACAAAACTACTGGAGAGTGAAATGTTGCCCACAATTAAATATCGCATTAGTTTGGACTGTGTCCTTTTACCAAACATATTGTCAGGTAATTCTACCAACATTATTACATAGTTGAAGATTAGTGGAACAAACTCTAGGTAGTGTCAATTGGTCGAGAACTTTGGGTAACTTTATTATATAGGTTGGATGAGTATTTTAGTGGACTGTGGGTGGTGCAAGTATGGGCCTGATGCCCTAGCATGTGCCTAGGAAAGTTGGAGGGAGGGGGTATAGAGGTTTTTATGTGCGAGGGCTTGACTTCCAGTCATGCAGGGGTGAGCGTGTTTGATAGGAGTGAAATGGAGAAAAATGGTTTTTAATACTTGACGTGCTGTTGGAGTGGGGAGCAAAGTAACATTTATGAGGGATTCGGGGGAAACCGGCGGCCGGACTTGAGTCCGGGAGATGGGAAGTACGTCCCTGCCTCGGGAAGGAGGGGGTTAATGTTGCAGTTTAAAAACGTAGTGTAAAAGCACCCTTCTGGAAGCAGTGAGGAGTAATGTGGTGAAAGTTTTTCTTTTTGGGCCCACCCCCTTGGGGACGGCCAGTGGTTAAAATAATAATAAATAAATTTCAAAAATTTTTGACTTTCAAAACACTCTTACCCAAAAGGGGGGGGCGAGGGGGGTGGTGACGTGGTGGGTGTGACGATGATGCTGGCCCATTCTAAAGAACCAGAGGGCGACGACCACTCTGCGGTTTTGAGTCGGTTTAAGATCCCTGTCTGCAACTGTTTTGCAGATATTATTATATTTATATATATATAAAAATATATATATATTTTATATATATAATATATATATATATATTAATAAATTATAATATATATTCAATAAGATCCAGTAATCCAGGTAAACAGGTGATATCAGAATATGCAAAACAACCACTGTGAAAGAATAGAGAAATTCCAAGCGCTTTCGTGACTACTCACATTATCATTGTTCCTTGATAATGTGAGTAGTCAAGAAAGCGCTTGGAATTTTTTCTATTCTTTCACATGGTTGTTTTGCATATATATATATATATATATATATATATATATATATATATATATATATATATATATATATATATATATATATATATATATATATATATATATCTATAGGAGTCAGGAATCGCGGGAAGAACTAAAAGCCATAAATGAAATCGAAAGAAACCCAAAGTATTTCTTTTCTTATGCCTATCAAAGTCGAGAACAGCGTCCAGTATTGGGCCCCTACTTAAACAAGATGGGTCCTACACAGATGACAGCAAGGAAATGAGTGAGCTACTCAATTCCCAATATGACTCAGTTTTTAGCAAGCCGTTAACCAGACTGAGAGTCGAAGATTAAAATGAATTTTTAATGAGGGAGCCACAGAATTTGGTATACACAGACTTTTCAAAAGCCTTCGACAAGTGTGACCATGGCGTAATAGCGCACACAATGCGTGCTAAAGGAATAACAAGAAAAGTTGGTAGGTGGATCTATAATTTCCTCACTAACAGAACACAGAGAGTAGTCGTCAACAGAGTAAAGTCCGAGGCAGCTACGGTGAAAAGCTCTGTTCCACAAGGCACAGTACTCGCTCCCATCTTGTTCCTCATCCTCATATCCGACATAGACAAGGATGTCAGCCACAGCACCGTGTCTTCCTTTACAGATGACACCCGAATCTGCATGACAGTGTCTTCCATTGCAGACGCTGCAAGGCTCCAGGCGGACATCAACCAAATCTTTCAATGGGCTGCAGAAAACAATATGAAGTTCAACGATGAGAAATTTCAATTACTCCGATACGGTAAACATGAGGAAATTAAAACTTCATCAGAGTACAAAACAAATTCAAACCACACAATAGAGCGAAAAACTAACGTCAAAGACCTGGGAGTGATCATGTCGGAGGATCTCACCTTCAAGGACCATAACATTGTATCAATCGCATCTGCTAGAAAAATGTCAGGATGGATAATGAGAACCTTCAAAACTAGGGATGCCAAGCCCATGATGACACTCTTCAGGTCGCTTGTTTTGTCTAGGCTGGAATATTGCTGCACACTAACAACACCTTTCAAGGCAGGTGAAATTACTGACCTGGAAAATGTACAGAGAACCTTCACGGCGCGCATAACGGAGATAAAACACCTCAATTACTGGCAGCGCTTGAAGTTCCTGAACCTGTATTCCCTTGAACGCAGGCGGGAGAGATACATGATTATATACACCTGGAAAATCCTAGAGGGACTAGTACCTAACTTGCTTACAAAAATCACTCTCTTCTAAAGCAAAAGACTTGGCAGACGATGCAACATCCTCCCAATGAAAAGCAGGGGTGTCACTAGCACGCTAAGAGACAACACAATAAGTGTCAGGAGCCCAAGACTCTTTAACTACCTCCCAGCATACATAAGAGGGATTACCAATAGACCCCTGGCAGTCTTCAAGCAGGCACTGGACAGGCACCTAAAGTCGGTACCTGACCAGCCGGGCTGTGGCTCGTACGTTGGATTGCGTGTAGCCAGCAGTAACAGCCTGGTTGATCAAGCCTTGTTCCACCATGAGGCCTGGTCACAGACCGGGCCGCGGGGGCGTTGATCCCCGGAAATCTCTCCAGGTAAACCCCAGGTAATATATATATATATATATATATATATATATTATATATATTTTATATATATATATATATTATATATATTATATTTTATATATATATATATATATCATGCCAAACAGGTAAAACTTGCGATTTGGCCCTTTAAATAGCAAAACTCTTCTTGCCGAATAAGGCAAGCGAAAGTTCGTGTATGCAGTAATTTCGCAAAAATCATTCTGAACCTAACGAAAAAATATATTTAATTGTGTTTGTTTATTATTAAATTAGTATACAATTATCTAAAATATATTTATTTGGATTAGACTAAATTAAATTGCTCTTGTTATGATAAGGTTTGGTAAGTTTCTAAGCTTTTTTGGTGCAAAATTATTAATTTTTACATTAACACAAATGAAAAAAAAAATTTTTTAAACGTATAAGAGAAAATATTAGAAAGGACTTAATTTTAAATGAGTTCTTGCTAATTGACCAGTTTTACCTATTCGGCACGACAGCAGGACTCGAACCTGCAAACTCTGTATCAGAGTCCACAGTAATTTACTACAGAGCCAGACCCCACATAAGTATGGGTGGCTCTTCAAAGCTAAGCGATGTTTCCCATACACCGGGGCACCAGGCTTGTTTTCGAAGTTATTTCATCAAATCCTGACATGCAGTCGACAACAAAAGATATTTGAAATGCTTAACAATTCACAAACAGGCGAAATTATTTACAAATATTGTCTCTACATCCACAGCAGGACTCGAACCTGCAAACTCTGTATCAGAGTCAGATAAGATAAGATACCACAGAGCCAGTCCCCAGATAAGTATGGGTGCCTAGCTGAAGCTAAGTGATGGTTTTTAGGACTTGACGTGCTGTTGGAGTGTGAGCAAGGTAACATTAATGAAGGGAGTCACGGAAACTGGCAGGCCGGACTTGAGTCCTGGAGATGGGAAGTACAGTGTCTGCACTCTGAAGGAGGTGTGTTAATGTTGTAGTTTTATAACTGTAGTGTAAAGCATCCCTCTGGCAAGACAGTGATGGAGTGAATGTTAGTGAAAGTTTTTCTTTTTCGGGCCACCCTGCCTTGGTGGGAGACGGCCGATGTGTTAATATATTTTTTTTTATTATTATCACACTGGCCGATTCCCACCAAGGCAGGGTGGCCCGAAAAAGAAAAACTTTCACCATCATTCACTCCATCACTGTCTTGCCAGAGGCGCACATACACTACAGATATAAAACTACAACATTAACACTCCTCCTTCAGAGTGCAGACACTGTACTTCCCATCTCCAGGACTCAAGTCCGGCCTGCCGGTTTCCGTGAATCCCTTCATAAATGTTACCTTGCTCACACTCCAACAGCACGTCAAGTCCTAAAAATCATTTGTCTCCATTTCCTCTTATCTAACACGCTCACGCATGCTTGATGGAAGTCCAAGCTCCTCACACACAAAACTTCCTTTACCCCCTCCCTCCAACCTTTCCTAGGCTGACCCCTACCCCACCTTCCCTCCACTACAGATTTATACACCCCTGAAGTCATTCTATTTCATTCCATGTCAGAACCACCTCAATAACCCCTCCTCAGCCCTCTGGATAATACTTTTGGTAATCCTGTACCTTCTCCTAATCTCCATCTCGGATTCTCTGTATTATATTCACACAACACATTCCCCTCAGACATGACATCTCCACTGCCTCCAGCCTTCTCCTTGTTGCAACATTCATCACTCATGCTTCACACCCACAAAAGAGCATTGGTACAACTCTACTCTCATACATTCCCCTCTTTACTTCTATGGATAAAGTTTTTTTTACATTCTTAAACTTACCCCCTAGATCTACGCCATTACCTATATCTTACTAGCCCCCTCTGTCCTCCAATAGTTGTTTATATCTTACTCTAACAATTCCTTTAGTTTATTTAAATCTCCACCTCTCTTTTTAACTGCTGCTTCCATTTTTCTTGTATCCCATCTCCCTTTTTTAACTCTCCACTGTAGCTACAACTAAAAAAGTGATCTGATATATTGTGGCCCCTCTATAAACATGTACATCTTGAAGTTACCCAAGAGTTTTTTATCTACCAATACGTAGTCCAACAAACTACTGCCTTTACGCCCTATATCATGTCTTGTATATTATTTATCCTCTTTTTCTTAAAATATGAATTACCTAAAACCAAACCCCTTTCTATTCAAGTTCAGTGAAAGGCCCCATTATCATTTACACCTGGCCCCCCCCAAACTTACCTTTACACTCTCTCAAAATGTTTCTCCTTGTGGCATGCAAAGAGTACGTAACCTTTATTGGGCGCATGTACACAACCTCATTGAAGGGCTATCTTCCCACCAGCGAACAGGTGTTAAGGTTTAACGATGGGGCCCCATCGTTCAATTAGTACCCGGGTTTTCCAGGAAATTTAAAAGATGGTTTTGGCAATTGCAGAGGTGTTGTGGGTACCACACACCTGTCTGCCCTTGTCATTCCCATTTAGAGCTGGTTGAAGCACGATCTGCTCTCTAGTGGCTTCTATTCTGCCTTGCTTACCGTGGAGTGCACTAATACCTATTGTTGTACATAAGTTATATAGTGTAATAATTCTGTTCTTACTTGGTGAAGGATAATTGAAGTAAAAAGTTTTCTGCTGTGTTTATTTTGCTCCCTTTACACCAGGATAACAGGCCTTTGGGACTCCTGGGTTGTAATACCCCTACTGAGCCCTTTAGGTCCCCTACCACAATTATTTCTCCACTTGGTCCAAAAGTTCCTCCAAAATCTCTTAACACTCTCAAATCTCTCTCTCTCCTCTACACTCCTCTCTTCTCCAGGTTTCAACACACTTATTAAGACCCACTTTTTGCCCTCTGACCCTTATTTTAATCCCCATAAACTTGAATTTACACATTTTATTTCCATCCTCTCTTTCCATAACTGATCCTTCAACATTATTGCTACCCTTTCCTAAACTTTAACTCTCACAGATACTCCTGGCTTAGTCCCATTTATTTTTTCCCAACTGAAACTTTCCCTTTCCCTTTCAGGTTTGTTTTGCTTAGAGCAGGACATCCAATCTTTTTCTTTTAAAAACATCAGCAGTCATTTGTTTCTTATCATTGCACTACATCCACGCACCTTCAAAACTCCCAATTTTATAATTTTTTTTCTCGTTTTTAGTGCTTATACAGGAGTAGGGTTACTAGCCCAATGCTCCGGCATTTTAGTCACCTCCTATGACACACACGGCTTTCAGAGGAAAAATTCTTTTCCACTTCCCCATGAAGAATAAGGAAATAAAGAAGAACAAGAACTATTAAGAAAAAGGAAGAAAAAACCTGATATGTTATGTATTAAATTTCATGTGCTGCCTGTGTAGTGTAACCTAAGTGTAAGAAGAAGTAGCCAGATATTTCCTGTTATCCAGCGTGTTTATGAGACAGAAAAAAGACACCAGCAAATTCTACCATCATGTAAAACAGTTACAGGTTTCTGCTGTTCACACTTAAGTTCGGCAGGACGGTTGTAACTCCCTGGGGTGGTTGCGTCTACCCAAACATACTACTAGTTTATATATATATATATATATATATATATATTCTATATATATATATATATATATATATTTTATATATATATATATATATATTAATAAAGTGTAGGTTGCAAGGTATAATATAATGGTTGTCTATAGTAGTAATACTGTGTACAGCTTATTCTAGTCTGTTTCCCTCAAAGTTTTCGAGGCGGAAGATATGAGTCATATCTCATAGTGATAGGTACAAACATCTCCAACGTGCAAGTACAACAAAATTCCTCGTGGACAAGTACAAACTTCTCGTGAAAGTCCCCCCCCAGTCACAAACATCCCTCACTCCCGTGAAGTTACACAAACATCTCCTCGTGAAGTACAAACAATATCTTCGTGAAGTACAAAACATCTTCGTGAAATACTAAAATATAGTGACAAGTACAAACATCTCATCGTGAAGTACATCCACTTCTCATCAGCTGAATGTACTAACATCTCGTGAAGTAAAATCAATTATCGTGAAGTACAAAGATGCAGCTCCAACCTAACGTGAACAGTAACAAAACATTCTCCCTCGTGAAAGTACATTATATCGTGAGTAACAAAACCTATCTCGTGAAGTACTAACATCTCTCGTGAAAGTAAACAAACATCTCCTCGTGAAGTAAAAAACACTCGTGACAGTACAAACAATCTCGTGAAGTACAAACATACTCGTGAATACATACATCTCCCTCCGTGACCCTGTAACAAACTTATCCTCGTGACTGCAACCAGAGTACCAAACATCTCATCGGAGAATTAACACACATCTCCGTGATGTACAAACTTCTCCTAGTGATGTACATAACTGTCAATCCTCAGTGACAGTTCAAACATCTCCTCGTGAAACACCGTACAAAATCATCTTCCTCGTGCTGTACATACATCTCCTCGTGCTAGTACAATCATCCTCCTCGGGATGTAATCAGTACATAAACATCTTCCTAGTGCAAGTACAAAACATCTCACCTCGTGCTGTGAAGTCCTACAAACATTCTTCTTCTGAAGTACTTAACATCAGCGTGCATAGTACTACTAAAAACACCATCCTCCTACGCTGAAGTACAAACAATCCAGTGACAGTCACACATTTCTCTCACTCATGTGAAGTACCTACATCTATGAAGTACAAAAACATCCTCCTCGTGGGGAAAGTTCATAAATCCCTACACCCCCCCATCAACTCGTGAAGTACAATCCTATCAATCCTCGTGATGTAACTATACAATCTCCTCGTCGAAGTCAACATCTCATAGGTGATAGTACATACACTCCCTCGTGATAGTACTAAATTCTCTGTTGAAGTAATATATTCCTCCTCGTGAAGTACAAAACATCTCGTCCCGAACAGTACAATCAAATACTCCTCGCCTCGCAAGTACAAACATCCCTCCTCGTGAAGGTACAAACATCCTCCCTTCGTGAAGTAATTACATTTAGTGTACCTGTACATCACAATCTCCCAGAGAAGTACAACACATACTCGTGAAGTACTTACATCTACTCGTTGAAGTCACAAACTCTCGTGAAGTACCTAATATATACTCGTTGATAGTCAACACACACAAATACATTCCTCGTGAAGTACAAAAATCTACCCCTCCCCTAGTGAAGTCACAAACATCCTCGTTGAAAGTACAAATACTCCTCGTGAAGTACATACATACCACTCTCCTCCGTGAAGCTTACAACCCAACATCTAGTGAAGTACAATACTTTACTCCTCGTGGATGTACAAACAATCTCCTAGTGTTGAAGTACAAATATCTCCTCGTGATAAGTACAAAACAGGGGATTCTCCGTGAATGTACTAATATTCTCTCTTGATGTAACAAACATCTCGTGACAGTACAATATATGCCATCGTGGACAGTACAAAACATCTCGTGAAAGCTACATACATCTCCTCGTGAAGTACAAACATCTCCTCGTGAAGTACAAACATTCCTCGTGATGTACAACATCTCTCAGTGATAAGTACACACATTCTCGTGAAGTATTACATTCCTAGTGAAGTACAAACACTCCTCCTCGTAAGTACAATAATCTCCTCGTGAAAGTACTAACATATCCTCGTAGTACATAACATATCCTCGTGAAGTACAAAAATTCTAATCGTGAAGTAAATCAAAATCTCGTTGAAGTACAAAATATCTCCTCGTGGAAGTACAACTCTCGTGGAAGTACAAACATCTCCTCGTATGATTACAAAACATCTAACTCGTGTTGTACAACTACATATCATCGTGAAAGTCAAACTTATAGTGAAGTACAAATATCTGCTCGTGAAGTAACAAAAACATCTCGTGATGGTACATAACATCTCCTCGTGAAGTACAAAACATTCTCCTCGTGAAGTTACAAACATCTCGTGACAAGTAAAAAACATCTCCTCCGTGAAGACAAACATCTCCTCGTGATGTACAAACATTCTCGTGAAGTACAAACATCTCCTCGTTGAAGTACAAACATCTCCTCGGTGAAAGTACAAACATCTCGTGAAGTAAATTTTTCTCCTCGTGAAGTACAAAACATATGCTCGTGAAAGTACTAACATCTCGTGCAAGTCAAGTACATTCATCTACCTCTCCTCTTGATGCTACAAATCTATCCTCGTGAATACATATTCTTCTCGTTGTAAGTAAAAAGCACTCTCGTGAAGTACCAAATATCTCCAATTGAGTCACAACTATCTAGTCGGATCAGTAAATATATCTTACTCCCGTGTAGTTTCTAACTTCCTCGTGATAAGTACATTCCATTCCTCCTAGTGAAGTCTCTAACATCTCCTCGTTGAACGTGACAAAAAATCTCCTCGTGAAGTACAATAAAGATCCTGTGAAGTACAAACATCTCGTGAAGTTCAAAACATTATCCTCGTGAAGTAACAAACATATCCTAGTGAAGTTCATACATCTCTCGTGAAAGCTTCACATATATCCTAGTGAATGTACAAACTTCTCCTCGTGATAGACTAAATCTATCCCCCCGCTGAACCAGTACTAATATCTCATCGTGATGTTAATTACATCTCGCTGTTACAAACTTTCCTGTGAATAACAGTACCCCATCTTTTAACCTATTAACCACAACAACAAATCCTCATCGTGAAGTACAAAAATCCCCTCCATCAGTGAAGTAACAAAAATCTAGCTGAAGTACTAATATCTCCTCGTGATGTACAATATCTCGTGATAACCAGTACATAACATCTCCTAGTGGAGTACAAACATCTTCTCGTCTGAAGTACATAACATTCTCTGTGAAAAGTATAAACATCTCCTCGATGACAGTCCACAAAACAATCTCCTGTGAAGAACAATATCTCGTGAAGTTACAAACATCTCACTCGTGAAGTACAAAACATCTCCTCGTGAAGTACAAAAACATTCATCGTGAAGTAACAAACATCTAAGTGAGTACAAACATCTCACTCGGAGTACAAAACATCTCCTGTGAATGTACAAACATCTACCTGCGCGCAAGTACAAACCATTCTCCTCGTGAAGTTTCAAACATCTCGTGGAAGTAATCAATACTACTCCTCGTGAAGTACATAAATTCTCGTGAAGTACAAACTTTCCCCTCTCGGTGTCAGTTTAACTCAAACAAGGTCTCCTCGTGAAGTACGAAACATCCGCATCGTGCACAGTGCAAAATATCTGAAGGTTCCAAATATATACACTCGTGAAGTACTAAGATCTAGTGAAGTAACAATCATCTCCTCGTGATGTTAACAATAACATCTCATCGTGTGGGGTTTGTAGTACAAACCATCTCAACCTCCCAGTGGATGGTTTAAATCTTATACTCGTGAAGGTACAATCAATCTCCTCGTGAAAGTATCATTAATCTACGTGAAGTTCCTTATATCTCCTCGTGGTGATAAATTCATCTACGTGATGTTTACATTTCTTCTCCTAGTGTGATAGTTCACATTCCACATCATCACCTCGTATTTGTTGCGCTCCATTAAATCTTCCTCGTGAAGTCACATACATCCCTCGTTGACACGTTCGAAAATTTTCATCGTGATACAGTTCAAAAATCGCGGGAACGTTCAAACATTCCTCGTGAAGTTTTCACAAACACATCCTCCTCGTGCAAGTACATTACATCTCCTCGATGCATAGATACAAACATCTTGTGATGTACACCAATACAATCCTCTGTGATAAGTAACAAACATCTCCTCGTGAAGTACACAAAACATATCATACCGGGAAGTACAAAACATCTCCTCGTGAAGGTTTCACATAACATATCCTAGTGATAGTTCACAAAACATCTCGTGGCATGCAAAAGAGGCTACGTAACCTTTATTACAGGAGCTTGGACACACCATTCATTTACTGGGCATCTTCCCCCAACAGCGGAAACCAGGTTGCTAAGAGTTGATGGATGAGGACCCCATCGATCAACTAGTGACAGGTTCTAGCCTATTAAGAAGGTGGGTTTGACAATCGCAGAGGCTATGTGGATACCGCTCTCCTGTCTGCCCTTGTCATTCCCTCTCTAGAAGCTGGTTTTTTGCATGAACGGTCTTCTGCTTTCTTTGTGGCTTCTATTTCTGCCTTGCTTACCGTGGAGTGCCTACTATATTTATCACTGTAATAGTGTACATATGATGTTATAATTGGTGTAAGGATAATTTAAGTCTAATATTTTTCTACTGTGTATTTATTTGCTCCCATTTACACCTGGGATAACAGCCATTTGAAATACTCAGGTTGTAATATGGGTAGCCTCGTCCGAGAGCCTGGAACTTAGAGAAACGGTTTGAGCTTAGGGCTGATGCTTTCGTAGAAGGAAACATTGTGGAGCTTGCTGTTTCGCTTCCGCTTTAAATTGTTTGGGTGTCAGTCGCTTTGTTCAGCCTTTGCTATTGTGTGTTCCGTTTCATCCAGCTCGATACTAGCTTGTTCAGTGTGCTCGCCCCTTCTACGGTCATTCTTGTGTGCAGTCGGCTTTGCACTTGTATGCGTATTCTGCAATGTACATCGTGCATAGCCCTACTAAGCGTTTTCTGACACATTTTCACAATGTTAAGTTGGGGTATTCCGTATGTGACATAGCGAATAAACTTATCGCCACCTTGGACGATGCCTCAGTAAGCCTCGTGATGTTCGGCATATACTTTGCAATAAACCTACTTAAATTGTCCCTACAGCGTTGGTATGGGCAATTGATCGTTCCATTGGCATTTTCCCTATAATACGGCTCTCTTTACAGACTGCGCAACTGCGTTCACTTATTGCTGAATTACATTTTGATGGAAGATGTTGGCCACATCAAACTCTCCATTTACGGGAGCTAGGGAAAAAAACTACTTTGTTCTAGCAGGCAGGCTCAGAAGATATTCCTACGGCAGCTTAAACATGGTCAGTATAGTGCAGCTGGGTTGTCTCTGGGTGAATCAGCGTCGTTGGCAATTAGATGGCAAAAATCAATTCTTGGCAAAACTTAGGATAAAAGAGAGCATTCAGCCAAGGGTATGACCATCTTGAGTAGGGGAAAAAGAGAATGGACGGCAGTTTTCGGCATTATGTATAACCGATTTCAAGTTTACTAAAAAGCAGTACTGTTGTTCCACGCTTCCAATGAGGCCGAACCAGAGCAATTTTTCGGAAAGCCTTCGAATATAAGGCTCGAGCCTTGACGCGTGGCCGGAACAGCACTGGGCCTGCGTTGGGTTCATACAGCATACTATTGGGTAAGGACACAGGATTTCTCGTCGGTATTAACCTGCGCTGATATTCTCTGATTCTCAAGTCCTAGTGAAGACACAGTGTTTGGGTTGCATATCACTGTTCCCAGTAAATATAGTTAAGACACTTCAAATTGAACTGCGGCAGCTTGGTCATTCCCTGGTGGTCTTTTTGTGACAGCAAACCAACAGCATTTACCAGCTGGTATAAAGCGAAGTGGGTTGGTCTCTAACTTTGGGAGCTGGTGCAAGCTTATTCTGCAGTGTACCTGCTGGTGTATGTGAGGACCTGAGGTTCGTGCTTTCTGAAGGATCGTGACTAACCACTGCATTGAGGCGGCCAAGGATGGCATGATACCTTCGAAACGAAAGCTCTGTCCGAGCGGTCCCAGTCTCTCTTTTCAAACCAGTCTGGCGTGAGCTGAAGCATCGACATAATTGGGAGAATGAAGTGCCATGCGAGGGAGGAGAGGTCTAAGTCTTCCACACCAAGTCACCTGGTGAGCCACGCTTCCTCAACATACTGGTCCCCCCTGCGGAGAGGGCAAACTACTTATGGTGCATCTCGAAAACAATATCCAGAGATGGCTCCATGCAGAAGACACCAATTGCAACGTCATCAGGGAGTAAAGGGGCAAGCCTTGTCGTTCTGCTTCAGGTGTAATAAAGTAGGTATTATCAGTTCCACACACTGCCCCACAAAAAACCTCAACCCATCGCCGGCAAATCTCTAATATCCCTAGCTAACTTGTCCCCCTAGAGAAGTAGAAAAAAGGTATGGCCCCTCCCTTATATGCAGACAAGGCTTATTTTCCTTCAGGGTAAACTCAAACCAAACTAAAGTAAATACTCTTTTAGAGATACTGGAGCATATTGCTCACTTGTCAGAGTAAGGATTTACCCCTTTCAGAGAATATTCCTTGAATTCCACAAGTTTTATTGGAAGCTTCGGAGAGCTATATTTTCAGTTACTTTGCATAAAATTTATGTACAGTGCAAATATTACCATGGGTACTTGACTGTATGGTATTTCAATAAGGATTTACCATGACAAAATGCCATGTTAATTACTGGGTAATAAAAGTAATATCTGTTACTTCGTGTCCTGAACATATAAGGATAATGCTTCTCCAGTGTTGGCCATATACTCGGGGCAAAATCCCAAGGTTTGTCTGGGGGGAGAATGTTGACTTCCCTTGGACGACTCCGATCTCGAAATAGCCACGTTGTTTTATTGACGCACACACGGCCGGAGTCTCGTAAATCAAGTGAACACAGACCCCGATCAAGCCTTCCTATTCCCAGGTTGCAGGATTCCCAGATGTCTCTGTTTCCATGCCGCACGGGCCTTTGTCTTCCGGGAGTGAACACTTAATTACCCCTTCCGTTAAACTTACTTTGAGGTCCACCATGGGTAAATCCTCTTTTGGGTTCCCATCAGTCACGTATTAAGTTATAAAAATGTTATTTGGTATGCATGAGAAAATCCCCCCCCGCCCCCGGTAGGAAGAGACAGGTAGGCGCCGGCACACTTATCCGAACAGCCGCGATAGTGCGTTCTCCAACCAAGTATAGACCTCAGATATTAAAATATATTAGCTCATAATACGTCATCAGGAGAGTCAATTAGGAATTACAAAAACATTCGTATAGAACAACAATAGAATTTTATTGGCCAACATTTAAAGAAAGATGTGAAGAAAGTCATTTTAGGTCAGGATTGGCGGTGACCACAGAGGATATTGTCTGCACGTTGGAAAAGCCTGGACATTATTTAAAACTGCACTCTACAACCTTACCTGCTGATGGGAGAACCTTATTGCAGATTTTGGTTATAGTCATCTTGTGTATGGTCAAGACCCTAGTCTATAGTATGGAATACAGTATTTATTTACAATTATGGATTAAGTAACAGATATTCCTGAAAAGCGAATCCAATGCGTTAGTATCAATCTAGCACTAAAAGCTATTATCAGAAAGCTTTTAACAACAAATATATTTATTGTTCTTGGCCTTCCTAAGATACTCATACAATTTGATCCATGGTACTAACTTACACTGCCAAAGCTTTAGGGACAGTATTACTAGGTTAGGTGTGATTTCACCAACTATCCACTGCCTCTTCACCCTCAGTCCCAAGGCCGCCTTGGAAAGATTCCTCCCCCCAAACATTAAAAATTCAGATTGATGAGAAGATATTTTGCATGCATTTTCGACTGATTGGATGAATCTCTACCGTTGTTGCTATTATCGTACGAGAGCGGTTTCAAGCGGTCTAACAGCGGTTTTTAGTCACGTTCTGAGTTGATCGTTGGGCACAATTGTACGAGGTCCTCTTCGGGTGATCATAGAAAGCGATGGATGGGGTGAGAAGTAAGAGTAAGCATCCAGCAGTTCACTTCTTCAACCCGTCTTTCAAGGTTTGCTAGGGTGGTACGTGAGTTTGCCCTCCGCACGATTACCTTCAAGATAGCTATACAGTATGATGAAAACAGAGGGTTTGACTAAGTGCACTATTCAGCTATTCCATTCCAGGAATGACAGGTTTGGGATGCAGGAACCCTATACCCGGGGCAACACCTCTTGAAAGCTAGATTTACGGAACCTTTGCAATGATAGTAAGTAGTTTACTGATTAAATTATGTGCCCGTTAGGATACCATTGATAAGATCCCTCAAAAACATAAACATTACCACATAAATCAATCCCTTCAAGGCCCTTTCATACTCCAAGATAACAGTCCCAGTAATGACTCTGTCCTCTTAACCTCTGTGGAATCGATCTTGACTCTTTGCACTCTATCATCTGAATTAATACTAAACTTTCACAAATTTCTGTTCATCCTCAAGGATACTAGCCCGTTAATGGATGGATTATCTGCAAATTAATAAGCAAACCAATATTTAACTGAGCTTCTACATAGTCTATACTAATTATTTTTTAGGATGTGCCCAAAAAAATGCTTCCGTTTAGGTTACCATGATGTAGATGTGGGAAAAATCTCTAACCAATTTAAACTCCTCACCCTACAGAGCTTATCCTGAAAAGCAAAGGTTACTTCAAGCAGGAAGTAGACTTGTGTTTTAGAACATGGTTTAGCTGGAGGAGTCATATCAAGTCCATGGGCTTCACCGTGGCATCTAGCTAAAGAAGGCTGATGGAGGGTTTCGTCAATGTGAACAGACTACACGTTATAGTGGGACACGAGGTCACAATTACAGATGCCTCCCTCTCTCGTATGGATGACGCTAATTAGACTTTGTGGGTAAGGCTACGTTTGTGGTTCCAAATTAGATCCTCACCTTAAAGGATTACTTCAGGTACCTTTGTCAGATAGGCGATGGACAAATCTTGCCTTCGTAATTCCTAGGAGAGTCCATTATCAGTTACAGTTACCCTCCTTCGGATAGAAAAAATTCCCCTCTTCATCCAGAACACCTCATTCCATCAAGGCTATTAAAGGACTTGAAGCACGGGCAGCATAACATAGATGATATTGTTGTGGTGTCCTGAATACTTGGGATCAACACCTACTAAGACTTAACGCTCTGTTTGAGCCTTTCAGAATTCCCAATTAACAGTTAATTTCTCTAAATCTTCCTTTGGCCCAGCGCCACTATCACTTTTCTCAGGCCTATGCAGTAGGTAGTGGTAATGTTGCCCACCTTAAACTTGCTAAAGTTCTTTCGTTAAAGGATTATCAGTCTCATGATAGGTCAAATATAGTTCAACGGTTTTCTAGAGCAATGATAGGATTTTACGAAGTTTCTGTATGAATTTTATCAGATATTGTAGCACCCCCTATTTAGCCTCTCCTTACAGTCATATATTGTTCCCTTTAATGTGGACGTCTGATTTGTAACACTGCTTTAATTAAAGCAAAAAGATTATTTTGACATAATGCACCCATTCTACTGTCTCACCAGGACTTCCCTACAAACCTTTTCCATTACAGGATGATGCTTGTTGAGTCTGGGGTTGTTGGGCAGGTACTATTACAAACGGGAAAAGGAGTGCAGCCTGTAGCATACTTTTCCAGCTAAGTTCCAGCCCACTTCAGAGAGCTTACTACTACCATTGATAAAGAAAGCACTCGACAGCTGGTAATGGCTTTGGACCAGCATTTCGATGTTCTTTGCTGAGGCCAGTCATCGCAGGTGGTCACAGTCTACAGTGATCACAAACGTAGTCTATCTCCAAGCCATGAAGAATAACCAACACAATGGCTTATGCGTTGGACGCTCAGGCTGCAGGCACTATAACTTCAAAATTCGTTACATTGCGGCAAAGAAAATGTGTTCCGGACTCTTTGTCAATAGTCTATTTTAATAATTTAATTATTTTATTACTGTATTTGTGGTAAAAACCCCCCAATCATCTCTATATTATTACACTAACCACTTCATCTATTTTTTAATCTATATATAGCCCCTCGCCCGACCGTATACGGTTCCCTTTACTCTATTAAACATGTCCCCCAAATTATTTACTTATCAGTCACATCTTTCACCACTCTGCCACGTTTCCACGTGCGTCTAGGCTTTCACCCGGCACCTCTCCGAAACGCCTGCCCAGATCTCTCTACGCTCCCCAGCTCGTCTGGCATGGTGCCGGAGGCATCCCCCACGCCCCGCCCCCCCGGCTCCACCCACCCCTTTATTTTTTGCCATGGCGGCCACACGGTTACCATGGGAGGGTGGCAGCCTCATCCTGAGCCTTCTCGGGGAGTGGGGGATCTGTGGCATGCAAAAAGCGAACGTAACCTTTATTCGGCGCAGATGGACACACAATCTTTACAGCTTCATCTCCCCCAACAAGCCACTGAGAACCAGGTTGCTCCTAAGAGTTGATGCTGGAGGCATCAACCTCATCACTGTTCAACTATGTGACCAGGTTCTAGCCAAATAGGATGGTGGGATTGATCAATCGCAGAAGGGGATACGTGGATAACGCTCTCTGTCATCTCTGCACCTTCGTCTTCCCACTCTCTAGAGCTGGTTGAATCACGGTCTGCTTTTATGTGGCTTTTTTTTCCCCTTGCTTCCCGTGGAGTGCACTTATTTATCAGGTACATAGTTGTACTATTGTGTTTTTAATTGGTGAAGGATAATATAAGTCTAAACTTTTTCTACGTGTTTATTTGCTCCTTACCCCTGGGATAACAGGCCATTTAAAATCCTAGGTTTAAATTCCTCGTGAAGTACAAACATCTCGTGAATTTAAAAATATCTCCTCGTGAAGTACAAAACATCTCGTGAAGTACAACATTTCCTCGTAAAGTACAACATCTCTCGTGAAGTACAAACATCTCCTGTGAAGTACAAAATCTCGTGAAGTACAAATATCTCCTCGTGAAGATACAAACATCTCTCGTGAAGTACAAACATCTCCTCAGTGAAGTATAAACATCTCCTGTGAAGTACAAACATCTCCTCGTGAAGACAACACATCTCGTGAAGTACAAAACATCTCCTCGTGAAGTACAAACATCTCCTCGTGAAGTACAAACATCTCCTCGTGAAGTACAAACATCTGTGAAGTAACAAACATTCTCGTGAAGTACAAACATCTCCTCGTGAAGTACAAACATCTCCTCGTGAAGTACAAACATCTCCTCGTGAAGTACAAACATCTCGTGAAGTACAAATATACCCTCGTGAAGTACAAACATCTCGTGAAGTACAACATTCCTCGTGAAGTACAAACATCTCCTCGTGAAGTACAAACATCTCCTCGTGAAGTACAAACATCTCGTGAAGTACAAATATCTCCTCGTGAAGTACAAAATATCTCGGAAGTACAACATCTCCTCGTGAAGTACAAACATCTCCTCGTGAAGTACAAACATCTCCTCGTGAAGTATAAACATCTCCTCGTGAAGTACAAACATCTCCTCGTGAAGTACAAACATCTCGTTGAAGTACAAACATCTCCTCGTGAAGTACAAACATTCTCTCGTGAAGTACAAACATCTCTCGTGAAGTACAAACATCTCCTCGTGAAGTACAAACATCTCGTGAAGTACAAATATCTCCTCGTGAAGTACAAACATCTCGTGAAGTACAAACATCTCCTCGTGAAGTACAAACATCTCCTCGTGAAGTACAAATATCTCCTCGTGAAGTACAAACATCTCCTCGTGAAGTACAAACATCTCGTGAAGTACAAACATCTCCTCGTGAAGTACAAACATCTCCTCGTGAAGTACAAACATCTCGTGAAGTACAAACATCTCCTCGTGAAGTACAAACATCTCCTCGTGAAGTACAAACATCTCCTCGTGAAGTACAAACATCTCCTCGTGAAGTACAAACATCTCCTCGTGAAGTACAAACATCTCCTCGTGAAGTACAAACATCTCCTCGTGAAGTACAAACATCTCCTCGTGAAGTACAAACATCTCCTCGTGAAGTACAAACATCTCCTCGTGAAGTACAAATATCTCCTCGTGAAGTACAAACATCTCCTCGTGAAGTACAAACATCTCCTCGTGAAGTACAAACATCTCGTGAAGTACAAACATCTCCTCGTGAAGTACAAACATCTCCTCGTGAAGTACAAACATCTCGTGAAGTACAAACATCTCCTCGTGAAGTACAAACATCTCGTGAAGTACAAACATCTCCTCGTGAAGTACAAACATCTCCTCGTGAAGTACAAACATCTCCTCGTGAAGTACAAACATCTCCTCGTGAAGTACAAATAAGCCACCCGATAACAAAATTTTAAATTTTAAAATTTTGTTTAAAAATTTTGAAAAA
>NC_069407.1:51244444-51264263 GCF_026875155.1 Cherax quadricarinatus | reverse complement strand
AAAATTTAAAACCCAAAACACCTTTGAACCCTTTAAAACACCCTTGAACACCTTTTCACCTTCAAAAACAAAATTTGAAAACATCAAAAAACCTTTGAACACCTTTGAACATTTCCAAAACACTATTTTGGGCTCCCAAAAAAATTTGACATCTCTAAATTTATCTGCATTACCATTTCATTAAATTACAAAATCTTTTCCCAGTCTCCAGACTAGGATTTTCTGTTTTTTCCCTTTTTGTTCATTAAAGTTTTTAAGGGGGCACAATAATAAAAAAAAAGACACAAAAATAACTCAAACACTTTACTTTGAAAAACCCCCCAAAAAAACTCTCATAATCATTTAATACTACAAAAACCCTTGAACACCTTCAAAAACCTTTGAATATCGTTTTTTTTAAATAATTTTATCACAACCCCCCTTATTCTCTTTTTTTTGGTAACTCTAATTCGATACACTACCCTCATCAATTACCCAAAAAAATTTTTATCGTTTTAACTAATGTCATCACGTAACCAAGATTTTCACAAAAAAAAAAAACTCTATGACCCAAAAACCACGCACCCACACACCCCAAAAACCCCCAATTTTTTCTTTTAAACCCTTTTTGTTCATTAAAGTTTTAAAAAAGGGGACACAGTAACCCGAAAGCACAACAAAAACCACAACCCCCCAATTTTTTCTCGTTTTTTTAAACCCTTTTGTTATTAAAGTTAAAAAGGGGGCCACTACTCAGAAAAAGTCCCAACAAAAAACCCACTTATAAATCTTTTTTCGGGATCTTAGTCGACAAAACACCCACATCCCACAACACCCATGAACATTTCCAAAAAAACCAATTTGAGTACTCCCAATTCACCATGATTACTCTAAAACACCGCTGATTCAATCAAAAAAACCCTTTAACACTTCAAAAAACCTTGAACCCTTCAAAACACTTTGACACTTTTCAAAACACCTTTGAACATTTCCAATCAACACTGAAACACTTCCAAAAACACCATTTGAGGTACTCCCAATTACACCACTGATTACTACTAAACACCGCTGAATTCAATCAAAACACCCTTCAACACCTTCAAACACCCTTGAACACACTCAAAACACCCCTTTAACACCTTTTAAACACCTTTGAACACCTTCAAAACACCTTTGAAAAACATTCAAAACACTCTCATAATCATTTGAACACACTCAAAACACCTTGAATAACCTCAAAAAACACCTTCGAACACCCTTTAAAAACCCTTGAAAACCCCCTTTATCACCTTCAAAAAAACAAAAATTTTTAACACACTCAAAACACCTTTTAACATTTTTCCCAAACAACACTGAAACACTTCCAAAAAACCTTTGGTACTCCCCAAAAAACCATGAATACTAAAAACCCTGAATACACTCAAAACCACCAAAAACCAAAACAAGATTTAACACCCCCAAACCCCCAACACCACAAACCCAACACCCCCAATTTTTTTCCGTTTTTATTAATTTTTATCAGAAAGTCACAAAAACCCACACCCCCCCTTTTTTTTCGTTTTAAAACCTTTTGTTCTTAAAGTTAATAAGGGGCCACAAATCAGAAAAAGTCCAAAAAAAAACCCACTTTTAAAGTCTTTTCGGTTTCTGTTGAAACAACACCCACACCCACACACCCAATCCCCATCCCCCCCCCCAAAAAACACACACAGACCAAACCCCACACATCCCAACCTAGCTAACCCAACCTAAATTTTCCTCCTAATCTAACCTAAAATAACCCAAACTTTTCCCTAACCTAGCCAAACCTAACCTAACCCCTAAATTATCCTAACCTAAAAACTCCCCTAACCTAACCAAATTTAACCTAACGAACCTACCCAAAACCTAACCTTCCCTAACCTAACCTCCCCTACCTAACCTAACCTAATTTAACCCTAACCCACCTAACCAAAACCTAACTGCCAAACCTAACTTAACCTAACCAAACCCAAACCCTCCCAAAAACCTAACCAAACCCTAACCATTTAACCTTACCAAACCCTAACCTACCCCAAAACCTACCCTAACCAAACCCTAAAAATATTGGGAAAACCCTTTCCAAAAATACTTAGAGTACCCAAAATTATTTGAACGCTCCATTTTGTATTTCCAAATTTTTTTGAAAACTTTATCGAAAAACAAACCCATTATTTTCTTTTTGGTAAAACACACTCAATGGTAGAAAATTTACCGATTTCCAAATAAAAAACCCTTTCCTCGCTCTGAGAGATTTTTGGGGTCCCCCCAAACAGGTGAAGCGGTTCCCCCTAGGTATTTTAAAGTAATCATCCCCTTCCGAACCTGGGTAAACTCAGGCAGACAGGCCAAATGTAATGCGGTTCACCCCCAAAGGAGAACATAACACCTGCGTCAACTCGGGACAGCAGGGCCATGAATGCGGGTAACACCCAAAGATAGAATATAATACCAGTTATCCTTACTGAAACCCCTAGGTCAATGCCCCCCCTAAAGCAATAATTTTGGTGGGGCAATCCTGCTCACTTAACTGTGTCCTTTTGTTGAACAAAAAATTTTATATATCTTAAAAAAACCCTTTTAAGACACAGTGTACAAGACGCCTCTTGGGTAAAAACCCTTTTTGTTCTTTCAACTTAAAGGGGAAGCTTTTAGATCATTTTAAAAATAAAAGGGGGATGTTGAACTTGTCAAATACACATCGGGCTGAGTTGATATATTTCTTTTTCCATAAAGGATTTTCATTCCCGGGTTATTCGAATAGTGGCAAATCTTTTTCACATAAAAATTTAATAAAGTTTTCCCAAACGAGAAATTTCATAACATTATTATGTGGGGTGCAAACCCCTTAGAAAAAATTTCAGAGATAATAAAAATTTTAACATTAAGTAACGATATTACGACAGCAAAATGTCTTGCATCACCTGATAAAAATACAAAAATTTTGTTGATGATCTTTTTTTAAAAGCAGGTAACAGTAAATTTTTTTCCCAAAGTTTTACTAAAGGGTAGCCTAATATAAGATTATTTGATTACTCAAAATATATTTCAGGGAGGGCGAATTGTACCTGGTTTTAAACGCCACGCATTTTGCTTTATTTAAAAGGGGGGGAATTTGGACAAGTAGAGATTCTGGGGGACAATGTTGGGAAAAATGGGGAATTTGAAAATTTTTAAAAATCTGCTAAAAACGGTCCCCTTTTGGGGTTTTTTATTCTAGACTGCATTAAATACCCAAAGCATTACAGTTGCGAACCAATGTGTTAGGCAGGACCCTACGAAATTGTATACCAATGGAGCGAGAAAAATTTAATTGAAAGGTTTTTAAAAAAGGGATCCGGGATTGCGGGGTCTTTCTCTGGTGTAAACAGTTTAATAACTGTAAAAAAGATCGATCCGTCCATAACCTTGAAAGAGGCAAAAATTTTTTAATTCGAAAGATCATATACTTTATACGTTCTTAAACCTAAAAAGTTTTCGAGGAAAAAAATTTGCCCCTAAACCCAAGTGAATTAACCTGTGTTTGGGGTGATTGTCAAAATTTTACCAGATATAATATGGTATAAATACATTTCGTGTGTATCGAGTTTTTTAAGATTTTAAAGCGATCATGAAAAAGAAGACGGCCCGAGCCTTTACATGCATTACAAAACTTTTGGGGAGAATGAAAAGGCGAAGAAATATCGGATTTTTTACAGTAAAGGCGGGGGAGTTTCAAAATAAAGGGGTACAGAATATTGAGAGAAAGCATTAAAGTTATTCTGTATTTTCGAAAGAAAAAAAAGTTTCCTTGCGGAGGGCTTGCAAAGCTGAAACGTAAATTTACAAGATTGAAAAGGGCCCAATATTTTAAATTATTAAAAAAGTTTTAAATAATTTAGTAGTGGTATAATTCATTCCGCACTCGGGGTTTGGGGTAAAACCCCATTGAAAAGTCCATGGTATTAGTCATTGAATGATAAAAGGAAATCTTTTTCGGATAATATAAAAAAGGAAATCCAAAAGAAACGAACCGAAAAAAGGGGCGTTGGAGACACAACAAAGTGACTCTTGCAGATCTCCGCTTTTAAAACCCGAGGGTTCCACACAAAAAACAGGGGAAAATTTTTTAAAAATTATAAATTTAAAAATTTCTAAACCCTATAAAACATATATTTAAAAGATTTAAAAGGTAAAAAGATTAAAAGGGAATTTTTTAGCGAAGAATTGACCCAGTCAACCACCTCCAGTTTTTTTATGACAAGATTGAAACGAAAAAAAATTGGTGGAAATTACCATTTTTTGGTATTTAAAAGGTTTGATTCCACTTTTAATTCGGGGGTAAAAAAAGGGATTTGTTAAAGGACAATAAAAAAAACATTTTTAGAAAAATTTAAAAAATTAAATTTAATTACTTAATTCTCCCACGAAATCATCGGAAGAGTTTATTTACAACATTTTTTAAAGAAAACCACATAAGTTTTTTCAGTGAGATTTTCAAAAAATTTGATTAAGAATAAAATACCATTAGACCCCTAAAATTTTTAAAAAAAGTACAAGCGAGTTTTAAATCTTTAGCTTGTAAGAAAATCGGTTTTCAGCGTAAAAAGAAATTTTGTGATTTCAGAGGTGGAATTTTCTTGGCTTATATTACCTCTCCCAGTAAATATTTTTTCGGATTGTTTATAAATCATGAAAAAAATTTTTTATCTTGACCAATTTTCAGTTATGAATCGGAAACCTCTCGAGTTAGAAAAATTTCGGAGGGGGGTGAGAATTTGGAAGGAGGTGGGGGTGGTGCAGCCTTGAACGTGGTGTTAAACGCAAGTTTAAGATACTTCCGAGGCGGGTCAACCCCCTGCTCTCACCTCGGGGAAAACCTCAGAAAACCCCAGATTTGTCAGATTCAGCACATAAGATGGTGCGAAAATAAGAATATGTGAAATCAATGTTGGTATTTTGCAAAAAAAACCCTTTGGTGAGTTGGGATTGGAATGGTGACCTTCTTACCCCCTTACGGACGTAATATTATGAAATATTAAATGTTTTTCAAAAAATAATGTAAATCAGCGGAAAATCGTTTCTGATACTTAAAACAGAAAAAAAGCATTTATTAAATATTCAGTATACATTTGATTTTGTGGGGAATACAAAATTTGAGAAACAATATTAAAAAAGGGAGGGGGTGAAAGGAGAAAAACATCGGGAATCATTTTGGTGAGTATATAAACTCGTGTGTTATTTTTTTTAGGTGTGTTTATAAGGGTTAGAGATGGCTAAAAAGTCTTCTTTAAAGTGTGTAGCGATTAAAGTCTCGATTATTTCCCCCCAAAACACCTTGGGTTTTCTTAATAAATTATATGCCCCCTTTATATTAGATAATAAAATTTTGTTTATGAGGTTGCTCTAAAAAATATAATTTCCCCAAGACGATTTATACCGAAAAGAATTTAAAGATATGTTTTAAATATGAAAATCTACATAAATAAATAATGCAAAAATTTTTTTTTGAGCAAAATTTTTTGGAGGTGATATGGAAAAGGATTTTGGGAGGAAAAATTTGGGATATTAATGCAAATCTTTTAAATAGCAGTTTAAACATCAACGGGTTTATCACCCCCAAAAACTCAATTGTGTTCAAAATTTTACCAGGAATAACAGAGGGTTTTAAACTTAAAAAAAAAATTATACTCCCTCTGATATTCCAGTGGTTATGTGGGGTTGGAATTTGAAAGGGGGGACGATAAGTTGGGGTTTTTAGGTAAAGAAATTTTTTTATGTCTTACCAATTAAAAAAAAAATTATTTTTAACGATTGGTGTGAAGGCGGTAAACCCCCGATCCTGAATCAGGTATTAAATTTTATGTTAATTATAGTGATTGATTGATCCCCTTAATTTTTGGGGACGTTGGTACCCCTTTTTGGGAGTGTTTTTTAATAATTAAATCTAATTTTGACCCCAAATTATTTAAAACTTAATAAAAAATAATTTTCAAGGGGTATTAACTCGCTTTGAAAAGGGAAAGGGTTAATTAATATAATGAAAGTGTTTTTGATGTGTACTACATTTAAGACCATAAAAAGAGAGGAATGATCAAGTTGAGTTAATATTGAACGAACCCCTCCCCCCCCCGTGAAAAACCAGTTTTCTTTCCCCCTTCAGTGGGAAACATTCCTGAAAATCTTTTATACTTGAGGGTGAAAAAAGGGGGAGGTTTAGATGATATTATATTTATAAAGCTAGAGGGAGGGGGGAGGATTATGTCATTTTCGGTGGGGAGGCCGAAAAAGCATTTTCCTTCTATTGAATACCTTTGCTCCGGGGGTAATTACAATCGGGGAAAATGTGTTGAACGTGTTAATTTAAAGGGATTGCATTGAAAAATTTTTCGGAAATAGAGGGTAGAAAATTGAAGGGTCGGACAGAAGTTTTATCGGAGGAAGTAGAAAAATTTGGGTTTTAAACGATTGAAATTTAATAATAAAAAAAACTGGAATATTAATTTAAATTTTTGTTTATTGTTGATGTCATATTGTTTTATTCGGCTGGTGCTCTATCGTTACACCGGGGGGGGCTCAACGCCCCCGTCCCACTTACTCATTCATAAGAGGGTTCCCAAAATTACCGGACATACCTTATTGAATCCTCAATAACAGCTGACCCACCTGTGAAGTATTACCCGTAAATCAGGGATTGATAAAAATTTTCGAATTTAGAAAACAAAGTTCGAAAGGTCCATTTTTTAGTTTAACGAGTTTTCTTGGAAAAGAACATAAATATAAAAAAAAAGAATGGGAGTGCATGGGAGAGATGTAAAGGGCAATTTGTGAAATCATAAGTCAAAATATTTAAACGTGTGTTTTTTTTCTCTGAACAACTTTAGAAAGAATCATTTTATTCTTAGGGTTATATTAAACTCTTAAGCATTTATCCCCCCTCAAAATTAGATAAATTTGGGAAAATAGCTTCTTTCGTAATAAAGCACAGAAGTAGTCTATTTTCAACAGCTGATTTGTGATATTAAAAAGACGAAGGTAAAATTAGAATGAAATGAATTTCTTGTTTTCCCTTTGATGCGGTGTGAGTAGTTTTCCGAAAAATTTTCCCGGGTTGTCGAATGTCGATTGAACTTGAAAAGCTTCACCCCATGGGCAAATTTTTGACTCCCTTAAGCGGAAAAAAAACATTAAATATATATTAATTCCATTAAAAATGGATCGATAAAGTTATTCCGTATACGAAAAATTAATTGCATTGAATTTTAAGATGGGGCAAACCCGCAGGGGGGTGAATATCTGTTCAAGGAAAAAATTATTTAAAACATATATTCTGGGATTAATCAAACACAATTGATCGCAGATAATCCCTTGGGGGGCAATCATACCCGATAAAATTTTTATATTATTATAGAAAAACATAGATGGAGGATATAATTTTTTTCCATTATTTTTCCAAAATGAAGATTTGAATCATTTCGGGGTTACATTAATTCAGAAATGATTCTTAATATTGACTGTAAGTTCCCTACCCCCGCGAGTAGGGGTTTTAATTACGCTACCCTTTAATTTCTGGGTTTGGGATGATCATCTGATTACTTAAAAGGGTTTTTTCCAAGGGAGAACTATATTAGGGTTGATTGAAAGGAAAGGTTAAGAAAGCTATATCTGTCGAGAAGAATGGTAATTTGGAATGATATGAATTTGGTAAACCGAAAGATGAGAAAAAGAATTTTTTTGTGTTTGGGGAAACTAATGCATTTTAAATAAATGAAAAATAGAACGTGATAGTGATACGCGAGTATAGATCATGAATTGTGAAGAAATAAAAATTGCCTTGAAAAAATCATACGGGGGAAGATACGCCGTATTTTTGATGTTTTGCCCCAAATAATATAAATGAAATTTTTATGAGGGAAAAAAATAAGCCGGTAATTTTCATCATTAATTATTGAACGATCAAGATGAAAAAAATGGGTCATTGGATTACTATATATGTGAACAAAAATATTATTATTTTTGATGGGGGGGATTTAAAACTTTTTTTCAAAAATATGAAAAATTATATACAAGGAAATTTCATGTACGGTATTAATCGAGGATTCAACATGAAAAATCATTGGGGTGGGCTTATATGCTATAATTTTGGTAAAGTTAACAAATTAAGCTCAAGAAATTTATCATATTTTTTTAAAAATTTTTTGGTAAATAAATTAAAAAAATGACCAATTTAAATGAAATTCTATGAGCATTTCAATTACCCCTTTTCAAGTTTTATTTGTAATAATTAAGTGGTTTATGAAATCTGTGTAAAATATTGGAAATTTTAATACGGTGGGGTAGAGGCGTTTAGAGGCGGGGCGAAAGGTTAGGGGCGGGGCGAAAGGTCATAACGCTGCTATAAATGCCCGTGCTGGGTCATCTTTACATCTACTGTCATTCAAATTGGGTCAAGGGTGAATCCCAATTTTAGTATCCGTTTTTAGGGTCCGAGGGAGGAAGACTGCATCCCCGTGTATGTCGGAAAAAATCCACCCGCGGTAAATGGAAGTGATTTTTGTTTTTATCTTTTTTAAAATTGAAAAAACTTTTTTCACTAAAAATTTTAGAAGTTAAAGTTTAACCAAAAAACTTTTTAAAGCAATTAAAAATATGCCTTATTCTTTTCTAACGAGAATTTTTTTCTTGCCAATGCGAAAAATAAGCGGTTTTTGGAATTATTCGCGGGAAATCAAATCCGACAGGGAAAATGATTTTCGAGTGATGGGAATGTTAGGGGGCGAGACCACCAGCCTCCCACCCATCCTAGGAGATGCGTTGCTACCCCCTACCAAAGAGATTCTCCCCCACCCCATGTGGTGTTGGAACTGGCCCCCTACTCAGGTGGTTGATTTAACGCTTTTATCCAGGGAAATTTTAATCCACCCACCCGAATCGACCCTTCTCCCCAGTCTCATATGAGTGGGGAATGTTTTAGAGTTGTTATTGCGATAAATTTCGTAGGGGCGAGATGGAATATTTTTATGACAAATTCCCCAAATTCTTCATTATGGTGGGATTCCCCCCTTTATATTCCCCCGCTTCCCCCCCGAAGTTTTTGTATAAAAGATGAGGGAAAAAGATGAGACCCTGAACAAAATGCAAGAAATTCTACAAGAGAAAAAAATTATTACGTTATTTAGTAATGAAATTTTGCTTTTTTCAATGAAATTTTATTACCAGAAAAGTAAGGGTGTAAATAAATAATGAAAAAAAAAAAATATTGGTATTAGTGTTATTGAAATGTGTCTTTTGATGATATGAAAAAGTTTTTCCCCATGATTATATGTGTCCCCTTATTACTTGAATTAACGAAAGTTCGACATGTTTTACCCGTGTTCTGGGTCCCCTTTTTGTTATTTAACTTAAAGAGAGGGAAAACTGAGTCATGCTGGGTCCCCCATTAAATTGAATGAACAAAAAAAAGGGGCGAAATGATTCAGCCTGTGCGCGTGACGACAACTAGGGGTAAATCGACAAGATTTAGTTGTATGTTTGATCCTGCTATGTTCCCCCTTTTAACTAAAAGGGTAAACACCCTTATTAGACCTGATAAGCATGCCCCCATAGGGGGAGTCTATTTTGAATGCTTACCCCCAGAGGGGGGGTTCCAAAAAATTTGATCGAGGAATTCGAAAACCCCATAGGGGGGAATCCAAAAAAAACTTGATCCAAGGAGATGGAGAAATCCAAAAACTTGATCCGAGGAGATGGAGAGCACAATAAAATGAAATTCAAAAAAAATTCGACAAAAATCGGAAAAAAAATTCGAGGCGCGGGGGCGATCCGGAGGACGCGTGCAGAAGGCGCAGCAGAAGGCGCGAAGGGGCGCGGGCGGGGCGCGCGGGCGGGCGGGGCGCGCGAAGGGCGCGCGGGCGGGCGGGCGCGCGGGCGGGCGCGCGGGGCGGCGGGCGGGCTCGCGGGCGGGCGCGCGGCGCGCGCGGCGCGATGGTGGGGTCGCGAGGCGGGGGGTCGTGGTGGGTGGGGGTATTGGTTGGGGGGTCAAGGGTGAGGTAGTCTCGAGGGCGAGGTCATGGTCAAAACCGGAAGTAACACCTAGGTGTGAAAAAGGTGACCCTCCAGCTGCTGGTCCTAGACCGGATACACCGCTCAGCCGCACCCCTAAAACCGGATACACCGCTCAGCCGCATGCCTAAAAACCGGATACACCGCTCAGCCGCATTTTTGACTACTTATATATATATATATATATATATTATAATATATATATATATATATATATATATATATATATATATATATATATATATATATATATATATGGTTCCTGGATGATGGCACACTAGCAGGTACAAAGGAGTCCCTCCTAGATGATCTTACACAGGTGATGACACGGGGACAGAAACTGGGTCTCATCCTGAATCTATCCAAATGTGAAACCATCTCAGTTATGCAACAAGTGATCGAGGCAGTAAGATCAAAACTACCAGGAGCATCAGTCATTGCATCTACAAATAGTGTCTTGCTTGGAGCACCTCTGGGAAGCGATGCCATTAACACAATTGTAAGAGTTGAAGAGAATGGAACAACGAATAGGCAATCTTGACACCCACGATGCCTCGTACCTTCTCGCTAAGTGCTTGAGTCTGCCCAGGTTGACATATTTCCTAAGATGTGCACCTTCATTTGATAACCCTATATTGCACGACGAATATGACAGCATACTGAGTAAGATTTTTACGAAAGTACTTAACCTTACTCTAGAAGACGAGCAGTGGAACCATTCTACACTTCCAGTCAGACTAGGAGGCATTAGTGTCCGCAAGTCATCACACATTGCACTACCTGCCTTTCTGTCCTCAAGCGTTGTATCCAGAGGTCTTGTAGCAGCGATTCTCCTTGAACATCTTAGGGACAAGATTGAAGTCCAGGGCCAAAAGTTCAATGACAGAGCCATGATCTGGGATAATCTAACGGGCTCTGAAACCAGACCTGCTTCCCCCAACAACTACGAACAGTCGCACTGGGATGGCCCGATAGTGGAGGATATAGCCTCAACAATGCTTCAGTGTGTGTCAGGGAAGAATAAAGCCCGCCTCCTGGCAGTGAGAGCTCTTCATGCAGGGAACTTTCTGTTCCTAACTCCTGCCTTGGCACACGCCTCGACCCACAGACAATCCGCACTGGTGTTGCCCTTCGACTTGCCGCAGCTATTCTCGCCGAACACAGGTGTATTTGTTGTGAGGGAAAAGTGGGTGCAAGTGGGGTAAGGGTTGTTCAGGCAACCAGGAACCATTAGCGAGTTACGTCGCGCACTCCCCCCCCCTCTAGCGGGCTGGGTCGAAACTCTAGTTCCTGGTGTCTGATTTGTTTCAATTTCTACTCCTGGTAATATTGGGACCTTACCTGGTGTGGGTTGAAGTTTGGAGAGTCACTTCACCTCCACTCTTCTCCTGATCAGGTAAGGTGGTCTACCAGGAGTATTACTGTTCGTGCTTTCTTTTGTTTGCTGGTTACCAGTAATGATTTTGACATTTACCACTCCTTTTCATTCTTAAATGTTATATTATCATAACCATTGGTAACCAGTTTATTTTTTCTTATTACCAGCTCTGTTCCTGGCGTGGTCATCCAGGATAGACGCCAGATAAAGGAGCAAGACATTTGTTAATTGGACTTATTAACATTATTCGACTACTACCGGCCCTTATTTATTCTACTTGTGGTGCTCCAACCAAGTGGTAGAGAAGATTCCAAAACATCGGAGTGTTACCATCTGCCCAGGATAACCTACATCTTTAACATCAGAGATCTGTCCAGGGCCTTACCTACTGCTGCCCAACTACACCAACACAACCAGAGGCCATTTTTATTATATTTAAATTTTAAGTAAAATCCTCAAAAGTCATTATTCTTATTTTTCGTAGAGTGTTTCTTTATTTATATTTTTTCCATTAGTTTTTTGTTCAGATGGAAGGCGTTCCACTGACATTTGTGGCAGTGAAGCAGCAGACCGATTCGGGTACCATGGTCTTGTGTGCCATAAATCCGAAGGAAAAATTGCGAAACATTAGGAGGTTACTAACGTTATCAAGAGGAGCCTCACAACAGCCGGATGCCCAGCAGTAAGAGAGCCACCCCAACTATGCAGATCTGATGGCAGCCAGAAGTGTCCAGATGGTATCACCCTTCAAGCCTGGACAGACGGCAAGCAGGTGGTTTGGGACTAAACATGTGCATCTACCTTGGCTGATACCCATCTCCAATACACCAAGGAGGAAGAAGGGGCAGCCGCCAGCTTCAGGGATTCCCAAAAGTCTAGAAAATAATGAGAACTTGCCCATCATTATATGTTTGTTACCATAAGCTCAGAGACCCTTGGTTCATGGGGAAAGAGTGCATCTAAGTTCCTTAAGAAGCTAGGCAAAAGACTCATCAGGGTGACTAGGGATCCATGGGTAGCTAGTTTTCTGTTCCAGCGACTCGGCGCTGCTGTTAAAAGGGGTAATGCCTGCTGTATTTTGGGCATGTGTCCCAGCTCTGAGGAACTGGATGAGATTTTCGCATTATAATCAGTAACAAACGCGGACCAATATGTACTAGACATGTATCTCTATAGGTAGTAGGTTGGTAGACAGCAACCACCCAGGGAAGTACTACCGTCCTGCCAGATGACTGTGAAACAGAAACCTGTAACTGTTTTGCAAGATGGTAGGATTGCTGGTTTCTTTTTCTGTCTCATAAACACGCTAGATAACAGGGATATCTTGCTACTCCTACTTACACTTTGGTCACACTTCACAGACACGCACATGCATATATATATATATACATACATCTAGGTTTTTCTCCTTTTTCTAAATAGCTCTTGTTCCTCTTTATTTCTTCTATTGTCCATGGGGAAGTGGAAAAGAATCTTTCCTCCGTAAGCCATGCGTGTCGTATGAGGCGACTAAAATGCCGAGAGCAATGGGCTAGTAACCCCTTCTCCTGTAGATATTTACTAAAAAAGAGAAGAAGAGAAACTTTATAAAACTGTAGGCCAGACCAACAAGGGGGTGGCACTGCTATATACTACTCAGACCAACTAGAATGTATCACTAATACTTGCACAAGGGATGAACATGGGGAATATATAATAGCTAAATTCAAATCCAAATACCTACAAAAACCTCTCACAGTGATAAACATCTACAGAGTTCCACAATCAAACATTAGCCAATTTAGTCAAAACCTAGGAAGTATGATAACTGATGCACGCATGAACAAAGATCACTTACTACTCTCAGGTGACTTCAATATAAATCTCCTGCAAGACCAGGACCCACACGTTACTGAATTCACAAACACAATGAGTAACTGCATGTTGCTACCAACAGTAACAAAAACTACAAGAGTTACAGAGACTAGTGTTTCCCTACTTGACCACATCTGGACCAAACACCATATCCCCTTTAAAATCAGGCATAATTACAGATAAATACCACAGACCACTACCCTACTTTCCTCATAATAACTCTTGGTAAAATACCCCAAGACACTACAAAGTCACCTTCAGACTTCACAATGAGGCAGCCATTAATAACTCACAACAGCAGTAACAAACATTGACTGGCACACTGAGCTAGAAATCTGACATAAAGGTAATGCCAGTATACCTGGAAAGGGTTTCAGGGATCAGTTGCTCACTCTAGGTCAATACATAGACTATACCAAAGTCATTACATTAACCTTAGTGCAATTACAAGTGAGAGTCTTGTGCTATATTTAATTTGTATTTTTATATATTAGTTTATACCTAGTTTGTACTTTAGCTCATTCCAGCACAACACATAGACAACACCAACTTCATTATGTGTATTAGTGACTATACTCTACATGACCAAAATGCTATAGCTATATACTTGTCCAAACTTCCCACCACTACAGATATCAGTACTAAAACTCAACCACAACTCAGGATATAAATAACCATAATTTAAACCTAGAAGATGATTGATCACGTTGACCCTGATCTAAACCTCCATAATCTGACACACAATCAAAACCTATTGGAAAGTAACTGCCTTTACTACACAGCATCACAAGCCAGCACTATCCTAAACAATGATAAAAGTCTATCAGTACTTAACTACAACATGAGGTCCTTAAGCAAACACTATGATGACCTCCTGGCACTCCTTGAATCACTAAAGACACCCTTCTCCTGCATTATTCTTACCGAGACCTGGCTAAAACAGGACACAATAGATATCTACCCTCTACCAGGATACACAGCAATCCACAACTGCAGACCATACCAAGTTGGGGGTGGTATTGCAATCTATTACTCTAACCAATTATCTTGTATCAGCACCAATTGCTTTAGTGATGAATATGGAGAATACATTTTTCTAATTTTACTGTAAAAAACCTTAAGACACCTATAACAATTGGTGCCATTTACCGGATACCCCACACTAACATCCCAAACTTCAGTGAGAAATTAAAGGCACTAATAACAAACTGACAAATGAATAAGCACCACCTTCTCTTAGCTGGAGACTTCAACATCAACCTTGGCCTACTAAATGATCAGCCTGTAACTGATTTCATCAACAATATGAACAACACACTTCTCATACCAACAATAACTAAACCAACCAGGCTTACTGAAACAAGTGCAACCATAATAGACCACATATGGACCAATATACTAGCCCCCCTTAAATCAGGGATAATCACAGATAGCACTACAGACCACTACCCTACCTTCCTCTTGACAAACATTAGTAAACCACCACTTGAATACAACAAAGTCTCATTTAGATTCCATGATGAGGCCTCAATAAGGAAGTTCACAGCTGACCTAGAGACTGTTAACTGGCCTACAGAATTCTCCAAGGCCAATGGTATTGACGACTGGACAGACATTTTTCTTAACAAACTACTTAGACTATACAACAAACATTGTCCTATAAAAACGAAACAGATCACAAACAAACGGCTTGGTTGCCCATGGCTAACCAGTGCCATTCTGAAATCCATTGATAAGAAACACCAATATGAAAAGCAATATAGACAGGGCTTAATAACACAAAGATATTCTTAAACACTATTCATCAGTCCTCACCAAAGTAATAAAGAAAGCCAAACACTATACTACTCCAGTAGATTCACTGACACAAGAGGAGATATAAAAAGACCTGGAAAACACTCTCTCAGATTCTAGGGACCCACAAACTGAAAAAAAAACAAGAATATTGTCCTAACTAAACCTAATGAAACACCACTGCAATCCACCGACACAGCTAACAAGATAAACGACTTCTTCTCAACCATAGGTTCTAATCTCGCCAATAAAATCCCACGTACCAATGCCCATGCCGGGGACTACCTAGATGGGAATTTCCCAAATTCCTTCTATCTTGCTCCAACTGAGCCCACGGAAGTCACCGAGATTATAAAGTCACTTAAAAATAACTCGGGGAATCTGTCTCATGTCCCACCATTATTGTACAAGAGAGTGGCCCATGTCCTCTCGCATACTATCTCATTGCTTTTTAACAAGTCACTAGAAGCTAGCACCTTCCCGAAACTACTCAAGACGGCAAGGGTTACACCAATACATAAAGGTGATGACCTACAGATTTAAACAACTATAGGCCAATATCAAACTTACCATTGCTATCCAAAATCTTTGAGAAACTCGTGCACAGGAGACTATATTCATTTATAACGTCACAAAACATACTCAACCCTTGCCAATTTGGATTCAGGAAAAATAAAAGCACTAACGATGCAATTATAAAAATGCTAGATCTGCTTTACACAGCATTGGAAAATAAGGAATATCCACTAGGAATTTTTATTGACCTAAGAAAAGCTTTTGACACAGTAGACCACGGCATCCTACTCCACAAACTTGACCATTATGGTATAAGAGGCCATGCGCTTGCATATTTCAAATCTTACCTTACTAATAGGTATCAGTATGTCACCATTAAGACACAGCATCAACAACACAGCCACTTGATACTGGAGTTCCGCAGGGAAGTGTCCTTGGTCCCTGCTCTTCCTCATATACATCAATGATCTTCCAAACGTATCTCGACACCTGAACCCCATTCTCTTTGCTGACGACACGACTTATGTCATCTCTCACCCTAATCTTGCAACCCTCAACACCATTGTTAATGAGGAGCTGATCAAAATATCGACTTGGATGACAGCCAATAAACTTACGCTTAACGTTGACAAAACCTACTACATTATGTTTGGTAGCAGAGCAGGAGATGCACAAATTAACATTAAGATCGACAACACTCTAATTACTAGGCATAATGAGGGCAAATTCCTAGGCCTATACCCCGACAACAACATGAACTTCAGCACCCATATCCAACACATAACCAAAAAAGTATCCAAAACGGTTGGGATCCTCTCCAAGATACGATACTATGTGCCGCAAACTGCCCTTCTCACACTATACCATTCACTTATATATCCATACCTCACCTATGTTATCTGTGCTTGGGGTTCAACTGCAGCAACACACCTAAAGCCAATAATAACCCAACAAAAAGCCACAGTAAGAATAATCACTAAATCCCATCCCTGCAACACACCCCCCCCCCACCTCTTCATAGATCTAAACTTACTCCCTGTTCAGTACATCCACACTTACTACTGTGCAATCTACATCTACAGGACCTTAAATTCCAATATTAACCTTGACCTAAAACGTTTTCTTGATAGTTGTGACAGAACCCACAGGCACAACACCAGACACAAACATCTCTATGACATTCCCCGTGTCCGACTAAACCTTTACAAAAATTCAATGTATGTCAAAGGCCCTAAAATCTGGAACACCCTACCTGAAAATTCCAAAACTGCAGACACATTCATCACCTTCAAAACTACCATCAGAAAACATCTTATCACCTTGATACACCCTGTCAACTAATAATACGAATACCCCTGGTGGTTCACACTTACACTCACTCACCCATTTGACCATAAACAGAAATATCAATCTCAATCTCAAAATAATGAATCTTAACTAGTCAAAAGTTGGCCTGTGATACTCCAATACTGAAACTATGTATAGTGCCAAAACTAAAGCATTCACATTGCTAAACTCACAACTAGTATTTAGTCACTTAGCCATAATACCAACTTATCTCATAATTCTGTAACATTTTAAACCTAAGATTTAATATAAGTCTGCCCGAAATGCCTAGCCATGCTAGGCGTTCTAGCGGTACACTCTGTAATTATTATTTTACTACATGTAAACCACACAATAACCAAATTCTGTAAACTCAGCATTGTAATACTTATAGAGAATAAAGTTTGAATTGAATTGAATTGAATTCAGCCCAGTCTGTGACCAGTAGGTAATGCCAAATAAGTAATGACTTACCATTATAAATCTCAGTAATAACTCCACCTTCGGTGTTGAACTCTCCCGAGCCTGACCCAGTACAACAGTCCTCCTCATCGTCACAAGGTCGAACACCAATACCAACATCGCGGTCTGGTATATGTGGCTTGGGTGAAGGTTTTGTCATTGGTGGCAGCGTCGGTGGGATGTACAGAGGCGTTATAAGGTCATCGCCTGTGGAAAATATTTTTTTGTTTACATAAATCATTTACATAAATCATTATGTATATGACTCCATGATACACTTGGGTTCGGAATTTATTTTAAAATTATAAGAAAATAATAATCAGAAAAAAATAACAAAAGTCAATATACGTATGTATCCAAATTTAGGAAAAAAAAAATACATACCAAATAAAACTTTTTTTGAAACTATATTATCAAAATGACCTTTTAGAATACATAAAAATAGTTTTTTCATCAATTACAATAATGTAATAAAAGTTCATGAAAATGAATTTATCTACAAATATTTTGTATTAAAGTTATTACACAATTTAGCACATATCATAAATATAATAATAAGAATTATTATTATTAAAAAAGTAATTTAATAGTAATAATAATAATGATAATATTAATAATAATGATAGTTACTAAAAACAACAGACATAGCCCCACTCCACAGGGGGCAGTAAAGCAACAGCAAAGAACTACAGACCGATAGCACTAATATTACATATCATAAAAATCTTTGAAAGGGACCTAAGAAGCAAGATCACCACCCATCTAGAAACCCATCAGTTACACAACCCAGGGCAACATGGGTTTAGAACAGGTCGCTCCTGTCTGTCTCAACTATTGGATCACTACGACAAGGTCCTAAATGCACTAGAAGACAAAAAGAATGCAGATATAATATATACAGACTTTGCAAAAGCCTTCGACAAGTGTGACCATGGCGTAATAGCGCCCCAAAATGCGTGCAAAAGGGAAATAACAGGAAAAGTTGGTCGATGGATCTATAATTTCCTCACAAAACAGAACACAGAGAGTAGTGGGTCAACAGAGTAAAATCCGGGGCAGCCACGGTGAAAAGCTCTGTTCCACAAGGCACAGTACTTGCTCCCATCTTTTTCCCTCATCCTCATATCCGACATAGACAAGGATGTCAGCCACAGCACCGGGGTCTTCCTGTGCAGATGACACCCGAAATCTGCATGACAGGGGTCTTCCATTGCAGACACTCCAAGGCTCCAGGCGGACATCAACCAAAATCTTTCAGTGGGCTGCAGAAAACAATATGAAGTTCAACGATGAGAAATTTCAATTACTCAGATATGGTAAACACGAGGAAATTAAATCTTTCAAACAGAGTACAAAACAAATTCTGGCCACAAAATAGAGCGTAACACCAACGTCAAAGACCTGGGGGTGATCATTTCGGAGGATCTCACCTTCAAGGACCATAACATTGTACAATCTCATCTGCTAGAAAAATGACAGGATGGATAATGAGAACCTTCAAAACTAGGATGCCAAGCCCATGATGACACTCTTTAGGTCACTTGTTCTATCTAGGTGGAATATTGCTGCACACTAACAGCACCTTTCAAGGCAGGTGAAATTACTGACCTAGAAAATGTACAGAGAACCTTCACGGCGCGCATAACGGGATAAAACACCTTTAATTACTGGGAGCGCTTGAGGGTTTCCCGAACCTGTATTCCCTGGAATGCAGGCGGGAGAGATACATGATTATATACACCTGGAAAATCCTAGAGGGACTAGTACCGAACTTGCACACTTGGCAGATGATGCAGCATCCCCCCAATGAAAAGCAGGGGTGTCACTAGCACGTTAAGAGACCATACAATAAGTGTCAGGGGCCCGAGACTGTTCAACTGCCTCCCAGCATACATAAGGGGGATTACCAACAGACCCCTGGCAGTCTTCAAGCTGGCACTGGACAAGCACCTAAAGTCGGTTCCTGACCAGCCGGGCTGTGGCTCGTACGTTGGTTTGCGTGCAGCCAGCAGTAACAGCCTGGTTGATCAGGCTCTGATCCACCAGGAGGACTGGTCACAGACCGGGCCGCGGGGGCGTTGACCCCCGGAACTCTCTCCAGGTAAACTCCAGGTAATTATAATAGTAATAATGACAGTAGTAATAGTAATAGTAATAATAATAATAATAATATAATAATCATTGGCAGCTTGTCCATAGGAGCTGCAATGCTGCAGTCTCCCTCAGATGCTCACTGCCAGATGTATGACTTCATCAACTTTATGCTAAAATAATTTGCAACTGACAATATATTACAGGAAAAATGTGTTGTATGTTGTTTTTTAATGTATTTATAAGTGATTTTTTTAAATTTTTTGTTGAAATGAGATTAAAAAATTATTAAAAAAAGAAGTCTGATGCGGTATGATAGTACAATAGGTATTATGCACGGGAATAAGATAAAAGTAATAA